>JABFEB020000040.1:27681612-27710622 GCA_019775895.2 Stomatorhinus ivindoensis
ACCAGAAGCCATTACAAAAGAGTGCAGTGATTTTCCCCATCTTCTCTTCATGGGTACTCATGTGCGCCATGCTGGTAGTCACCGTCCTGAAATGGCACCTCCAAAAGAAGCGCTTCTTTATCCAGGTCTGAATATCTGGTTAAGATCAGCATTACTTACAGTTTTACCGAAAAGGTAAAAGCCTAGAAGAATTATTAATTTTCCTCATATTGCCATTTTACAGGTAAACAATGTTTCATTTCTGGGCTTAATTTGTGTGTCACTTAACTGATTCTGAGTTTTGCTGCCAGGCATCTCAGTGTCACAACAGTGTTTGGACTTTGGCTAGGACATAGGTGTGGTCATTTCTGTAAAAACCACAGTTTTTAATAATGCCCTAACAAAGCAATTTTACTTTTTGGAGGAATTATGTGCAAGAAATGCCACCAATCTGATGTGAATACATCAGGTGAATTTCTATAAGATTTTGAGAGGAAATTTTACAAATACCGATCCTCAAACAACCCAACCACGTTCCAATGAATTATTCCGTGTACAGGTAAGCCTTGGCAGCTTCCGTAAATATTTGGTACGAATTGAGCAGGGCGCTCATCTTCATCTCAGATGGCCATAGACCGTCTTCAGATAGCCAGACAAGGACCACCTCTCCCCCGAATCCGAATGTGTTTTTTTGCACGCTGAAGGTGACGAGGCACTGTGGCTTCTTTAAAGCACTCGCCTTTTAAAAGGGAGCCTCTGAAGGCCCCAAGGAAGTCAGCTCTGACATCCCCAGCTGACACATAAGAAGTTTATCAGCTATAAAGAAGGAAACGGGGACAGTGTTGACAAGGAGTGTGCAGGACACAGGCCTCAAGAGGCTGTGCGTTTTTGTCCCGAAGCTGGTGGAAAACGCTGTTCCCCAACTACCCCAAAAATACAGTGATGAAGTACACCACAATGTCATGCCTGGGCACTGCAACTATCTGCTCTTGCACTTTTTCCCTTTTTCCAGAACGTTCCGAAATAGTGACTTTGATCTACTATTATTCCATTTAGGGAGTCACACTTTTGCAGATCTTCCTTGGACAGTATTTATGTACCTCTCCATCCAAGGGAGGGGGAGCTTTAAGAATGATCCCTTGAAGAAAGATCATCTGTCATAAAACCAATCAGGCCTGAGCAGCACAGGCAGGTACTGCATGGCATCTGGGGCTACAGTTATTCTTCAGAGTCGACGCTTTAATTTTTCCAGCTCCTAAGGAACGGTGCTGAGTGACAATTCAATTGAAAAAACAATTTTGGTAGCGGCACAAGACGACACTCACGGTTATTATATTAACATTTCCATAATTTGTATTTCAAAGGCTGAGACGGGACGAGAGAGAGAAAGATAAAAATGCAGTCCGGCGTACATTTAGGAGTTAAATAACAACAGCTTCAGTTATTTCTGCAAGAGCCCCTGGCTGGGGCGTAATGACACTCCAGGTTTTACAAGAGAGACGCTGAGATTCGCTGGGTGACCAGGTGCCCCCGTTCTCACTCTCATTATTTTGCCCATTTCAATATAAAATTCCAATCCCACAGCCCAGGCAGCGAGCAATGACGGATCCCTCTGTGCTGCCGCTGCCTAATCGTCTCTGGCACTCAGAAAATGTGACAGACAGATGTGGAGAAGGGGAGTGGGAGACATGGCAAGGGGGGGGGGGTTACAGTTACTGTAGAGGAACGTCACCAAGAAACTGAAATAAATAAATAAATAAATACATATGAAGGATTTAATATTTGTAACAGAAATAAAGCAGCACGTTTGAGTGGCTCAGCCTCGCAAAAGACCTTCTAAAAGCTGTCAGCACCGCCTAGGGACAGGACAGGTACCTGCAAGCATGCTGATGTTTCCCTGTCAGAAATGGTACAGGAAGGGCAGAGGCTGGGATGTAGCGCCAGGTTGCCCCAGAAACCGCCCCACCCACTTCCTGCACCTCCCTTGTTTCTCTTTCCACGCCCCTGCCCCGACCTCCTACTACATAAGCTAACAGTTGAGCTAGTTAAACCCGGCAAGTTGAACAAGGTCAGCTCCACCCAGCGGCTGCAAGGTCGGTCACCGTGGCGTGAGGGAGCAGGCAGCCATGGGCTGGGAGCCTGAAGCTAAGGGTCTGGGGGGGGTGCAACAGTATTATGAATATTCAAAACACAGAAATTACAGATTATAGGGCTCCTATACAAACTCATTCCAAAACCATGCATTACAATGTTCCAAGAAACTGTACAACTATATTTAAAAGTAGTTCACAGGAAAGCTGAAACAATGACAGTGACAAAAAATGAACGATGGAGGGAACAGAAAATATCCACACTGGCAGCGAGATGTTCAGTAGTATGACTGAACATTCCAAATCTCTACTTAAATGATTCATCCTGTTTTTGAGTTTGGAGCATTTCCGCATCATCTGGACTATGCAGCTTTAACTCCCCAAAAGAATAAAATGGAGACAGAGTAGGTTAAAATAATAAATTAAAATAATACAATAAATTCCTTAACTTTGAATCTTAGAAGGGTAATGTACTGGAATTCTCACCTTTCTCAATGGACACAATTCCTTGACCAGACATCTAATAATTCACGTTTTTATGATAACTTCCTGTATTACAGAGGTTCTTTGAAATGCACTTTTATATTCAAGTTCCTAAGTAATAAAGAAATACGAAATCCTAAAATTAACTTCAGAGGAACATGTTCGTGTTGGTATGTGACAAATCAAAGAATATGGAAACTGATGAGCCACTCTTTGAAGTATGATGTGAGACAGGGAGAATTTGATCCTTAACACTGAATTATTCACACTAATATGTAGCGAGCCAACAAAACAGCCTTCAACTGAAGTACATGACACAGGTTAACTACAATTTCAGCTCCATGCCGCTCGATTCACTGCTCTGCTGTACAGCAGGTAATGATGCTAAAATTATGCTTCATCCTTGACCAAGAACTTAAAACACAAATAATTAAAACACGGCGACTGTAGATTACAAGAGACACTTCAAAAGCCCTGAAGGCAAGATGTGCAAAATCCATCGATCTCCTAACCACTCAGCCTTGTCAAGTTGCAAGCGGGTGCATATCCCAGGCAGGGCAAGACGAGGGGGGGGTACATCCTAGGTGGGATGCCAGTTCTGATGCACGGAAACAAAAAAAAGCCAACTTTAAAAATATACACTAAGGACCAAAATTGTGGAGGTATTGTGCTTTAAAAATCACTACAAGAACACTGGTGGTAATGTTTATAAACAGTCAAAGAATGTTTACAAATATCATACACTGGACGATTAAACAAGTTACTGGAATAAAGTCCAGCGATCTCTAAAAGCTGGAAGTGTTTTTACAAGTTTACCCACTAGATACTTAACAGAGGTTGGTTAGTATGTGATACATTTAAAGACTAGTTACTACTAATCCTGAATTACAGTAAGCAGCTCTGTTCCTGAGACCGCAGGGTTGGTAGTGAAGGCCAAAGAGAAAATGGTGATTAGGCAGCCAGAGGGCCACAGTGACGGCAGGTTAGGGAGCTCAGTTACTGCTATCCCGCATCAATGTAGCAACAAATAAATACAGCGCAAGTTGGCCATGTCTTTCACGACATAAACAAGCAGTACATCGCACTCGTC
The DNA here is from genome assembly GCA_019775895.2 of Stomatorhinus ivindoensis. Lineage (NCBI taxonomy): Eukaryota > Metazoa > Chordata > Actinopteri > Osteoglossiformes > Mormyridae > Stomatorhinus > Stomatorhinus ivindoensis. The sequence goes on from JABFEB020000040.1 coordinate 27,685,255, forward strand.
GTTTAAAACTGAAAATTCATTATTACGAACTGATTAGACCCTTCAGACATGCTGAACTGCAAGTTAGGAATAACGGCAACACTCAAGACCACAGACGGGACTCTGAAGAGTATAGAAAGTGTGGTGGAGTGTGGGACTTCACTGCCCGAATGCAAATTTGCAACACATAGCTATACAGAAAAAATTTCTGCAGTGCACAGAAACGTTGTCAAGTCCAGCTTGACGTCATGCAGAAAGGCCGTGCTTGTTCCTGAACTGAGTGTTTGAAAGGCCGAGTGTTCAGAGCTATGCAAGGAATCCTTTTAATGAAGTTCGCTCTGAAGACCCCTTCCCTCATAATAGTGTACTGAAAAAAAATTCATAAAAACAACTGCAAACCATGATTTTCTAAAAGGGTCACTAGCAAAACTTGTGGATAGTTATTACCAAATGAAATATGTATTACAAATAGACACTGGAAGGAAATCGTAGTTAAATCGTAGTTTAGTTTAGGTAAAGGGTACAGAGAAGGTACAACCTAATGATCTTCTGTTTTGCACATTAAAAGAAATAACAGAATAAAACAAAACAAAAGACTTAAAATTTCTTTGGCTTTTTTTCCTTGCATTAAAACCAGAAGACTAGGGAAAAACACGACTTGACTATAACTGTTAAGCTTTTAACAAATCAAACTTTCCCTTATTTAAGTCTTAAATGGCAAATGCACTCTTTAAAAACAGAGTGCTTCAAATCAATTTCAGGCTTCAGTAAGCCATACCAAGGTCCGCTGATCATTCCTTAGCCAGCTGCCCCAGTAGCCCTTCAAAGCCTGCCATCACGCCAGAAGCAGAGTCACGTCAGGCCTGGTCCAGGAACCTCAGGGGACCTGAAATGGCTCACTGGTGCCACACATTAGTGACAGTTGAGACCCCGCCCCCTTTACAGTCTAGGCAAAACCGTGGTTCAGTCAAGTGAGGAGCAGAGAGAGGAGGACTGCAACTGTCAGGTCGGTCTGAGAGTCTGAACAGCGGATCCGAGGAAACCTGCTTTAAGATGATTCATTTTAAACCAAAAATTCTGTAAAATGCTAGTTCTGTTCGTTTAAGATACCAAGAACAACTGCAGAAGAAATTATCTTTAAACAAAGAGACTCCATGTATAATTACGAGTAAGACCTCTGGCGCTGTAACTTGCATATCAATACTTTCAATGACACTTGAAAAGTAGTGAAAAGGTTTTGTTTAATGGAAATAGACAAGCAAAATACACACAACTTGGTTTGCTCTCGCTAGTGTCTATCTAAATTACGAAACTGACAAAATTCAGATCAATGGGCGAAAGGTTTGGGGCCAGAAACATTTACTGATTAACGTATTTCGTGCCACACTGATTTTCATTTGCAAATCAAACGGGAAAATGCTACTCGCAAAAAATGTTAATTGAAAACCCATCTTGAACGCAATCTGAAATACACCTGCGGGATTATTACGGATGAGAACCCCGTTTACGGCGCCGCTGTCAGACGAGCGACCCTAAAGTGCGCCCCCTGGTGCCCATTTATCAGTACCGTCTTACAAAGACCACAGTTTCAATATCACCAAAACGATATTACCCTCTCTGGGCACTAAAGAATACAATTCTGGTTTCAGTATATTGGTTTTGTTTATCTCATGCGCCTTTTCGGGTTAATTTTTGTGATTTTCTTTCTCTAGTTATCATCAAGTTTACAGACTAAAAGCCGAGTGACAATCCGTTCGTTGCCTTGTACATCTTGTAAATGACACTTGCGTTACTATTTTGACATCTGTATAACTGCATATAAGGAATAACACCCTAAATATAAGCTAATTGTTTACTGTTCCAGGCTTTTAAATCATAGTTCTTGATAACCTTGACTATATCGGGTTCATGATTACATACAATAATTGCCTGATAGTCCATGGATATTATTTGTTGGTAATAGAAAATTGCTGCACAGTCACACTCCACAGAGAGTTTACAAGACTGAAAACAACAACCATCTGGCTCCTAGTGTGCATATTCCACGTGACAAGGTCCTTGGGATATATATTGTTTACAGCGTTTCGTTAATTAAAGGTGAATGGTGGGTAGTAAAATGTAGTAACACCTCATACTGTAAATCTATCCACAAACAGTTAACTTAAACTTAATATATTTGGCACGAAAGGCTTTGACTGCAACGTTCGTACAGGTTGACAAAGCAAAAGTTTTCATAGAGAATATACAGTAGGTAATGGGGTCTTTATGAAGCAACTACGCACCATCCGCGAAGACACTCACCCATCCATGTCCTCTGTTCTGGTATGGAATAGTATTTATTCCCAAAATGATCTGTACCCACATGTTCTTTTACGATTCCAAATGTCCTGCGTAACAGGGAGGATATTTTGCTCATATTTTTTCTTACTATCTGCGATAACTGAACGTTTAACTTCTCTTAATAATATAAGACATGGATAACCTTTTATACCAACCTAAAGTGAAGCGCAAATGCAGTATTTAAACGTTGCGCTCATTGGCCATTTCGAGTTTTCCCCACCAATCATCAGCGTCGGTGTTCCGGTGTCGTTTTGTGTAACAATTTGATAGTTCCCCAGTGTGTTCTTTAAGCCACACAGCGATATTTACAAAATGAACTTAATTTGTATTCTCTTGAATATTTGTTGAATACGTGTTACTGTCTTATGTGATGAAAATGTGAAAATAAAGGGTATTTTTTGGACAAAGAAACAATTTGTTAATCAGAATTTGACGTTAAACATATTTAAGCCAGTGTAATGTTTTGCTTGTTGTAATCACGATTGCAAGTTTGCTATTTTAATATCGCGGCCGCGGTGTATGTTTACGGCTGTCGAAGAATATGCTGGGTTTTCTATTTGCAAGACAAACAGGATTAGACGACCCTCTTCGTCTGAAACGCGCCGAGTCTACGCGAAGGTATGAGGACGACGATGTAGGCGTTCATTTCATTTGCAAGCTAAAAGAAGTTATTTAACAATAATTAGTATAACGAGCCGCTATTCCCTGCTACTGTCTAATGTTCGTATAGTGTAATGCAATGAGTATAACTGGTCATAAAAATCCAAGGGAAATTTAACTTGCAATTGCTTTGTTTGTTACATGTTAAGAAACACAGGCACTAATTGTCTTTAATGTTTGTGTTCTAAAACATTTCAGGCTATGTCTTGATAACGGTAAACTATGCATTTTGTCTATTAATTGTTAGCACACATTTAAAACCGATGCATTATATTTCATATTTATTTTAGTGACATTTGTGAGATCGGTAAAAATCTGTTACACGTTTCATAATAATATGGTTTTGTAAAACATTAGGAAATTCAGTCAGTTGGTCCGTAAAGCAGCAGCATGCTAGTGATCACTAATTCTAGTGATAAAAATAATGGCGTAATACCCTGTTATTGGGAGATCGGGAGTACCTGCATGAATTGAATCCTGTTATATCAAATCTGTCCACAAGGCGGCGCTGCACGATATGGTTTTTGAAAACTAATGGTCTACTACAGTAGTCTTTCCCAAACCAGTCCATAGGGATCCTCAGACAGTCCACGTTTTTCCACCTTCCCAGCTCCCAGGCAATCAAAAACACCAAATACCCGGTTCAGGTGTGCTGGGAGCTGGGAGGGAGCAAAAATATGTCCTGTCCAAGTGTCTCCAAGTACTGGGTTGGGAAACACTGGTGTACAGGATGTTGATAACTTAACATGTGTAATTCCATGGTACCTGATTTTGATGTTACTTTTAACAACACCCTGATTACCTTTTCTCAAGGTATAAATGATGATGTGGAATTTAAAATAGCTTTTTGTCTTCTTTTGAAGGGTTCTCTGCATGGAATTGAATCAAGATCGAGATGTTGAAAGAATCCATGGGAATGGCATTAACACAATTGATATCGAGGTCATTGAAGGCAGATAGTAAGCATCCTCCACTATTTATTTAACGTTGTAATTACATTTATCACGAGCCATTATATTTCAGTTTTTTTTGTTTTGTTTATTTAAATAAACCACTGAATGGCTACAAAGCACTTCAGCAGTCTGTTATAGTGCACTTGCACGCACACAAATATTTAAATAAAATGCACAAGTGGCATGTGACTTAGTGATTAGCATTTTCTCATCGCTGCTTATCTGGGATATTGGAACAAAATTGGTCCCAGCTCTGTGTGTGGGGCTTTGTGTTTTTTTTAATATATATTTCCCCTGTTTATTCCTTTTCTGTTCCTTACCATTTTGTTTTTACTGTCTGATTTAATACCAATGCAGATGTTCTCACAAAAGTAATTTGCAAAAGCTCTCCATGTATTTTGCATCATATATTGTATTCATCTTATTAGGGCCCATTTTTAATTTTATTGTCCAGAGGTCCATGACTTGATTGGAGGCCAACATTCTACTTAGCACCCAGTCTGCACTGCGTGAGTTGACCTGCTACTGTTAAGCCCATACAAGCAGAGGCAGACTGAGAAGCAGCAGCCACAGTGAGCCTTGAGTTCTGCAGTTGTCAGTTTCTGACCCATTCTAATGGCCAGGCCCCCATATGTAGCACATTGCAGAAAACAGCAAAACAAAGCTAATGGCCATGTTTGAAAGTCTCAAACATAACAGTGGCTCAGCAGATGAGATTTGCGCTAGTGTCCAGGAGGTCATGGGTTGAAGTCCTGTGGAGTTGTTATTTCACTGTCCGACCTCAGAGCAAGGCCTTAAACCCCAACTGCTCCCGTGACACTGGCTCGTTTCTCACTTGTTCATTTCTTTGAACAGAAGTGTCTCCTGAATAAAGCTATATAATTGTAATTTGTGACAATTTTTATTAAAATGAAGAGCATATCCACCCGATAACAGTTCTTAAGTAATTCATTCTTGTCGTGACAACGTATTTTAAATGGTCCAACTGATCTGGTGTGCCTTCCTGTTCTCTCTAGCATGTTGTCGGGTGGGGCTGATGGAGTGATTGTGATCTATGACCTGGAGAACCACAGCAGGAAGCCCCAGTACACATGCAAAGCAGTCTGCACTGTGGGCAGGTTTGAGAGCCTCCCCACCACTGTGATTCACTCAGATATGCGTTTTTTTAAGGACACTTAGATAATCAAGTCTCAATCCACCCCTTATTTTATTTTGAACAGAATTTTTATGCGTGATTGTAAAATTTTACTCTATAAAAAGAAAGATAACTGTGCTAGAATTTGTACCTTAAAATATTTGCTTTGTCTGGGATAGTGTTGTTGGTTTTCTTTTCTCCATCATTTTTTTTAACGCCTCTGAATTCAATTCCATTATAGATGCATGTCATGTGGTGCCAGAATTTGCATATGAACTATTTGAGTGGTGTGTCGATGTGCCCAGTGTGTTTATGACACTTAGTCATTGACCAGGGAGATATGAAACGAGGAGCAGAATGTGTCGGGTTCACTTTGGCCTTGTGCGGACTCGTTCCAGGTCCAGTCGACATGTACACAAGTTCAGCGTGGAGACTGTGCAGTGGTACCCACACGACACTGGCATGTTTGTCTCCAGCTCATTTGACAAGACCATGAAGGTTTGGGACACCGAGACATTGAAGGTAAATGTATCATTAATATACCCTCAATATATCTCTATGTACGTACATGTTTGTAATTTGTTTGGTCCCTTTATGTTTCATTCTCTCTTACAGTGTTTTCATTCAGTCCATCTCTTCCCCAGAGATATGTAAAGTGTGATAAGGATATACAGCACACACCTTCAAGTATGCAGGATGACAAAAGTTATACATTTGAGTTGTTGCCATCTGTCTCCTGCCAGCTGACCTTCCAGTTCACTTTCTGGGCCATTAGTTACTCTGAAATATTCCTCTTGTATAGTCTAGTTCAGAGGAGTTGAGATCCATGTTTCTGTTACTTGTCCTCCAGGTTGGTCTTAACCTTACATTGCAGGAGAGAGACAAGTGGGATCATAGTTTTATTACAAATCATGAATGCAGCAGGATTTGCCACACTCGTTTTGACCATATTATCATGTGACAAAATCATATCCTTCATCGCAAAGGAAACATAAAAGAACTGGAAATAGAGAAATTGATAGTGAAGAAATGAATCTGATAACAGACAGTACTCCCCCTTCTTAACTTCTCTCTTAATTGCAACAAATGGCTGTGTGTCTGCACATAATACACAAAGCCAACTGCCAACACTGCAGCTCAGAAGATGACCATGTACCGATATGAAGTCATATGTGTTCTAAGAAAAAGACATACGAATGTCTTGCATACTTACATGTGCATTTGTGTTTATAAGCTAAGGATTGGATCAAGTCCCTCCAAGCTGACTTTCAGACCATAATTCTCTGTTGCTCTGTACTCAACAAGAGACTGTATTATTAATGAGTCAACAGCGCTGCTTCTGTGTGACTCTCTTGCTCACATCACACACCCATTTGCATTGATTACATGCCACAGCCCGGGACTGAATAATGTTTACATTGTACTTGGCGGTCAAGCTGGATTCCCATTGTTGTCTCGCTCATCTTAGAAGTGAAAGCAAGACATTTCGAAATGTGAAATCCTCAGGTTTGTCATTTGCTTCATAATATTTCGCCTCGTTTTACTGCTTTTGTCCCAAAGTTGGCTGGTGCGTTGTGACTCACTGGTAGTCCGTATCTCATGGCTATTGAGGACACATGCTGAAAACGAAATGGAAGCATATTTCAGGATGGGCCCCTGAAAGGGGAGAAAATTGCCAAGGAGACTTCTTACATTTTTCTACTGGAGGCCCACAGGAATGTTTTAGTGACGTAAGGAGGAAGGGTTCATTACAGAGAGGGCTTCTGTTTCTTAATATCTGTGAGCCACATTGTTCAGATGAGGTCGTGGATGAGGATGTGAAATCAGGGTTTTGTTTATTCAGATTATATGTAGTTCCTCAGTGATACATTTGCTTTATTGCTCACCTAAACAAACTTAGGAATCTACTATATCTCTTGCAGTGACCTAATCCTGTTTGAGATTCCTGACACCATATTAGAGACCTAAATGTCACTCTCTACATGTCCCGAACCTGACACTGAAAATCTGTTTTTTCTTTTTTTTTCTCAGCCAGCAGAAATTTTCCGGTTTGAGGGAAATATCTACTGTCATCAAATGTCTCCCATTGCCAAGAAGCACAGTCTGATTGCTGGTTTGTACCATGTCTCTTGATCAGACAGTAGTGGCGTTTTTGATCTCTATAGATTTTCAGTCTCAGTCTTTTCATGCATCCTATTTCCAGATTCCTTGCTTAGATTCTGTTGGTTGTGGGTTTTTTTTTGTCTAATAAATTTTAGTTAATTTTAGTAAAGTAATTTTAGTAATTTTAGTTTAGTTAATTTGAATAAATTTTCATAAATTTTAGTCATTCTGACAGATGGTTTTTCCCTTATGTTATGGGTCAAGTAACTTTCCATAGCAACATCTAAAATTCTCAACCCTTGGATTTCTAGTTGGACTAGTTTCCTAGCCTCTGCCCTCCATTTGTGTGACACTTGATGTAATCACTGGAATGTGGACGTGGGGGCAGCAGTCAAAGTAGAACTGGGCTTTCATCTCGCCTTGCACTCTGCCAGACAAGAAAATCGCAATGTCAAAATGTAAACAAGCCCTTCATTCAGCTCTCGGACAGGAAGGTGGGGCTTGTATCTGGCCAGTGATCTGCAGATATGGACTGTGTGCAGGGTGGAGCTTCTCAGTGGCAACTGCGCACAGGCAGGGAGGAAGAAACTTAGAATCTGGAAATCAATTTGTCTTGTTAAACTTGTTCATATCACGTTTAAACACTTTTCATTTAGTTACATTTCCTCATGGTATGTAAAATATCAGTCATTGCATTACAGGGAACTCTCACATGAAGTCTTTGGATCTGCTGTCATACTCTGACTTGAATTTAAGAGGAGATCCAAGCAAAATCTCTCATTCAGATTAAATCTCTATCAGACCCTTTCCAGTTTCTTTCCGATTTAAAAGTGCGATCTGTGTAGGAAAGACATTTTGAAGTACAAGTCACTGAATAAGGGGGGTGTTCCCCCTTCACCACATGGGATGATGATGCTGGGGCGTGGGGAGAAGCTGCTGGAAATTTGCCATGCAGTCGCGCTGAGATGTCTGTGCCCTGCTCCTGCCTGAGCTGGACTGACCGGTCTTGAATACCTATTGTTCTTTCGGGCTGAGTTGGCTCTCTGAGTCTGCACATATAATTCCACGGAAGTCAGGCCATCGCGGCCTTGTATGAAAGGGATACTTCTTTGTGAATGAGTCATTTAAATGTGTCACAACCCCCCAGTTTAGATACCTGCATTTTGTCACATAATATTCAGTATTCAGTATCTGCGAAAAAACTATCATCTTCATGCATCTCAGTACTTCTGTCCCCTCCCCCCAACTTGCTCTTCTTGGTCATTGTTATTTATGTACAGTGATCCCCCACTATATCGCGGTTCAGCTATCGCGCCCCCGCTGTATCAGATTTTTCCCCGATGCATCACAGTTCTCTGTGATGTGTGTGTGTGTGTATATATATATATATATATATATATATATATATATATATATGTATGTATGTATGTGTATACACACACACACACTTACATTATAATACAACATATTATTATTATTATGTTACTCATATCCTTAGCCTGACATCCACATATCACATATGTGTTTACAAAGTGTGTTTTAATAAGTTTAATGTGTGGTAGGGGTATTTTAAGGCTTAAACTATAAAAAAAAAATGTTTATTTATATGGTCTTTCTATATTGTGGATTTTCACCTATCGCTGATGGGTCTGTGCGATAGGCAGGAAATCACTGTATGTACTTTTATTTTCATGTTCATTTGCAGTTCCTGACATCCAATGATTTATGTAAATGAGAGATTATTCCTCTGCTATCATGACAGCATCCGGCACTTATGGTGCAGTGTGGGGGTCAGTGTTACAATGGACCGTTTTATTTTTCTGTCTTGTTCCCTCATCCACCCTGACCGCGTCAATCACCTCCATTGTCTCTCCTTAGTTGGTACCAAGGACCCAAAAGTACAGCTGTGTGATTTAAAGTCTGGTTCATGCATTCAGGTCCTGCAGGGTGAGTATATGAAGTTTATATCCTGAGTGAATTCCAGGTTAAATGACCTTCAGGGTTTCTGCTGATTAACAAGTCATTTATTTTGTGTGTTTTTTTTTTAATTGGAAAATAAATGGGTCACAAAGTTCTCTCTATCCCATGTATCAGGTCGAAAAATCGATGTGTAGTGCATGGAAATTCATTTACACCGTTTAGTTAAAAAATGCCTTTTTGCTTACAAAAAATCTAGTGTAACTACAGATAGTGGGCTTTTTTGTTTCAAGAATTAGTTTTCCAGACAAGAAGATAAATGATGGGCCCAATTTCTACCTACTCCTAAAAAAAACACTCTCACTGAGTGAGAGTTAAAGGCAGGTTAAAGACAAAGGGGTGTGTTCACACACTTCTGAACAAATAGGTGTGTCCAGTAAATCTGTTATTTTCAGTAGTAGCTCAGAATTAGAGTCTAAAGAGCTGCACAGTGCGTTAATGACATGCTATGCATTTATGGTGTTTTGGCCGTAATTCGGTAATGCAAGGTTGCAACTTCCATTGCAAACAGTTTTGTTTGGAAAATGCAATCATCTAAGCTGGATCTCTGCTAACACCTGCAAAAGCAGTAATTTTGTGTCTGTGGTTGCTCATCTGAAATATCTGATTCTGCAGTAAAACAGAAAATGCAGATATACATTCGAACCGTATTATCCCGCTCCAAAGAGCAAAACAAAAAAACAAAAATGAAAATAAACACCAGTGCAGCCATACTACTTCCTTGGATCAAACAATGAAATTAGTCTCATGAAGAACATGCATCTATGCGGGTGACAAATCATTTCTCCAATGAATGAAAGTTTTGTTTAAACCTTTAATGTTATTCTTGTTTTGTTTCAGTAAGATGCGTGATATCATTAGTGGGTGGGGTATACGTAATTACCTTTCATTTTCTTCTCTGACTACTATGAACTTTCGGTGTTCGCCTAGCTAGTTCACGATTTCTGGAGATGTTTTTAAATGTATCTGTCAGCGTGGCATTTTAGGGCTGCGCCTTGGCAAATGAAATCTGAAAGCATTAAGTATTCAGAGAAGCATTTCTGGACTTTTGTTTTGTTTTGATTTTGGATGTTGAATTTGGGGTAAAAGGGTGTATCATCATTGTGGCTTTTTCATCATTATGCTTGAAACAAATCCTGTGCTAAATGTCTTGCCTTCACATGAGTTCCCTGGTCCCCTCCGGTGGCATGAGGGAAGAGATGGCGGTTGACAGTCCAGTTTGTAGTCTGGGGTAGTATTTTACATGAACTGAGACACAAACTGTTAGCATCTTCCTGTTAATGTTCATAGCGATGGTAATGATGATGATGGTGATGATGATTTTGTGCTTGCCAGGTCACCGAGGAGAAATCCTCTCTGTGAGATGGTCTCCACGTCATGAATACATTTTGGCTACGGCCAGGTACATCCAGGCTACCTAATACGCCATTTCTCTCGCTTCTCAACATCTTGTGCTGTACTGTATAAAAGTATTAGGCAGTCAAAGAAAATGTTTAAAATTAATTTTATTGGCAGTTTGTGTATAGGAAAAAAACACAATTTAACATGAGAAGATTTGCAAGTTAATAGAAACACTATAAAAAAACGAACAGTTTATTCTGTCTGTTCTGATTGTTGGATGGCAAGATGAACTCCACTTCAGTTCCCAAACCTCTCCTCAGGGGCACCTCAGCTAATCCATGTACTCATTACATTTCACCAATTAATTAATAAACTTAATTTGGTAAATAACTCACTGAGGTATTAATTAGCCAAATATGCCATGCTAGTGCTAAGCCATGCCATGAAAGTCCAATCAAGAAATACAAGGGCGTATTGCATGAAAATTGCAAATACTTGGGAAATACTTTAGGAGAGGTTTTGAAACGGCATAGTTTTACACCAACGATCATAGCACTTTTTCATAGCACTGTATGTCATCCTGTGGTCTCTTCTGTAGTATTTCAAAAAAACAAGTATTTAATATTTGTATTCTGCTATTTAACTATTTTTACTACCTTAAGGGGAAAGTGAAGGGCTTGAGCTTCTAACGGTATAATGCTGAATTGTATTTTGGACAACAGGTTGAGGTTGAAGGAACAAGGTTGATAGGAACTGCAGTGTGTCTCATAGCCCACAGTGCATTATTTGTTCCAGCGCAGACAGCAGCGTGAGGTTATGGGATGTCCGGAGGGCTACTGGAAGCCTCTTTGCCCTGGACCAGCACAATGGGGACAGGTCGAAAGCCTCATTTGGTGAGCTCCTTTCCACCACAACCGAAGTCCACACAGAGCTTTTCTACTTAATATAATATGTGAAGTTTTCATTTGAACGTGGTTTGTTTTTTTCAGTTAGGATTCTAAAACCAAGAATTTAAGTTTTCTCCAGTTTTTATGACAGAAAAAATACATGAAAATGTAACACTGAAATGTAATACATCCATGAGATCATATTTAGTGAAGATACCCTCTTTGTTTCCAGAGAAAATGTTGTTTTCCCAGCTAATTTAACATAATTTTCTAATTGTATCCTTTTATTCTTACCGCCAGCATAACAGGATGATTAATAACTACTGTTTAAATGCCTAGTAGACAAGGAATTGGTTTGAAATGACTAGTCGTCTTTGGTAACCACTGCTATTGGAAGCTGTTAGTCATAATGACCTCTCTTTATTTGGATTATGATCAGCAGTAAAGTGCACAGGGAAATATGGACTAAAAATAGTTGATAGTATCATCATAAATGTATGACCCTTATTAAATTTTGTTTATATTTTTATATAGCTGGTTTTCTATTTGATTTGTAACGCAGATGTTTTATAACAAGAAAGACCTAAAATCAATTGCTTTATCAAAACAATTGTAGTATTGTCTTTTTCAAGTTAAAACAAAGAAGTGGCAGTTGTCGCTGATTGCTGAGTAACACGTGTGTTTCCATGGCAGCAAACATGGCCCACAATGGGCGGGTCAATGGGCTCTGCTTTACTGCCGACGGACTCTTCCTGCTGAGCGCCGGGACAGATGAGCGCATGCGACTGTGGGAAGCAGCCTCGGGGGAGAATACCCTGGTGAGATACCTGGGGGGGAGGCGGTCGTGCAGCAGGCTGCTTGAGTTCATACCAACAGTGCTGATTTAACACTACTTTGAATATTTAGCTACATATTTACCTTAGACCATAAACCGTATGTTGTGAGCTGAGGATTTCGGATAGGAATCCAAATGCTGAGGGGATTTTTTTTATTCTCACATTAATCATCCTTGGCTTTATAGGAGTGTTAGAGAAGGATAAGATAAGCTGCACCTCCTTGTTATTAGTCCATGTACGTTGCCCAATTTAAATTCCTGTCATATTTGAATGAAATTCACAGAAAATCTGTAAGTTTTCCAACATGACTGGTCTGGTTTTCTTTTTTTCATGGTGAAGGTGAACTATGGGAAGGTGGCGAATGAGTCTCGGAAGGGCCTGAAATTTGCCGCGTCGCGGGGCTGCAGCCCCGAGTTTGCGTTTGTGCCGTGCGGCAGCTCAGTGGCCATCTACGCCTTGCACACGGGGGAGCTGGTCACCATGCTAAGGGGCCATTACAATAACGTCGACTGCTGCCAGTTTCATCCCGACTACCAGGTTAGGCTCCACCTACTTTAAAATCATTCTGAAAGCATATTCCTTTTTCTCTGTGGTGGTTACTACACCCGGGTGTATGGGTATAAATTATCATTGGCCCCCTACACTGGTGTGCTTAAGCAAAACACTTTTTTGAATCGTTTAAATATTTCAACCATCTGAAGAAAGAGATTAACCTTAGGCTACGTTCTGTAGTGTGGTATGTGTCCTTCGACCAATAAGGTGTAGCTTTGCATTATTGCAGTGAGTAACGCATACTAGGGTGAGGCTGGCTGGGCTGAGATGGTGTTTGCACATCAGCAGTCTTAGGTGTGGGGTGAGATGGTCTATAAGGTATGAGGAAAATGATAAACACGGGTTGACAGTGCGGTGACACCTCCGCTCTCAGCGGCAGTACTGCACTCTTGGGTTGGCTGAAACTGATTATGTAATGGCACATCCGGGATTCCTGAACCAGTGCCAATCCAGCCGTGTAATTGAGGGGGGGTGCCCTGTGATGACATTTAGATCACATAACCCTGCCCGACACCTTGGTCTTGATAGTGAGCAGGAATACTGCTGCAGTGTGCTTGAATGTGACCTGCAATGTGCTCGAATGTTACCTTACTGCTGCAGGAGCTGTACAGTGGAGGCAAAGACTGCAATATCTTAGCCTGGGTACCTACACCACGAAAACCCGACGTGGAGGACGAAGGGCAGCGCTCCTCAATGGTGGGTTGAGTCTAGATGATTTGATGTCCCCCTCATTTAATAAAATATGGATGATAATATTAGAAAAATTTGTGCGTCAATACAGGAAATGGTGGCTGGCTGTTGAATAGTTTCCTATTAAATGTTGTACATACCTGGAGTAGCAGAAGCCAAGAGTCATAGTACTGAACACAACATACCTGCTTTGCTGGGTTTTTTATTTACTGTTACAGAATTTAAGGTTTCATTTATGCAACATATTTACAATTCTCACAGAAAGTCTTGCGTAATTTAGTAAAAAAATTTTAAAGTATTGGTTTTATAACAAAAAATCATGACTTTTATTCATTTGTTTACATAATATCACATTAGGAACAATCATTAGTTTTAAGTAAAACATTTGTTTCAAGTCGTAATAAATTGAAACCCAAACTGACACAGCTGTTCTGAATTGAAAGGTTCATTGATAAGCAGTCTCATTGAGTGCTTTTTAATTCAAGATTCTTTATTTGTCATGTGCAAGTTATACAGGTACAACAAGCAGTGAAATGTATCCTGATCCGCTCTTTTAACTGTACAAGACAATGGAAACAACTGACACAATACAATACAAACTTACAAACATGAGACTGACATAAATTAGGAGGTTGGGGTAACAGGACAAAAAAAAAAAAAAAGTAAAACTATAACATACAATAAGGAACATAAGTAACATTAGTAACACCTTTGCAATAACATTAAACACAACAGTTCATAGCAAAATGGTAAGAACGAAACTGAATGAATCGATCAAAAAATTATGACATTTGATAATCAGAAAATGCCTGTGCAGAAGATATGTGCTTGTTAATGGACTTCTGTTATGAAACCAATAAATTTGCACCATTATTACTGGATTACGCAAGTGTCCCAAGACATTCTGTGAGCACTATATGCCACCCCCCACAAAAATGTCCCTCGAAAAAGAAAAATATACAGAATGTGCAGCAGGAAGTTCTACATTTCATGGATGCACGTTTGCTGTAGCTGTGTCAGTGTGTGACTAGCATCTGCTGTCCTGTCACTAAAATGAGCTTCTGCACAGGCTGGGAGTCAGTCCACGCTGAACCCTGCCTTGGAGGATGCATGGAGCAGCAGTGATGAAGATGGATGACACGTGTCTGTGACCACTCCAGGGGACATGGAAAGCTACGTGGCCTGGCACAGCCCTAGACGGCCATCCTGATGTGCCATTTATGTAGCTGGTCTTCACAAAGACATGTTGGTCATTTCTTTTTTCTTTAGTATTACCTATGGTAAACTCTACTGATTTCAGAGTATAGAGACGTATCCCATTCACATGAAATTTCAGACATTCATTCATTTGTACTTCCTTTATTTAATACAGAAAAATCATCGTTTCTCTTAGGATTGTACTGAATGACATGTGCATTGCTTGTCCGAATACCCACATTAGCTCAGCTCTCTGTCTGATATTTCTAACAGGTTTCAATGCTTTATGTGTATTTTTATATAAATCATACCTCTTTAAGTTTTGTTGTAACTATACAGGACTTGAGAGTTTGTCATGGTTTTGCTGATGCTGAAGATGTGGGGGTGGGCTGAGAGCACCCCCTTTTCGCGGTTCCACTGGGCTAACAGCTCACTCACAGTTTCTATTCTGATGTTCCTTCCCTGAAATCTGCATGAAAAATTGACTTAATGGCTGCTGATGTGCAGATGCCACTGTCCTCCTGTTACTTGAGGTCAGCCAATGGGCTACTGGGTTTAACCTGTTTGACAGAAACAAGGATTGATAATGCAAAACAGAGTTTGTTATGGTTGACTTTTCTGTCTCTACTGAGTGCCTTCAGTGTCATGCTTTGTGTGTTTGTGTGTTTAAACAATTTTTAATGAACACGGGTCAAATGCTTTTGCTTGCTTCAATTACCTTGGTCTTAGTCTAACATTTTGGCTGTGAAGTCTAGGTCTGCTAGATTACCATAACCCAGTGTGCTCCACTACAGAATATTCAGACCATCTAGAAATTGCTTTAAAAATTAACTGATTATTAGTGCATGTACATACTGCATGTTTTACTGCCAATTTTTCTATAAAACAGCAAATACATATATTAAGTTGTTTTGAACATAAACATCTAATAAAAAACACACCTCTGAAAACAAGGCCGCACAGGTCCAGCTTATGAAACTGAGACAGATGGTGAGAGGGGAAAAAAAGTATCCAAGTAATGACAGAATGAACGTTTCCTACAGCACTGAAGTATCTGGTGTGCAAAGAGCAACGCAGAAGCTCCCTTATACTTATATTACGTACTTGAGACAACAAAGGATTGGGACTAAGACAAAAAATAATCTGGGTCAGTAGTGAAGGGAAGCTTTAAAAGAGGTAGTGGTGCAAACTCGTAACAGCCCTCTATGAAGGAATCATTACAGTCAAGTAAAGACCAGCCCACAAAAATTAACCGGATGAAATCCATCTTAATTATTAACAACACATTTCCTTTTATAATTTTTTTTAGGATCTAGACTTTATCAGACTGCTGAAGCAGGCTACCAAGGTTAAGGTTGAAAAAAAAATCATGCCAATTTCAAATTTCACAAAGGCAAACTAAAAGCAAATCGGTACGTGGACATGGAGTTACAAGTATATATATATTCTATCTTTTGTAGTACGGGACAACTTATCTTCTACACAAATATGAAAAAGTTACGCATAAGGAACGACGCCTTTGCTTCCTAATGGTCCAAATAATCATTACCAGTAGAGGATATTTATTGAAAGGCCAGACTAACGGACATACAGCAATAAAAAACTTATTTTTATTAATATTTAAATCGATTGCATTTTTCTTTGCCAAACTGCAAACAAATCCTACAAATAAAACACACTTCACTAATGCGATACACCTACTTAGTTATAACGTTACATATCATGCTTCGCCCTGGAGTTTCGCACTAATTTGCAAAAAAATACAGGCATCTCTTGCAGGGATCGTTTTACCGAGGAGCGAACAAAAGCATCACCGCCAACCGATACAACGACAAACCCATTTGTCCTTCAGGGTTTTAAGTAGCCAATAGGGAGACACTTACGTGGTGACGACTTGGGTACCTGAAGACTTTTTTTATTCGCTTAATTGCACGATTAACATACAGTTAATGACTTTTACCTGATTGGCTCAAACGGGTCACATTGAGTGTCTGCGCTAATCAGATTCGAGTATGCTTAGGGAAAAAATGCGTGTGTCACATGGGTGGGGACTGGCTCCTGAATAAGTGAGACTTCGTCGACTTTGTCTTAATTGTGTACGACTGAAGGGTCAAGCAGGTGAGTTTGCTGGAAGGAAAAAAAGGCTGGTTTACAGCAACTCTCATCGGTTAATTATGTAGTTGAGTATGTGTGTGTTTTGTTTTTTTAATGAATTTACTTTGAATGCCGGGAGAGGCTTTTAGCATGATTGGTGGTGATATGTTGCCGTCTAAAGTTATACTTTCTTATTTCGCTGTCGGTGTGTTACTCTCTTTTTCGAGCATGCTAGCCTCAGGATGTGCCGCACTGGGACTTTCCCCATCTGCTGCCGATGGAGTATTTAGCGAAGACTTGGCGCTCCCGCTTCTCCGTGCACCTGTCGCGGCGTCCGTCATTTTGGATCCCACCCTGCCGTAATCTTTAAGCTGTGTCAGTTTTCGGCCGACTGTGACAGACATCAGTGGCGAAAACTCACAATCTCTGTCTCTTTAAAACTGTTACGTGGCTTAGCTTCTGTTACTCCCTAGCAAGTAATTGGTATCTTTGTTAGTCTCCTCCGTTTCGTCATCCGTCATTGTGCTCGGTACCTACAGGTGACTGGCAAAGAATGTTCCACTCAGTCCGCATGGGCGCGGTTATTTAAGATACACGTCTGACTTTACTAAAGTGGTGGACGGGGATTCATGGCATTTTAGCCGACTATATATATATATATATAGGGTGAGTGAGACTCGGAGACTGCCGGGTGTTTCCCGAAGTTTCTCCGCGTCTTACCCGTGGTGGTCCCGGAGATTCCGTGTTGTTGCTTGGCAACGGACGGCTGCGAGATCAAGCCGTAACAAGAGACCGCCAGACCGGGTGTTAATTACTTTCGCAGTAAACCTTGTATGCCGATACGAATACTACAAAATGCATGGGCAGCACGATTATGCCCCCCCAGGCCGCTGGCTTGCGTAACCTGTTTGTTTAGGTTCATTGTTTAGGTACTTAATTAACTTTTTTAATTGCCTATAATGGTAAGTGATCTTTGGGTTTTATGAATTTAGATACCGTAGATAATTGCGATAGTGTTGGAGGATGTTTCTGGAAGCAACATTCCAGAGTCTTGCACAACTTGTCTCATAGAGATCAGCATGGAAACCACAACACGTGTGGCTTTCCAAATGGCTGGTCCTCTGAGCTGGTTCATACTCTTGAAATGAGTCATTACACCTGTGTGTTGAAACGTGATACTTCTGGACAGTCTCCTTGGTAACATTGGCATGACCACTGAAACCACCATTTAACTTGGTGGGATGTCTGATCAGACCTTGAGCCTCTTATGGAGCGGTCCAGTGGTCTGACAGCCGCGTGTATGATAGAGGAACTCGTCATTTCCATCGAATGAGAATTTTGGCATATGAGACTAGGTGTGTCTACCGGTTGGTGACCTGTAGTAGGAGGGGCCCATCACTGGGTCTCGTGTAGACTTGCAGAGTAGAACATGTTGAGGATGTGCATGCCACACCTCAAACACAGGACTGGTTGCCTTTTGTCTTGCTGTGCTAAATGAGTTCATTGCTTCTCGGGCATGTAGGTGAGGTTCAATGGGTACAGCCTGTTGAAATATGATCAGGTTGTAAGACCTATATCTGGATAGATTACTTTTGGTATGTAGCCTCCTCAATTTATTGGCTGTGCTGCTTTTTGGGCCACAAGTAGGCAAGAGGTATTCTGGGTATATTTTTTTCCTTGTGCTGTTTTAACAGCTTGAAATTCCCCCACCCAAAAAAATGCAAATTTCAGAATCTGTCAATCTGCCATGGGTCCTTTTGTTCTGGTTCATGGTTGGATGAGATGTTCCTGAGACCTTATCCTGAAGAGGAAGGATCAGAAACTGATGTCTTATTGTTCAGCTTGACCATTTGTTCTGAAGCGCATCAAACTTTAAATGTGCAGTCTACATGCGGTCAAGTCTTTATGCAGGAAAGCTGTTTCTAAGCAAGGGATTCCAATAAGCATGGGGCGGTTATTGTACATCTTTGTCTGGAAATGGCTTTACAAATGCTGCTTCCTACCTAACACTTAAACAGGAACGTCTTGCTGGCTTCTGTAATTTTCTTGCCTTGTATTAAGCCTCTTCTTGTATTATGGGCAGGTTTGAGCTAATGAAGACTCTGTAGCATTAAAGTAATAACCCAAGCATAAACGGTGCTAAGACTTCTTAACATGACTAGATATTGCAGCTTAAGTCATCCGTACCTGTTCTGAAGTGGTGGTTGTAGTCTATCCCTGATTTCATTCCTTGGTATCTTCTGACCTTTTAATCCTGGGATGAATTGTTGCCTCGTGATCATTTCACTTCAGTTACTGAATTAGTCATGTGCCCCTGGCTTAGAATGTCTCTCACCTAATCTTTATTTAGGTCAACCTGAATTGTAACTTAAATCCCCTCCTTCCCCTTGGGTCCCGTCTCTTTCAGTGACGGCTCCAGGGCTTGTGCAAGGATGGCTTTTAATGAGCTGACGTCCAGAGCCGTCCTGTTGTATGATGAATGGATCAAAGATGCTGGTGAGTTGACATGTCTAGTATTGTCGTGGGATGCAGATTTTACTTCTGTAATCTCGTAAAATGTCTAGATGAGAATTTCTCCTTGCTCTTAAAGGGGACCTACTTCTCCACATGCCTTACCTGTGTAATTATTTGTAATTCTGCCACCGTATTGCACAGAACTAGAGTTAGCCAGGACAATTTGTTTCAATGTTGACGCCTTTCACTGAACCTTGATCTTGTTCTTCAGATCCTCGGACCGGTAACTGGCTGCTTATGTCTTCCCCACTGCCCCAGACCATCATCATTGCTGCATATATCTACTTCGTTTCTTCCCTTGGTCCAAGACTAATGGAAAACCGCAAACCCTTTGACCTCAAGCAAGTTCTGATTGTATACAACTTCAGTGTGGTGGCCTTCTCTCTTTACATGTGTTATGAGGTGTGTAATGGAATTTATAATGTAAACATGTCTGCCTATATCTAGTGTTGTGGCTGTCCTATACTCTTCACTAAATGTGAAGCTATAATTTGGCAAATTCCCAAAAACATGAGATTTGCATTTCCAAAATGGCAGCCCAGCTGACTTGTGCATACCTGTGTGCCCTAATTTTAATGGAGTGATTAACGTGTGCAGTTGTGACGCAGACAAAGCTGCATGTTCTTTGCTAACTAAGATCTGGCAGTATCTGTTTAGCCACATTCTCTTCTGGTGAGTTGACATTCCAGTATGTCAGATGGGCTGCAAGTTTCAACTTTTATGTGACTTCCGCTCAAGTGATCACTAGGAACAAATTGTAGCTTGTTCATTAACATGCTACTGCTTCAGTTTATAGTCCCCACCCGCCTTGGTGCAAAATTCTAGCCTCACCCCACAGTAAACATGAACACATTGCATTCGTATACTAAATGTAGTTGTGAACACTTGTACCAAGTGTCTGTCAACTTTCTCTGCAGTTCCTTATGTCTGGCTGGGCAACAGGATATTCTTTCCGCTGTGATCTGGTAGACTACTCAAGTTCTCCCCAGGCGATGAGGGTAAGAACAGAACTAATAACTTGGCATTCAGATCTTAGAATCCAGGGCATTACAGTGATTTTTATTTTTTCTCTTTCTTTTCAGATGGCATGGACATGCTGGCTGTACTACTTCTCAAAGTTCATCGAGATGTTGGACACGGTACATATTCCTTTTGATGCCCCCGCCCCATTCTTCCCCTTCAGTGATTTGTCTAGCTGCTCTAAAATGTGGTCCTTCTTGCAGGTTTTCTTTGTCCTCCGGAAAAAGAACAGCCAGGTCACATTCCTACACGTCTATCATCACTCCATCATGCCTTTCACCTGGTGGTTTGGTGTCAAATTTGCTCCAGGTATGAATCAGCTTGCAGAGCTTCAGCTTCTTAATGTTGTGCTGGATTTGACTTCGGTAGCCTTAGTTCTTGGTTAATCCGCTGAGGGATAGGCTACTGCATCTTCAGGGTTTTTCTCCATCGTCTGCCATTAGTCTACTCGCTAAATGTCTCATTTCCTGGAGTAGCTTTGACTTGAGGCTCCCCCCGCACACAGGTGGTCTTGGCACCTTCCATGCTCTGCTCAACTGCGTTGTCCATGTCATCATGTACACATACTATGGCTTGTCTGCTATGGGGCCTGCCTACCAGAAGTTCCTCTGGTGGAAGAAGCATCTCACTTCCATCCAGCTGGTAAGTGTTGGCTGTGCATATGAATGCATGGTCACTGCCGAGATTATTCGATAGAACAATGCTTGTTTTGATTTATCTTGGCTTTCCACACTTGTGGGTTATATTAAGATCATGCACACTGACTCCCCTAAGCAGCAGGACTGCCTAGTAGATTTCTTGCCGCCTGCCATTGAAGCATTCTTGGTGAAATTCAGGAAATCACCTGAATTCAACCACTTTACCTAAATATTTGCATGATGGCTTGGGTATTGAAAGTACTGATGTGATACCAGTTTGTATACAATGGGCATGTACCAGACCATACTGGCACAGGTTTCAGTGCCACTTAAATGCCTGAGCTGTCAACTTGCAATTTGTCCCCTCATGCATGGGCACCATAAGAATCACTACCCCTCAAGCCATCACTAGTTAATCACACTTGCTCTATCTGCTGATGCCTGTCATTTGCTAGTGGTTTACCTTTTTAAACATGGTTTAAGATGTCTAAAGCTAAACAATGTGTTCTGTGGCTGTACTTCACTCAAGATGACTATTCTGGCATGTTAAAACATGTAGTTGGGTTATATTCGTGTGTTTTAAGCTCCTCTTTAATTTCTTGAAGTCGAAATTAAGCCATTTTAATGTGTTCAATCTGTTTATCCCCCACCCCAAGTACTAATTCAGGTACCAGCACAGATTGTTTGTTTGTTTTTTTTTGCACCAGTATGGGTGGAGACTCAATACCCAGCCCTAGTCTGTGAAACTGACTGCTCTGCGTAGCTGCATCTCATCACTGTATATGCATGAGTCAAACCTGATGGTTCTCCCTTCCTGCGTATCTTACAGATCCAGTTTGTGATGGTGACTAGTCACATTGGCCAGTACTTCTTCATGAAGGACTGTCCATACCAGTTCCCAGTCTTTGTCTACATCATTGGTCTGTATGGCCTGGTGTTCCTCTTGCTCTTCCTGAACTTCTGGTATCACGCCTACACCAAAGGGAAACGGCTTCCCAAAAGCCTGCAGAACGGAAATGGGCTGCATCGGACCAAGGAGGACTGAGCTCTTTCTCCTGGATGGACTTGATTGGTGTTTTGGTCTGCCTTGACAATCTCTGAAGCGGTGTGAAAGCCAGTACTGTACAGTTTTTGTATTTAAGTGTTAAATTGTAATCTTGAGGGATTGTACCTCTTACCAAAGCTGAGCTAAATGTCTTGTTGGGGATGAATATTTGGTAATGGAATGCTGCACCAGTTCTAAAGTAACTTCCCCACCCCTCAAACCTCACTAGATGCTAATTCTGCTGGGTGGTGGCAGCAGCTGCTCACTTTGCCTTCCTGCATGTGTGAATTATGATTTTTTTTTTTTTATTTTATTTTTTTTTTTCTAGGTTCTTTTTTTACACTAAATTTTATATCTGTAAATTATAAACTTTGAATATTTAACTTGTAAAAGGACACCTGTCTAAATGTTCTGCTTTACTTGGTCTCCTGGGTGTGTGAACCACCTGAGCTGTGCTCAGGGAAACTGAGAGCCCAAGAAATGTGTGTGCTGGTCCTCATCCTCCCTGCCTTCAGGGCGACGTGGATGCAGCACGGACTCCAGCTCTGGAGTCTCGACCACTGTGATCGCAGGCCTAGTTCAGTTGTGCTTATGGGCAGTGATGTCCTTCATGAAGAAACTATCTGAAATGTATTTAAGTTTTTGTCTTGTCTCAATGTTGCTAGCTATGATTGACCTTCACCTAAGATGTAACGTTGAAAGCTTCCCTCTTGAGATGCCTGCATTGGGATACTGCAGATCGATGATGGAAGCTCCATTCCGCCATAGCAACTTTGTCTCATGGGGTTGGATGCATCTTGTGGTTTGCCTTCCTAGAATTCTCAAAAGGGTTGGTGCTCATAGCTGAAACATGGCTTTGTAGTAATGAATGTCACTGGTGTGTTTGTGCCTGGACATGATGCCACATTTAAATTGTGCAACATGAACATATTTGACAATAAATTATAAAACGTATTTCTTGGCTCTTGTCACCCCTTTTTAGTGGTAAGGTGGCCATTCATGCAGTTTAATTTTTGCATCTCCGCCTTATCTGGTTTTCTGTCCCGATAGTATTGCAGATACCTGATGGAACAGGAGCCCCATGTTAAGGGCAACTAATAGATCCCAGTGGAGTCTCTTCCTTGGTGGCACTTTTGCTAAGGGACTCCTAATCACTAGCTGAGTGACAGTTCAGTCTGTCATTTGCTCAGATGGTCTGAGGAAATGTCAGCTGCTCCAGAATCTCTAAGGTGTATGTATGGGGTTTTTTTTTTTTTTTTTCTTCTCTTCCCCACGCCCCCCCTTTTTTCAGTTGAGAATTGACATTCCTTTAGACTAGTCTGTATGCTTTCCCCCACATTTTTGGAAGTATCTTGAGGTTTTCATTAGCACCTCTTCTGTTATTGCTACCTCAGGGAACCCTTGTTAAATAGTACCTCGAGAGCTTTGGGAACTGACTGTGTGTGGGGGTTTTTTTTAATTTTTTTTTTTTTTTATAAATTATAAATCTAATCACCTCCGCTGTGTATCCAGAGTCCTAGGAGGATTTGTGGAAAAGCTTGACGGGCTACATCTCCCATTGGACATTATTATAATGTGTTACTTGTGTTCTGTTTACTTCTGTAAGTTCAGATCATGTATAATTAAGGCCATTGACACAAAGCACAAACTTTGACCATATTTTGAGTGTACAAATTGATCTATTGAGTTGGATTTGCCTTTTATTCCACATTCGGCATGTGTCCCGGACCCAGTGGGCTGCAGATTTGGCCGACCATTGTGTGGCTGGGTTAGACCTCAGTGTCTGCGCCTGGGTGCAGTTCGAGCCCCGGCGGAGAAGTTGCATCTCTGGTCTTGAGCAGTACCCTTAAACCCCCTCCCTCAAATGCTCCGGGGGTGCCACATAAATTTTCTTACCCCCATGTTTCACTCTCAACTGTATATGTCTGTTTGGCTCCAGGGCTAGCAAGATGTGATATGCCCTTATGTATCTGTATCCGTTCATGTGCAAATGGCAAATAAGCATTTCATTTATTTCAAATATTGGAACGCTACATCATTGAACCTCTGATACTGCTTCTTTCAGGTGAAGCGTGTCAGAAAGGGACTCTGTTTTACTCAGAGTTATGGAAATGCAAACCAAACGCAAGCATTTAGTCAGCCTACCTTTAACTGATGTGTGTGTAGTGTTAACCATTTTTGTACACTAGATGGCACTAGAGGTACAGTGAGCCACAAAATGCTGTTGTGGGTACACCGTTGAGGGTGATTTTGTTGGTGACACGCAGTCGTACTAGTTCAACAAAAGTGAAGTATGCAGTAAAAATGGTGTATTGTGTGCTGTGTAAGACGTGAATGAAAACGGTTTAAGGTGACAACAGGTTGACAAGTTTGTTTTATTTGCATTGCAACATAATAGGGCGGCAATAAATCTACTTTTTGTCTGCTTCGGAAATGCTTGTATGCAATGATGGATCAACCGGCTTGCGCATCGATGGGGGATAAAAATGGGGGATTTAAGTTTGCAAGAGTATTTTTGTTCCCAGCCCCTGCATGTAGTCATTCATGATGAACATAAATCCTGATTGTCATGTTTCTATTTTCATGCTGCTGAGTCGTAATACTTAGTCACAGTATATTAAGATTCTAACTTCCCTCCACCTTAATGCTAGCTTGGTGCCTTTACCTCAGGTATTCCCTGTATTCTTTCTTTTATACAAACAACCACGTCATCTTTAAAAATGTCATTAAATTGTATCAGGTATGTCCAAAACATCCCCTACATCCGAGTTCTTCGGATAGACACTCCGTCATAAATGCTGTTTGGTACATATTCCGTCGTCTTTAGTTTTGTTTCGATGGAAAAAGACGGTGAGTGTATCAGGATTGTATCATGAAAAAAGTACAGAAAATAAAAGCAAAACGACGCTAAAGTGCAGAAGAAAGTGATATAAAATACAGTGGATTGTCAGAATATATCAAATTGTCCTGACCTGATGTGGTGCAGCTCGTGCTAGACAAACGTTGCGTTTTGATTTAGCTATTAAAATAGGAGTGTAACTGATCAGAAAATTCACCTCTTTATCCATCTAGATCAGTGCTCAGACCACGTAATATTTTTTTTTTGTCGTCTCATTCCCAGGCACCTAAAGAGACCCCAAGTCCCCAGTCTCCCCTAATGTAAAAATGTCAAGATGCGGACCCCCCGGGCCTTCATTTACAATAATATCATGAAATTACAGAAGGAAGTCGAAGAGCCATGACCTCGTGTGTGTCTCCGGGGACATTCGAGTTATATCTACGGAAAGGTCACCCGCTGCCTTCTGCTGCAACTGTTAAGACTTGTGGTCATCCCTTATCCCTTGAGGTGTCATGTTGGGGGCCGAGCGGTTGGTGTAATGCACACCTTTGGGGAGCTGCGTTCTGTT
>JABFEB020000040.1:27713077-27728083 GCA_019775895.2 Stomatorhinus ivindoensis
CCCCCCCCCCCCCCCCCCCCCCCCCCCCCCCCCCCCCCCCCCCCCCCCCCCCCCCCCCCCCCCCCCCCCCAGGACATCAAAGGAAAGGGCAAAAATAATACTTGTTCCGTACATAAGTACAGATATAATGTCGAAAGGTTTCCAGTGAAAGGTTTCAAATACACTGTACTGTGAACTATTTTATTATAATGTCCAAAAGGCAGGACGTTTCCGGAATGACCATCCTGCCAAAATCTCTCCAGAAGCAAATGTCATGCAGGAATTGGCAGCCATCCTGGCATCAGCTGAGACCAGTGTCCAAGAGAAAGGCAGCAGTTGAGGTTAAAATCAACACGAACTTAAAGGCCTGTCCTCTGAACATACCAGCATGTTCATGATAAGAGAGAGAAGACCTGCAATGGTGTTCTGTGGACAAATTACTTGCAGGCATAGAGGTGGTGCTTCAGACACACATGCCATTGAAAAAGTGGCTGAGAATGGAAATTACGAGTTCATACAAACCAATACCAATAGGGGTGGGAAAATGTCCTCAGTGGCATTTATGAGTTATCAGTGTATGAAGCATTTGATTGTGGTCTGTTGATTGAGGATGCTAAACCTTGCATGTCTAGTTGAACACAGGGGAGAGAAATTCTTTTCCCTTATGGGCAATGGGTGGTTTATTCACAAAAATTCACACACACACACACACACAGAATCATGTAATCATATCTGTTTCAGGACCGCTTGTTCATTTCTATGGGAATAGTGCTAATGCTAACTATGACTACCTTAACCCCTACCCAGCCCTAACCATAACCATAAGTAACCAAACAAAACACAAGAGTTTTGCATTTTTAGTTTTTTCATCGCAGTCACGAATTTTTATAAAACAGGAAACTGGTTCCCCATAAGGAAAATAATGGGTATTCATAATGTTGTGGGGAAATTTTGTAAATTATAAATTATGTTTTGTGTACTTTACAGCCCCAGAGTTTAGAATGCAGAACAGCTATCTAGAATACTCGCATCTTCACAGTGGAAGTGGCTTGAATAGACATCCAGCATGTCTGTTTCTCATGAGCTAGTTTTCCAGCTTGCCTCATTAGTGTTAAATTGCCTTGTTGAGGAACAGACACAATGCATTCTAAGATATGTAACAGCAGCACCAGAAATTCCCACGGTTCTGGTTGCTCTGGGAAGTTCGCTTAGCTGACAGACACATCCCTTTAGAGCTTCACCGCTTAATTACCATCGAAATGATTCTGGAGGCAAGAGTGAATCAGACCCAGTACTAGCTAGATGCACCTAATAAAGTGGCCACTGAGGGTATTTTGAACCTTTATGTGGTGTAGTTTCACGGAGTCTTCCAAGAAACTTTGTAAATTGACAAAATTCCATCATTATCATATAATCTAAATGGGGTTTCCACTGAAAAAAAGAAATATTAAAACCTCTGTCAGCCCTTAGTTGTTAGATACTTGATTGTATTTGAGATAGGCGGAACCTTGGAATACAAAAAATATTTTGGTAAAAAACATCAATGGACAAAGTTGTGCTCAAAGGGCTGCATAGTACTGAAGGAGAGAGCTTAGATACAATTAAGGTTAGTCTGGACCAAAAATAGGGGCGTGACAATGGAAGAACAATGACACAAATGTCCAATAAGAATACAGTGCAAGCAGCAGCCAGATCCTTAGGGCTTAAGCAAATCCCAAGTCTGACATACTGTGCTGTGTTAGTAAGCATGTTTGCATAGGATAATATCCCTACTGGTAGCTTTTGTCTTTGATAAAGCCTCGTTAGTCTCTGAAGACACTGACATCTGAAACTGAGTGCAAGAGATGCACGTTGTTGTTTGTCTGCTGTGATGACATCACTCAAGGCATCTTACACGGGCTTGAGGTCATGACCACACCTACTCAATGAGCCAGTGGTGGGTGACTGACTATTAAGCACATGCATGTGAATACACAGTGTCATGAAAGTAAATTAACTGATCTGGTAACAATATTCCACACAGCCTATCTCTCTGACCTCATATGCATTCACTGCTGGATTCTCATCTCCCGGCGGATTATACACCATATATAGGTTATAAATGTGCAACTCTGTATCATGCTCTGCATATTAGTTTCAAGTGTTGTGGTTTTTATTGGGAAAGATATATTTCTGATTGTTAGAATTGCATAGCACTATTTAATTTTTCGGACAAATAGCTACAGTGGGACGGCATGGTGGTGCAGTGGTTAGCACTATTGCCTCACACCTCTGGGACCTGGGTTCGAGTCTCTGCCTGGGTCACACGTGTGTGGAGTTTGCATGTTCTCCCTGTGTCGTCGTGGGGTTTCCTCCAGGTACTCTGGTTTCCCCCCCACAGTCCAAAGACTTGCTGAGGCTAATTGCGTCTGCCAAATGCTATGAATGTAATTGGAGTTGCTAAATTGCCTGTAGGCTTGCCTGTGTGAGTGAATGGTGTGTGGGTGTGCCCTGCGATGGACTCCCCCCCCCCCCCCCTGTCCAGGGGTTGTTCCCTGCCTCGTGCCCATTGCTTCTGGAATAGACTCTGGACCCCCTGTGACCCTATAGTGTGAGAATCTCAAGATTCCATCCATCCATTTTCCAACTACTTTTCTAGTACAGGGTCACTCCAGGAAGCACAAAGTATACGTCAACTGAACATCCTGGATGGGATGCCAGTCCAGCGTAGGGCAAACTTACAGCATGTTCCTGTTAGCCTGGCAATACCAGAGCACAGAACCCTGAGCCTGAGATATGTCGCCACCTCTCACTGTCTTCATGCTGTTCCACTCTCAAGCTGCTCATTTTCTCAAATTAAATTTGAATATTTCCCTTCTGATAGAGTTGGGGAGGAATGGGGGGCTTTTAAAGGGGTCTCATTTAACTTGGGTTGCATAAATGTAAATGCTATTTCTGACGTGGCATCTGCAAAATGTTTGGAGCGTTCTCATTAGCCTAGCTGCAAGTCAGTGTGTTATCTGAGTTTTGCCCTTAAAGTTTGTCGTTTAACTTATATGTGAAGATATTATGGTCAGTGTGTCACACAGATTATGCGACGTCACCTGAATGATATGCAGAGACAGTGAGAGAGGAGCCCAGTACCTGCAGCTGACCGTGAATCTGCTGCCAAATGCCAAACTGATAATTATTCCAGTATATCTCCGGACATAGTGAACCCACAAGGGGACACACCATTACTCTATATTTGTATTGTTGTGTATGTACAGCAATTACTACAGATAAATCATTTATAATGTTTTCTACAATCTCTTTGAAAGGTGAGTCCGGAGGTCATTTTTAATCAATCGTCCATCAGTACATTTTCTCGTCCGGTGCTGGGTCATAGTGAGTCTGGACGCTGTCCAAAGATAGACAGGACATGGCAGAGAACAGGGTGCCAGTTCATCTCAGTGCAGAAAACAACACTTTATGGACAGTTTCGAAGACACCAAGTCACCTTCAACTGCACGATTGACTGTGGGAGGGAACTGGAGTACCTGAACTAAATCTATCAGGCCACAATTAAATAAATTCCACAGCTGGACACCATCGCTGAACCCTAGATCCCGAAGGCGTGAGGCCACCGTGTTACCAGCGGGCCGCCACTCAGCTGCTTGGTTCACGCCACCTTTCCCTTATTGCCAGAGCCTATTTATATTGCTGTGTGTGCTGTTTGCTAGCAGATGCCAGCATCAGCCCCTTTGCTGTCGGCACAGATTGCCTGAATAGTAAAGCGTTGGCATGAGCAGCACTTGTGTTTCCCAATTCCTGACATCTACACACGATAAAAGTGAAGAGTAGAATGAACCGTGGTCCGCTAAGAAATCCCAGCGTCGCACGCTTCTCTTTCCCAGTATCTGTGGTCATTTCCCATATTCTAATAGCATCCATCAACTCTTGAATCTAGAGGTAAAACTAAGACCTTCCCCAAGAAAGGAGGAAGTGCAGTGAGGTCGCAGTTTTTCTCATTATCATGAGTGCACAGTCTATGCGACTGTGTGGTGGTGACATATTATTTAGAAATATCTGTGACCCTGTGCCGCGGGATGATTGAAAGATGGATGGATGCACGTTGCTTCTGTTTTGCCCGCTAAGTGGAAGCACACAGGTAATATGATTGATGAGAAGCAAAAGATCTGCATCTGGTGCGACTGCTTCTGTGTGTGAATAATGGGGACAGACTGACCTTGTGTAAGGGAGACCGTCCGCACTCATGGGCTCCCCTAGCAGGGCTACTGCCTGTCATCCAGCCGTTTGCTGTGGGTGAGATCCTGCATGGTGAAGAGAGCAGCCAGGGCACCAGAAGCTCATGCTTCCCCCGAAGACCCACTGACACGACTGTCTGTCACCACCGCCCAAGGCAAAGGTCTTTCTGCACTGTCAGTAATCAATGTGCTTTTACAAAAGCCCTCTGTGATGCATTCAGCCAGCAGCCAGTCCAGTGCATGCTGGGAGTTTTGAGAGTTTCTGTTATAACCCATACACACACACACACACACACACAGGTTTGTAATTATATCTTTGTAGAGACTTTCCATTCATTCCTGTGGGGAAAACTCTAATCCCAGCATGATGCCCTTAACCCCTACCCAGTCCTGACCTTAACCATAAGTAACCAAACAAAATACGAGACTTTTGGCATGTTTTTTTTATTGCATTCACAGATCTTTGGGGGGGAACTGAGAATGGTCCCCACAACGTTAAAATAACAGGTCTTTATTACATTGTGGCAGACATTTGGTCCCCATGATGTAATATAAACATAATCCGAACACACACATACACACACACACGTTTGTATTTGTATTCATATCTTTGTGGGTGCTTCCCATTAATTTCAATGGGCATAACCCATACTCCCAACTAGACACCCCTAACCTCTACCCAGCCCTAACCTTAGCCACAAAACCAAACAAAAAGTGATTTAGTACGTTTTTAGTGTTTTTGATTGCATTCACAGATTATTATAAAATTGAGTTTCCCCTTGTAGTGACTGAAAAAATGGTCCCCACAAGATAAAAAATAACAGGTTATATTACATTGTGGAGAAATCTTGTCTGAAACACAGGGATGACTCGGTAGTACGGTGAGGTCAGGGTTCATGCCCTTCTGTCCACGTTATTAATTTATAACTAGAGAAAGTAAATTCATTCTGCATGTGAGAGGCAGTGTCTGCAAGGTGTGGCCTGGGCTTTGTGGGTCAGTGATTTGGCCCAGTTAAGTCAGAGAGCTAGAGGACAGGTTTCGCTTGGTCTGCACGTCACATTCCAAGGGTGTTTATAAAATTGCCCTGTTCTATACTCCATTTTCTTTGTCCTGTGGATCCACCTGAAGGCGAATAAATAAAATTAGGTCAGAGAATTACAGCAGGTTGCCTTCCGAGTACATCCAAAAAAGTCAAGAAGTGAGTCTGGAACCCGTGATAAGCAACAACGGCTTGAATAAACATCTCGATTGAAAACGTTGTCATTCATATTTCAACAAAGAAAATTTTTAAATTTTATTGCAGCTCGAGCCCAGGTCGCATATACAAACCGCACTGCTGTTCAGCCATACGTTGAACGTTTGATGGTAGCCGTCCTCTTAATGCCTCTGGCTCGTGAGACACGTCCTCTATCTCCCCGTTGCTCGTAGCCAAATTAAGCCTGATTAGCTAATCTGAGCTGCTCTCTATGCTGCGACCATCAGATTGATTTCAGTCGCGGTTGGAAATATAATTAAAAAACAAGCCTCACATTCGCATCCCTCCTTTGCTGGCTCTCTGTATAAGAGATAGTTTCATTAACTCTGATTACTGAGCCTGATAGTACAGATAGCATGATATCCCAACGTCCTACGGTAGGGCATGCTTCAGCTGTACTATATAACCCATATAACTTGAGAAACTGAGGATGACGTGTAGCATCCCTTGTGACGTCTTCAGAATATGTTCTGCTTAAACCAGGAAATGAAGTTTTGCTTTTTTCACATTATAATTACTATTATCAAAATCACCAAATCACCAACAGTAACAGATTGCACATAAAAAAAATCCAAAGTAGATTCGTTATCATTTAGCTTTTAAGTAGTGAAAAGCATAAATATTTTTCTGCCGAAAAATAATTCCTATTTTTTATTTAACATCTGTTATCCAGTATAAGGTTATGCTGAGACCAGAGCCAATCTCAGGCTGTTTAAGACAAGGACAACTGAATATGTGCACACTGAAAGGTTCAATGTTTAAAAATTGTGCAATTTTTGAGGCTTGCTTGCATGAATCTTGCTTTAAGTTTAAGTTTGAAATTGTGTAGATTATAGGAACTTATAACATCTTTCTTGCCATTTTTGTTAACACTTTACCTAAATAAGTAATTATAATGCATTTTAGATACCTTAATAATGCATTATAATGTTTTCATAAAGTATTGTGAACACTTAAAAAAATTATAATTATAGCTATGTTTATTATGCCTTATGAATGCTCTATGAATGCGCTTTAGATACCTTCATAATGCAGTACAAAGCATCCTTAATACTTATACTGACCATTATAATGCATTATGATGGCTGCTTTAATGACTGCATTTTTTTTATCGCCAACGAAAGAATACCTTCAGCATGAACTGCTTGCACAGACTGAGGTTAAACTGAGCAGCTGCCCCCCTCCCTGCTGTTTGTAATCACATGACCATCACCAAAAGACGGGGATTAGGGCAGGGCAGATGCAATGAGAAGAATTCCACGGCACTGGATTAGCACAGCCGTCTTCCTCCCTCTGATAGCTCTTCAGCCCTCTAGGTCCAGCCACCCCCACAGAGAAACTTGTTTTGGGGGGGTGTTTGGAGAGCAGTGGGAGCAGCTGATTGGCTGAAAGGCTGGGAGCTCCCTGACTCTCATCATTTCCAAAGCGGTGTACGAGCATGAGTCTTATACTTACAGTCCGAGCTGAGGCCAGACTTTCTGTGCTGTCTTCTGATCCGCTGCACGTTCGAAATCTGCAGCCTTTCGCTCTGTGGGGATATTTACGCAGGCCGTTCGGCACGCCACGGCCCAAAGAGACTCTCTCTCTCCGAGGAGCAGAGTAAGTTGCTGTTTGTCTCTCCCCCCGTTCCCCCCTCGCCGCCCTCCCCTTTGTCCTCTTCCTCCTCTCGTTGATTGCAGGCTACTCGGCGCTGTCTGCAGCGGACGCCTCCAGGTCTTGCGGGTGAGGCGTGCAACGATCTTGTCTAAGTTGGCAGCGTCTCTGGTGGAGATCCACCGTCTGCATGTGTGCGTGGATCTGTCAGTGTGTGCGTGCAGGTGTGCATATACGTGGTATGGCGTAAGGGGTGGGGGGGGAGGGAGGGGGACATAACAGGAGCCGGGTTGAGGTTTATGGCGAAACTCCCTCCTCTCCCCAGTTTAGCAGCAAAGTTGCTGTCAAGTAAAACTATCCTGACGGGCCGTGCCCAGAATGTCCCTGTGACTTTCAGAATGAGACTGTGGCACTATTAATAGAAAAGATCCCTCTGTACTGCGGTGGCACCTCAGGGCTCTGAGCGGTGGCTTTAAGAAGGAGAGGGACAGCAGGACCTGATTCTGCTCCTGTCATCCCTCAGCCTAGGCGACGGAGAACCGGAGTGCCACCTCCAAACACGAGTTGACGTCCGTAACCAGCGAGATAGCAATGGCTCAGTGTTATGACGGGAGTCTAGGTCTTTTGATTACTATCAAAGTTTAGAGATGTTGCAGAAAAGTGCCAATGCAGAATTTGGGAATGAATATGTCTTTGCTTATTTCATCAAAGAGCGAAAACTCCCGGGACACTTCTATCAGAAGCTAGAACTGATGCCATACTTAATACAGTTGAGCAACATGTATTATGTTCTAATTTGGATGGAACTTTTCAAACTAGAGATAAACCAGAAAATCCTGAAGAGAGAGCTGCCTGCAGTTTTAAAATGATCTGGTAACAAACTTTGAGATATTGTGTTGGAAAGTTAGTAATGGTATTAAGTTTAGTTGGTGTTTCAAATGCAAAAGTTGGTCTTTTGCTTATAAGCCACTGAATGAGTCACCTTTTTGTTATTAAGAAATATCTGGCCCGGTGGGGTGTGTGCATGCTCTGACGTGGGGGAGCTGCTGCTGAATGACCCCTTCCCAAAGTTTAAGGATCTATGCCAAAGCAAACATTTAGTCATACAAAACGGTAAATACAGTAAACTGCTTAACTTAAAATGTGTTTAGTTACCAGGGAAACCACAACACTTACTGCTACAATTACTTTCAGTCGCAAAGTCAGTTACATTCCTGTATGGAGATAATATTTAATATTTAAAGTCTTTTCTGGATTTTTCTGGTTCTGCAGAACCTTGCAGGTTCTCGTTCTCCTGCTGTAGCATCTGGTCACTTTAGAGCCACTGACCTCTGACCTAGTATGAACAGTCATGTGCTGGCGCAGGCTGAGTGTCATCCTAACATCCAGCTGGGTTTCATCTATTGGTAGCATCACCGTGGTGTGGCTGGCTGTTGGACCCAACACCTCGAAAAGGAAGGGCCCTTGCTCTCCATCCCTCTTCTACTGACAAGACCTGCTCTGAGTGTTAAGGGAGATAGCGTGAGATGACCAGCACAAGCCCAAGAAGTGTTTTATACCCTTAGGTATAAAATGAGCTGTATTCTCCATTTTCCATATTCTGAACTGTGTTTCCATCAGACAGTGTCATGGGTAATAACCTGCATCTACTTTTTGCACTTTGAGTAACATATGCATTTGCACTTGTGCTTTGTGTCAACATGCTAGCAGCATATGGCTTTTATGGTTTTGAACAGTCTATTCGTTTTGATAACACTTCAAAGAAAAACAAGTCCAACATGCATATCAAGGAACTGGCTAAACGTGTTTGATATATATCATTAGCACCTGGCATTAGAGATGCTCACAAATTATCATTTAAGAAGTGCAAGCGCATGCAAATCATCAATCACAGCTAAATGACAGTTTTGCAAAAAACACAGCCAGAAAGCTGTTGTGTCAGGGTTCAATTGACTGTCTATGGGAGCAAAATCACCCAAATTCCACATGCCAAACCTGCCTATTCCACATGCAAACATGCAAAATGCAGACACGCAACCCTCCAACCAGTGCTAACCAGCAAGCCACAGCAAGAAGTAAAGCAGCATTTTTAAGGATGATGAAAGAAATTTCTTAACTAAAAAGTAGTCATGTAGTCAACTAAATAAGACGAACTGTTTGATGAACAAGCTTTTCTGTTTAAATGTAGAGCCCTAAAATACAAAGCGAACAGCAAGGTCAGAGCTGGAGGCCTTATTAAGCAGAGGGAGTTGCAGTTCTAATTAAATCATATTGATGCTGGAGCTAGTTCCTTTTTTCTAAGCAATTAACTACTTGTTTAACCAGTGGATTTCGTATGGAGCTAATCTTAGAGATTTAGCAGTGGTATAAAGTTTACTAGTCCTACCTCTGCTGCTTCTTGCAACCTGAACTAATATTTGTGTTTGTAGTTGCAAGGGACTAAATTATCTTTCTGTTCTGATCTTTCTAAGAATATTTCTTAGAAGCTAGCACTATAGATTTATTAGTGCAGAATTCATATTTCTTTGGCAATTACTTTAATATGTCACTAGGGGGTAACATGTAAGAACAGATCATGCAAAACAAATAAATAAATGTCGTTTTAAAAATTGCAGATGTTCCAAAGCGGTGACTTTTAGTATCCATTGCTAGAGGTCAATGAGCATTTAAAAATCTGCCCTCATTATGCAGATAAGATGTTATTTCCTCCAGCCATTCAGATAATTATAAAGAATAAATCTTCATGCTCATTCTGTTATTGAGTGTAATTCATTCTTTTATCTTGTTGCTGCTGTTCTTATTCTTTTTATTGTTGTTTGTTGTTGTAGGTTATGACTTATAGTCAGGGATTGACATAACTGGTATGCAAGTACGCATTCACCTTTAAAAATGATACATGTAGCAATCGATTGTTTTAACAGTGTGAATGCCTTTCATAAGAAATTATCGTGTATTTTAACCTTTATATGGTAATTTGTACTTCATTTGCGGTATAGAGTATTGCTTTTAAAGGTGGATGCGTACTTGCGTACCAGTTATGTCAGTTCCTGTTTATAGTGCTTATTGATACATCAAGTAAGGTCTGGGCTACAGTGGGTCCTGTTTCAATCCAAGC
This sequence comes from Stomatorhinus ivindoensis, assembly GCA_019775895.2. NCBI lineage: Eukaryota > Metazoa > Chordata > Actinopteri > Osteoglossiformes > Mormyridae > Stomatorhinus > Stomatorhinus ivindoensis. The sequence continues at coordinate 27,723,247 of JABFEB020000040.1, forward strand.
TGTGCCACATTATCCGTATGTGGTCAACAGTTCCGGATAACGGGCAGTTAGTGAGCATTCCCTGGGGCATGTTGCATGAACTGGTTCTTTCTCCTGTCCTTGCTCTGCTGAAGAGCCACATGCAGTCTACAGACCTGTGGGCGGAATGAGAGAGCAGCACTCCTCTCCACAAAAGCCTGGGTCCTGCAGAGTCATGGTTATCTCAGGAAGGTTATGCTAATCTGACCCCCCCTCCCTGCAGGAAGGGGGAGGTGTACAGGCATAGTCATTACAGGTTGGGAGAAGAATTATTTTTAAAATATGCAAGGAAGAAGCTTATCCCATACTTGTCCTATCAGCTTAATCTTAAAATGGATCTAGGTGCCTTAACGTGACCTGATGCCATTAGATCCTAATTTCCGGGGTCTAGGCAGGTTCAGGTTGGTTGCAAAAATTCTGTCTTGGCCACGGTTCCCAAAAAGTTCAGCTGTAGCAGCACTTTTAATTCCCAGTGAAAATTTGATGTCTCCGGAATTCCCTCACCTAGAATGACATATCCATGTCCCAGATAAAAAAAACTGACAAGGACAAATGGGTAGATGGCTTAATGTTGTGGTCTTATGATGTGACTGCCAGTGAGATTTAAAGAGTGCAGTGCAGCTGAAAATGGCCACTGGAGTCTGCCTTCTGTCACAAACAAAAACATATGACAGCAATGATGTCATCACAGATAATTTGGTTCCATGAACTTTAATTACTGCGATGAAGAAAGGATACAAAATTATCAGTTAATGTAACTGTCTCTCTGAAGAAAAGGACCTCAAGACCTCAAATTAAATGTAGTGATATTGAACTACATGTATGAAATCTTGAACTACATGTATGAAATCTACAGGCATGCTATTTCAGGTTCTCCCTCACTTTTTGATACACAAAAGTTATTCTGTAAAGCTGATCCTAAACAGGTTTGTGTAAGACATCACCTCCATCCAACACATCCCTACTTTCTGCTTCATATTCCCTGAAATGGGCTCCACTCTCCTAGGCAGAAGTTGCATGACATTGGCCTTTCAGCTTTAATATTAGCCTATACAATACATGTGGTACAGTACCTCAGTGAACAGCACGCTTACGCGAAACCAAAAAGCAAAATATTTTGTTAATTCAAATAATTCAATTGATGGAATTCATTTAGCAGGTGACTGCTTTTCTGTGCTTGGCTCTGATTTTCAGTGAATGTGAAAAGGAATTTTAACTACAATCAATACATCAATATTAGGACCAGTGTAACTTCTTCATTGTATGATCTGATGTGTGAAACCTTTTAAACTTACCAGTTTTTCTGGTTCTAAGGCCCAATATTCATATGAACCTTGATAATAATGTTTATGCCTGCATTTATTTAAATAACATTTTAAAATGAAATAGAATATTAGTCATATTTTTGAAGAGGGTCTAAAAAGTTTATTAACTTGTCTCTACATGTGAAAACGTAAAGGCCCTCTTCCTGGTGTCAATATTAGGAAAAAAAAAAATCAATAATCCAAAATGACTTCAGTGTACAACAGGATAATTTTAACTACCCAGCAGAATTTCACTGGGGAAAATCACACAGTGACACAAATACTGAGCATACTTTAATGGTCATACTTTTGAGCTTTTGAGAAGAATGGGATATTTCTGTTTTAATACTAATTCCATGACAGGAGATTGATTTTTCAAAGTCAGAAGGGATAAACACGGAGATTATATTCATTACACTGTATCATTCTACGAACGTGAAAATATTCCACGTTCACAATAGGAGACTCCATTACGTATCTAAAAAAACACAAAAAAAACTATTTTTGGAAGGAAATGATCCCAAGCGTCTGTTTGACATTCTGTCTCTGGAAGTTAATCATGTTTAGATTAGTGCAGGGACCACAGTGTGACTCTCACCAGTCCGCTGTTCTGCTGCTGTAAACACTCAGTGACTCTCCCGGCAAATAAGCAATGGATACCTTTGGGCGAGATAAAAAACAAACTGGATAGCAGTATGGGCCTGGGCAGTGGAACAGATCACTGCAACGTTTTGAATGACAGAGACTGAAAGCTCTTGCCGTCCTAAGTAATAAAATAACTACGATAATAGTTCATTGAGTATATGACCACCGTTGGCGTCATTTCACTTAAAAGTAGAATAGTAATATCTCTTTTAAATTTAAAAAATGTGCTTTACTGTCACTTACTGTTGTGTGACATTAAGTTCACTAGGTGTCATTTTCAGACAAGAGGTGATCCATGCGCTGCAGCTTTGGATACAAAGTGCAGTTATGTCTGCGTAAAATTTATTTGATATGTGATTACTGTGTGACTGCTAAAAATACGCTGCCCGGCCAAAAACGAAGTCGGCATTTGGATTTTTCGTTGGGCCACTTTTAGCTTTGATTATGGTGCACATTTGTCATGACATTGTTTCCACGGGCTTATGCAACATCTCACCCTTTATTTTCATCCAGATTCGCATTAATTTCTCACCGAGATCCTGTATTGACAAGTGAGTTTAACCCTCAATAAAGCCTCCTTTATCACACCCCAAAGACCTTCAGTGAAGTTAAGGTCACAACTCTGTAATAGCCAAGTCATACGTGAAAACGATTCCTCGTACTCCCTGAACCACTTTCACAATTCAAACCCAATGAATCTTGGCATTCTTGTCCTGGAATATGGCCATGCCAACTTGGAAGAAAAAAGTCCAATGATGATGGATGGAGGCCAGTAGATTCAGGTACTCGGATGACTTCACTTTATTGCTGCATAACATTGCTGGGCTGTAATAATGATCCAGTCATTCGCTCTTAAGTATTTACTGATACAAATTCAAATGACAACATTTTTTTTTTGGCCAGGCAGTATATCTACTACTGCACTATAAGGCTTTAATGAAATCTCACCAGGGCAACAGGCTAAAATAAACTGTACACCTAAATGTGACAGAGAGATGCGATGGCATGTGTGGCCTGCTGCGATGTATGTACAACACATTTGCTTTGGCAAATTGTGATAACTCGGGCTGCTGCATAGGCAGGAAGTGATGTGGGGGGTGTTGCGGCCTTTTAAAGCCCGACACCTTAGACAGGCTGGGTGCCCCCTTTGGGGATAACTCTGAAAGAGAGACCAGGAGCAAGGAAATGACTTGGGAAAACTGCATGGAGTGAGGCTTAGTTATGACGGATTGTATAGAGACCATATCAGAGAGATTTCAGCGGTGACAGTGCCACTCTGTTTAGCAGATGGTGGTGCACAATATTCGCCCGTAATTTAAAAAGCATGTCTGTGTAACACCTATATTATGATTTGTAGCAAGATTATATATATATATGTATATATATGGATGAGCTGGGTGGTAAAATGTATCTTGTGTTATGGACAGACTGCTTGGTGGAGAAGTCCAGTGACCCCTGCTGGGTGGTATGCGAGGTAGGGTCCTCTCCCATACTAGTGGATCACATGATGCCATCAGAGCTTAAATACACACTGATAACATTTTTCAAACAAGATGGGAGGCAGTTAAGTTTAAAGATGTTTAAAAGGTTGTGACTCGTCTAAGCACCCTAACTGACAAGTGTTGCCGTGCAGTTACAGAAAGCAATGCATGTTTCTGGCCTACCACCTACTCCCAGTGCAAAGCAGAAACATGAATCTTGAGGGAGAAGACACAGATGATGAATGGCATCGTTCAGACAGTGAGAAGAAACAAACGATTGTGGTGAGACTAGAGGTGGTATATTAAGGTTTGTAGACCTAGGAAACATCTCAGGTACACTGACACTGTTAAGGTAGTGGAGGCTGAATTTGAAATCACAGTGTCCCCAATTTCCTGGGGAAGTTTTCCAGTATATTTCAGGAGAAGGGACACAGTCATCCTCCTCTTTGTTAAAGAAAACAAGTGCAAAATGTTGTGTTCTGCAAGCATTACCTTAGCCAAGTCAAGGAATTAAGCAAATGTTGCTCACAGGATATAATGGCTCTATGATTTAAGCTGAGTTAAATTAAGCAAGTGACCAGCTTTTTTTTGATTTGCTGCATTCGAGCAGAGAAGGCACAAGTACAATTAGCTCTCATAGCTATGTGAGGAGACCTGCAAATAAGCAGGCTATTACAGCGGACAAACCAGAGGCACTGTGGAAGGAATCAAGACGCATATTACATGCCCGCAATTTTAGCCGCTTACGTGTGCAGACTGAGAAGAATGAGTGACAGGAAAAGCTCAGGTAAAAGCAAGTATTCCAAGTACAGTGCTGTGGAATTTTTTTGCCAAGCTGGAGGGCTGGAGAGCTAAGGACAAGAGGTGCTGATAAGAGTAAATAAGAAATGAGAATGGCGCCAGTTGGGACAGCTCACAGAACAGTGTTACTTGGGGACTGGGAATGGAATCACAGGTTTATTGTGTCTTTCCGTTTTTAAGGTATACAGGGACAGGGATGAGGTCAATACAGCCCAGAGAGAAAACACAATAAACACGCAGCTGCAGGTGAGAATTAAAAATAAAATGTAGCCATGCGAATCACAGGACAAACGAAGAGTAATGGGGGTAAGGACAGATGTCAGGGCCTGGTCAGGTTCACTGCAGGAGAAACACCAAAAGAGTACATGATAAACTTAATACGAAGGTAGAAGCATTTCAACCTTCCAAAGGACATTAAATAGATGGTTTAGTTATCATACTGAGACCACTGTCCACTGAATGCCAGCATAACACCCATTTTCAAAAAAGGGGATAGAAGTAATTTGTCGACCTATAGGCCAATCAGTCTAACTTGTATAACTGGTAAAGTTATGGAGGCTATTATCAAAGAGAAAATGGTTGATTACC
>JABFEB020000040.1:27743711-27757326 GCA_019775895.2 Stomatorhinus ivindoensis
CCGCCCCAACTTCACCAGCACGGTTCCCTCTCCTTGTCTCACCATCACGCGGAGATCATATTAAGACAAGTTTGTACATCCGTGATTACCCAGCGGTGTCGCTCGTTTTCTTAGATGCTGCAAATCACTGCCTGTTAAAAAAAGAGAAGAGACGTGGTGCGCTTTCCTTTTCCTTAGCCACTGCACCCCAGGCTGCGTTCCAAGGAGTGCCAAGTCAGTGGCAGGCTTCCAAGCAATGCCAACACCCGCTTTGTCTTATTCAGTTTCAGAGGCCAATATATTATTCTCATCTAATCAAGGTGGTTGGTACAACGATCCACGGCATAGACCACAGCGCCATCCCAGCAAAGTGACCACTTGCAGTATTACAACTCAGGAGGAGGGTGTACAGTATGCACAGTGGCCAGCTCCCACCATAAAGTGACGGAACATAGCAGGGCTGGTTCATTGTGACACTACTGTTGGAACTGTTGAAATAAAAGAAAAATGAGTCTCACTGGGAGAAAAAAATGTATATCCTTCTACAACCCCCAGGATCAAATCAAATTTCTGCTCACCTATATATCACTATTTAGCCACACCTTGGTTTTAAAAATCCCTACTTATTCATTGGTCAAATATGTGTAGTAGGTATATGGACATTCTGGATGGCCAATCAGAGTCTGTGGAGTGGGCATGCTCCTTCCATGCAGTGGTACACTTAGATGGGCTTGAACACATGAGTCATCACTGTACTTTACTGCTGAAAGCACATCAAATGAAGCTGTAATTTTTTTTTGTTAAATGTTGTTTTCATATTCCTCCTATTAAAAAAAAAACTTTTGTATATGTAATTTTCAGTGTTTGCATAACATTTAGAATAAAAAAATACTTCATTGTAATGTAAAACACTAATGACAGGAGCCACGTAGACCATAATACATTTCCATGCACTGGTCATTGAGAGTGCTAAATGCTGTATGTTATCTGCCAGACTGTATTTCCAGTGCAGCCACATGGAGGAGCTAGCAGTTACATAACTGTTGTGATTTCAAATTTAGCAAGTGAGAGAAAGAAGACTGTATAATTCCACTATGTTTATCTAATATCTCAAGGCCTTTTTAGAAATTGCATCCACTTTAAGAGCTGCTGTCAGTTTATGAGGAAAATGATTTTCAAATCAGTGTAAAATACTTAGAGCATTGTGAGTGTGCTCTGGGTGGAGACTGTGAGAGGTTTGACATTTCTGTTTGCACGCACAGTATGAAACGTGACACCAGGCACACTGATTCATTACCTGCAGACATATAACAAATTGCCAGATTGCATAAATAGGATTAACTTACCACAGGACTCTACAATCAGCCTCAGAAATTCTTATTGCGCAGTAGGATAAGTTGTTCAATAAATAAACTTGTTAAACAACTATATAACTATATAGTCATCATAATGAGCACGCTGTTCTTTTTTTCACTTTTTAAGGGTACATAAGGATCCGAACTGCAACTAGAATTAAGATATCTGTCCTCCAGCACCTACTAAAGGTGGGTTTTTATCAGATATGATGGGGAAAAAAACCCTCATTATGTCTTAAGCTTCTGGCAAGCTCAGTTTACAAAGCAGACAGCCAAACATGTCTGCCCGTGGCATGGAAATTCATGTGCAGTAAAGGTGGATTTTGTTAGTAAAAACTCAAGGCGGCTTAACTGAGGTTAAGCACTCCTGCTAATCAGAAAAACCCGCACTGGCATCATTATTCTGAGCTTGTGAGGACCCCCAAATTCTGTGGTACAACTCGATGATATATGAGAGGCTACAGGAGACACTAACTGGACCTGGCAGAGTCATCCGTCCGGTATGACATCTCCGTGTCGCCAGTGACTGCGCCTGAAGCAACAAAGACACCGTTTGAAGTCTAGAAAACCCACAAGGTCAACACACAGCACATAGACAAGGACCTTTCGTAAGCAGCTTTGTGCTTCCGCCAATATTAGATTTCACAGCAGCCGTTCTATTTCCTCTATTTCCTGGGTTTTCTCTGATGAGACGTGCCTGACTTTGCAGTACAGTATGCAGAGACGGGATGCATAAAAAAGAAGCATTGTGGAAAATAGTAATGAAAAAGAAGCGTAATCTGTTACCCAGCTAGCCTGAATCATGGTTAATTTTTGAGGCCTGGTGGATGTCAAACTGATGCAATATAATGGCAGTGGCGTATCTGAATAATATTGTGCGAATATTTTAAAACACTGTATTTTAAAAAGAATTTTCAGGCCTAATAACAAATAATTAAAGCTCTGCTTGTGCTTCTCTACGCATTTAATTTTTCCATCATCAGCGGATCAGTGGAGCATTTATTTCAACTCCATCTACAGTGATGACAGTTAATAATTTGATTAGCACAAATACTCCATTAGGCACTCCGAACCATCGTCGGCGTTTAATGTGTGCTTCCACTTCTCATGCAATTGGCTTTGATGTGCGGCAATTCTCAAACTCAAGGCCATATAAATAAAAAAAGAAACATTCAAATGAATACAAAAAGGTTTTAACATTGTGTTGTAAAGACATGCTGGAAAAAAGTTAGCGACTTGTTAGCGGAAGAAAATTAAGCTAAATTGGTTGCTAAGGTGCTGGTTCGCCAGTGCAAGGTCGAATGTGCCGCATCAGCACAGGTGTAGAGCTGCATGCTACAAAACAGACAGGCTTCCATTAAGGAAACAGAAAGAACATAAATGGAGCTGTTGCCCTTTAATAGACAGCGACCTCAGTTTCTTGGGGTAACACCACTCAATGAGTAAAACACATAATAATCCAAACATTATTTATTACAGTTTTAAAGCCCTCTTCTTTGAACTAAAAACATAGCCCAGAAAATATAATTAGCATGACAACAGAGCATTACATAGCATTCTGACTGCATCCAGATGCTGTCTTACAGAGCATTGATTTGTATGGGGCTGGTTTCAAACAGCCCTCATGAAGACAGTCTATGAACTGACTTGCATTCATTATCCATCCATCCATCCATCCATCCATCTTCTATACCTGTGTGTCCTATGCAGGGTTTTGGGGGCCTGGAGCCTGTCCTGGAAGCTATGGGCACAAGGCAGGGAAAAACCCAAGACAGGATGCCACCCCGTGAAGTGGATTTATTATTAAGAGCATCATTATTACTAATTAATACCGCAAACTGGCGTCCCATCACAACCTCATGCCCTATGCTTCCTGGGATAGGCTACTGGTCACCACACAACCCTGCTCAGGATACGCAACTGGGAAACTGATGGACGGATGGATTGGTTAATAAATTGAATCACCCTGCTCCTCCTCATCCCCCTTGTTCTTGTCCTTTTTAACATCCCTTGGCCCTCATTTCTTTGTATTTCTGTCAGATGTGATCTTCTGGGTGCATTAAAGAGATAAATTGCAAATCGAGAGAAGCAAGTTAAATACATCAACATGGGTTACTTGTGGAATGCAGACATAGCCTGACACCACTAAACAAGAATTGTGCATTTTTAATCTCTTTTATGAGCCATATTTGCAAACATGAGCCAAAAATTGTATTACTTTAGTTGAATATCCTTTCATTTTAGAGTGATCTGCTGAATTACAAATGATTCCCGACAGACAGAGCTTACACTGGATGCCTATGGGAATACTGGAATTCAGCCTAATAGTCTGATGAACATATGGTGAGGGAAAGAAAAACTGAATTCTTCTGAATTCTGCTAAGGCAGTAAATACATTTCCAAAGATACCAGAAGAGTAGCAAAAGGGTGACAAAAGACTTAGCAAAGATAACATAAGAGGTAGCAGGGAGGAATTAAGCAATTTAATCACCTGAAGATTTTATGCATGAAAGAGAGCAACCTGTTTTCACATTACTGTGTCGGCCACGGCACTTTGACTGCTTTGCCCCCAGCATTTCCAGTATAGGCCGGCAGTAGCACCCATTAGCAGGGCACATTGCTGAGAGGTGCAGGGACCCCAACAGCAGTGGAATGAAGGAGCCCCACTGAAGATCATCACACCTTCTGGCCCCAATTAGTCTTAGGAAGCAAAATACAGATGAACTGCAGTTTTGCATGATTAAAGACGGCAGCTTCATCTCTCAGCCCCGCCTCGTGCTCTGTTTGCTCTTCAATCTCGACGGCTGCTTATTCCAAAATGCTCCATTCATATACGGCTGAGCGCCGCACAACTTCTTTATGCATCATACATCTCCTACTCATCTGGTGTAAACTGTGTCTTTCATGCATCTTTACAAACACATTTCATACTGGATGTGACTGACCTTGTACAGTACTCAGTTTTTTTTAACAGATTAGCTGTCCATTGTTCTTCTTTCAAGTGTACAGTGACTCACTCTCTAAGGCAGCCATTCTCCAGTGTCTCCCTTTTTGCTTTACAAGAGCCATACTGGTTGAAATTGCATTCACTTTTTTTAAAGATTACCAGCACTTTCCTTAAAGTCAATGGAATGCAGAAGTGATTAAAATGATGTAAATTATTCTCACACATGCAATCCTTCTGGGAAAACCAAGATTTATCATGTGGCAATTAATACATACTGTATTGATACATACATTGTATTTGCATTTCAAACTGGTTTTTCTTCTTTTTTTCTCTTTGCTTACTGACGTTAAATGCTTACTGAAGCCGGGATGTCCTTTAATTGACCCTCTCAGATGTTTAAACCTTGCTCACAGACAGTGTAGTACCTTCACACAACCATTTTTGAAGTTCATAGGAAGCTGATGTCACAAATCCATTCAATCATATAAATTGCATTATTTGAATGATCAGATGGTATTCAGAGAAAATGACATTTATATCCAATTTCATGATGGCAGTTGAGGAAAATGTATAAGGACTTGTATTTCTTGTTTATGCACTGTCACTGGGGGGGGGGGGCTCCGTAAGAAACAATATACTTCAATTTAAAGGCAAAAAACTGTATTTTTTTAGTTTTTGAACACACTCTTACTGCAATCAAAGTACAAAAGCAAAAGTTTCATACATCAGATAACGCCACAGAGGAATACAACATGTCCCGAGGTTCCGGATCAGCCGAGCAGAATTCTGATGAATAGGGAATAGTGATCATTTGTTTCCATATGTCAGAATCTGCCGCAAACCACATAAGCTCTGGGACGTTCTCTAAGGAACGCAGACAGATAAAATACCCAGTTATCAAATCAAAAATAAAGGCTGCTGTCAGTTTTCTAAAAGTAAGCAAACAAACAAACATGGAGTATGATAGATATTGCGTGACTTCCAGCCCAGGGAAATGCCCAGGCTTGCCTGAGGATTATAATAACAATTATAATAATATGTTGGAAATGGATTGTAAAAATTCCCGTACGATGTTGATGTTTTTAAGAATGTTTATAAAGACACTTGCATTGTGAGTACTGCTGCCAATTATTAATGCCGGTTGGCGAAACATCTTCATTTAATTGTTCAAATTGTCATTCACTCATTTAGATATTAAAACCAGCCAAGCAGCTGCTTTTTTCTACGGAAGCTTGAGCATAGAAAAGCCATCGATTGACTGCCTGATAAAACGCAGTAACATCTGAGTTAAATAACACTTTTAATGTGAGTCATATGACACCCCCCCCAATTTTTTGCCATGTTAAAGTGTGATGCTATACGTTATTTTGAAAGCACAGAAAACATGCACAGCATAGTTTACACATAAAATGCCTGCTCATTTTTCTCACGATAAAATGCAGTGCTCCCTACATACAGATTACCTGGCAGTTGCAGTGCTCCCTACATACAGATTACCTGGCAGTTGCAGTGCTCCCCACATACAGATTACGTGGTAGTAGCAGTGCTCAGGTAAAGTTTTGCCCTTCTGCTGCGTTTGCTATATTTCTGTTTAAATGTATATGATACCATCATTCCTGCTGTACCTTTACCAGTGGGGCCGGCTCTGGCAGGAAAGGTAGCTGCATAACTACCTGCTTTGTGGAGGAGGTGGAATCATCATCAGCAGGGTGGGTAGGGAGAGTAGGGTGGCCTCCCAAGTAGAGTTTTGCCCACTACCAACAACTTCTAAGCGTTTGCTCATGGAAGAAATTGATTCATATGTCACTGTCTGGCATAATTATCACTTTACCTTACTGTGTGTGTGTGTGTGTTAGTATATGTGTGTGATTATGTATATATTAGATTCCTGGGATCAAATGTCCCCACAATATAATAAAAACCTGTTATTTTGACGTTGTGGGGTCCGTTTTTTGGGATTTTTAAAAATAAAAATCTGTGAATGCAACCAAAAAACAAAAAATGCCCAAAGTCTTGTATTTTTTAGGTTATTTATGATTAAGGCTGGGAGGGTTAAGGTTATCATTGTTAGCATTTGGGTTATGCCCATAGAAATTAATGGAAAGTCCCCATAAAGATATGAATACATGGACTATGTACGCATGCACACTCACATGCCCATGCGCACACACACCCGCGCACACTCACATACACATGCGCACACACACCCGCACACTCACACACACATGCGCACACAGACACCCGTGCACACTAACACACACATGCGCACACGCACACCCGCACACACTCACAGACACACACGCACAAACACACACATATTTGTATCCTTTGTGAGCATGATTTCTTTACTTTTAGTAGCATAACTGAAAACCTATTTTACTGCTTTTTGTAGGTTATTCCCACAGATTCAAGCTCCTTGTCCCCTTCACTATACTGTACCATATACTATACCACTCAAAATATTATATGTTATACTCAATGGGAATTACAGGCTAAAGAGGTGAAAACACCTTATAGTTAAAGCTAAAAGAGTTTGAATCTAAAGAATTTTGTATGCTTTCAGAGGAAAATGTCATTTTTGGGTTCGTCGATGAAGGTCATGGTACATTTGAATCAGTTATTTCTGCCTTGTTTGGTCTATAATTAAAAGCCACACTGATAGAAATTTACCCCTTTTTTGAGCGAACGAGGCTCTACCATTTTCCCTTCTTTTTACAGCTGTAAAATTACTGAAGCAATTTATGCTACGTGCCTGTCTGCAAGGCTACAATGAAGAGAGTGGCCTGCTTTGAGAGAATGAATACGAGAAGGAGCATCTGAAAGGACATACAGTATGAGGAAACATGCATCCCCATCATGAATGTGCGCAGGTGGGGATTTTTTGAAGATGTTCAGGTCAAGGAGCTCACTTAAACAGCACAGAACTTGTATTTGTCACATGGTAGGCAGTACTTGGGAGTTTTGGTTTCCTTTCTTCTTTCATTCTTCCCTTTTCCCTGTTTTATATTAATGAATTACATCACACTAAAGTGCCTTGGGACGACTGCTGTGAAAGGCGCTTAAATTTAATTGAATACTTACCAAAATATATTTCAGATTTACTTATCGAATCCAATCTCTTCTTATGGGTATAAGCAGTAGCTTCCTCTCCTTGTATCTGCAGCTATTTATTTATTTATATTTCCAAATAAAGGCAGACTGGCTGCATTGTTATTGTTTCTCACAAAGTTTTGTGTACATGTGTGGCAAATTGTCTTCCACAACTGTGAGATTGTGAATCAGCCCTCACTGCACTGTCATCAAGTTATTTCAAAAATATGGCATTTGTTGACAAAAAATGGGAGATTATAATACTCCTACCCATACTATTTCTATCACCTGCTGGGTCTCTGGTTCTACTTTTTAAATTATATTTTTGACAGGGAAAATGAAGAGATAGTTAACCTGGCATTACCCGATCAGAGGCTTTTGACAGTACTTGAAAACCCTAACCTTTAGGTGTCATATTAAAACCAACTAATGAGATGTCTTGGACCCACCTCCTCTACAATCTGATTGGGTATCTCACTTAAGTTCCCAGAACATTTTTGTATGAGCATTTTGTATGAACATTTATGTAAGTAAAACTCCCATGAGTTGAATTCGAGTTTGTGTGTGCATGTCTGTATGTTCCCTCTCATGGGTTGGTGCCCCATTCTGGGTTTTTCTCTGCCTTGCACCCATAACTTTTGGGACCCTTGAACCCCTGCATAGGACAAGTGGGAGTAGAAGACGGAGGGATGGATAGACCCCTCTTTCAGTGTATTATGATTTTTGATTATATAATTAACAGAGCAATGCAGGTAATGCTGTCCTTCGATTGCTCTTTCTTGCTATCAAACTTGCATTCAAAGTAAACAAACCCCACCTGCACTTATGCAGTGGATTTGACGAGCTTTTCCCATCAGCCCCGGAGGTTTTTCCATCTGAAATGTTGAATGGTCACAGTTTGTGCTGTGTTTAGTGCCAAATATAGGCTATCAATCCTGTTGCCCAATGGCAAACGATATGTTGAGACTCTTAGACTGTTACATGCCATCAGCCTGCGTTTCTTCCTGACAGCTGACAAGTCTAGCTGCTTGCATAAGACTGACACTTTTTGAGTGCTGTGCAGTCACTTATCTTGGGGCCATTGTTTACTACCACAGAATTTCTTGCTTCCTCTCTGAGATTTTTTTTTTCACTCCAACATTGTATAACATTACCTGTTGTCGTGTCTGTGAAATATTTCATTTTACTGTTTTAAATTTCAGCCAGGCTAACTTATAATGCTGTCACTGAATCTTTGTAAAGTGCTGGAAAAGATTCACTTATCTACACATGGCTTCATTTGTACTTTTTCTGTCTCATTGTACTGGATTCTAACTTCTAGTATAGTGGGGTGGTGATGGTGGAGTTGATTCTATTTCTAATAAGCGTAAGTAGTCTGCAATGGAAATGTTGGCAACACTAGATTAGAGTATGCAATAATGATTTACGTTAACGGCACCTTCATAATGCATTCATAAAGCATTCATAGAACATTCCTAAGCAGCATGCAAGTACATGTTAACATCATAAAATATATAAACGGCTGTAGTACACATTAATTACAACCATTATACGATAATAATAAACATTACGATTGTATAATGTTGATTATTAATGTATATTAAAGCTGTTAAGGTATACTTACATGTTGCTAATTAATGTTCTGTAGATGCATAATGAATGCACTATGAATGTGCAGTTATTGTAAAGCATTTTCGAGTATGCTAACTGTACCTGTGTCTTTATCCAAGCTGCTACTGTCATTGTACACCACTGTGCCAAGAAAGAAGACATCCAGCTGCAAAATAAGAGAATTTTAATTATGCTTGCCTACTCTGTGTTTTTCTGTGTTAAAAACTGGCAAATGCTTGACTCTTCTCCCCTTAGTTTCTCGCTACAAAAAAAAGGAATACATTTTAACAACCCACCTAAACCTACTTCTTACAACTATTTGGAGAAATATTCAGTAAATACTGACCTGGGATGGTTTTCACAGCTTAAACTGTCGACATAGATGGGCAATAAATTAATGTGGTTAATTTCAAAGACTGACTACAAGATTTCCCAAGAGGTTGACTGAATAGTGCACATGCTGCTCACATCACAACGTGCCTCATTATTTGTGAATAGCATAAAAGCAAAATGATTAGGTTCGCTGCGTGGTGGGCCAATCCTAGCACGTAACTCAACTTAGTGAGCCCTGTATGCCCTGTGGCGCTCAAAGCTGACAGTTATAAGGCAAACTGCATGTTTCATAATTGTGATCAAACACATTTTTATTCTGTTATGATTTTTAGAAAAATTTTGTGTCTCTGTGTACAGGTTTTAATTTAAACGCCCATTCTTTCTTTACATCAGGTGATGAAGCCCAGGGATACAGGCTATTTCATTCTATTAAACCTGAAGTTTTAATTTAGCTGACATTCATACATTTATGTATATAGAACTACTCACTGCTATTTTAATCTGGCCTAGTAGAAACAGGGTGGCTATCGCTGCTGTCCCAGATCTCAGGGGTTGACGGTTGAGTCCCACCTTAGCTGTGCTGTATGCATATTCTCTCTCCTAATGTTACGCAGCCGCTGCCACCTTAGAATGAGGCAGACAGGTAACTTATTTGTTTTACCTTGGATTGTGAACCAAGCAACAATTATTTTTGGCCACCATTTCCCGCCGCCCGATGGTGTGGTTCTTTCACATTCCCATGCCAGAATCACATCAGGCACTGTTCCTTGTGAATTATCAGCAAGCTGATCTGTTCTTGTCTTTGAAAGTGTGGCTAGATCACCTCAGTGAGTCCATCCATCTTCCTGTCAGCTATCCAGAACAGGGTTATGATGAGCTTGGAGCTGATCCACCGAGCAATCATGTATTCAATATACTCCATTATTTACATGGCTGTTCCCAGTATTTTCAATACATAGAGTTACAGATATGGTTGGCATTACGGTTAGTGTTAGTGAAGAGGTAATGGTTATGGCTAGGGTTAGTTTGAGGTTTAATACTTGAATAGGTTAGGGGTAGAATAAGGGTTGTAGGTTGGTTTTGGTTTTATAGCAGGGTCAGAGTTAATGTTGAGGTATGGGTTACGGTTAGGAGTGGTGTTAGAGCACTATTATGGGATTGGGGTAATGGATATTGTTAAGGATGAGTTTAATTCTTGAATTATGGTTGTAATGAGGGTTACAGATTTAATAAATGGTAAGGTTAGTGATCACAGGAGGGTTATCATTATGTTCAGAGTTGGATTTAATTCTAATGTTAGGATTAGGGTTAGGTTGGGTAAAGGGATTGGGTAATGAGTGATATATTTAATGCTAAAGGTAGGGCTAGGTTTACTGCAGAAGTTAAGGTTAAGCTTAGCAATAGAGTTGGGGCTAGGTTTGGGGATGAAATTAGGGTTATACACTGTGGTTAAGGTTGAGTTTAATACTATATAGCTAGATTATATGGTTGGATTTAGGGTTAAGGCTTGGTTTTGTGATCAGGCAAGCCTGGGCTTTGGCAAGGGCTTACTGGGGCAGTAGTCTGGGGCCTCAAGCTGTAGGGGGGGGGGGGGGCAGTATAATCTTTGTGGGTAACTGCTTTGCATGTAAATATTTTACCTTATTTGCTGCTCTGCAAGTGCCTAAGCTGATTAAAACTCTGCAAAGTGATTATGTTGTCGAAAAGCTTTTCTTTCTTTCTTAATTTGCTTACATGTACATCTGTCACATCTGCTTATAGTAAACTAATTTTAATATTTTTCAGTGAGAAGGTTACAAGTTTGTGCAAGGGAGGGTCATTCAATGTTATTAGTAGATATTATTGTTTTATGGTAATTTCTTTGCCAAGTCAAGAGCTAGGTGCAGTGAAGTGGCTGTATTTTATATGTGCTTTTAAAGTACTGCGTTCATAAACGGCGCTCAAACAGAAACGTGTATTTTTTCTATTATTTCATCTCCCTCAGGCAGAATTACTTAGAACATCAGTGAAATAAATTAGAAGCATTAGAACAGGGCCGTTCCATGTTTTTCAACTTGAAATTTTAAATGTAACAATATTCAGAAACCTGGCAATGGTCATGCTGAGTAAGATAAGTAACATTTGCATTGAGGGATTTGACAATGGACATTGTGAGAATGGCCTGGACACAGCCATCAGACATTTTAATTTACTTAAGTTCATAGTGGCGAAAAAATTCTCACAAAGATATATGCTTCCATGTGATATGAGTTGAAGCAAAAATATATCCCCTTATATCCCAAAAAAAATCTCCACTACACCACTGCCAACGTGTAGTGTTCTTACAATGAGTTGGTAACACTGAAGGCTTCAGTTTACATGATTGACAAACTCTAAGCAACCATGACATTTTACCCCATTCCGAAGTTCCAACATCATGCACTGAGCTATAAGTTATCTTACCAGCAATACGCTATAACCTTCTGAGACCCCACCCATTCATTTATGTCCATTATAGTGGACATTTTGTTTTTGCATCTATCTCTTCACTGATGTAAGGAAACATGTATTCCTGTTGTACACTAAAGAGGATATGCTGTGAAATTAAAAATAAAAATAAAATTGAAAAAATCTTAATTGTAAAATGTTTTACTTCCTCCAAAGACAAAAAACCTAAAATTTATGGACACATAATTCTTCCTTGGGTCTCAGGAGGATAAAGTAGTGTATGGTGGTCATGAAGATTAAAACCCAAAAATACAACCACCCCAAACAAAGTCCCCATAAAAGGTTAAAAAATTCTCCAGCGCGTTGTAACTGCCGTCTGCCCTGTTTTTACTGACATAAACGAACCCACGTTGCATGCAGTGCTTGGGAGAATGTTTCTACCTTTGGTTGATGGTGAAGAACTCCATCACAGCGTGGTAATTTAATGAACCTTGGTTTTAATGGTAAAGAAATATTTAAACTGTATTACTAAGAGTCTGGAATTTTATCGTGTAACTGGTAACCATTTCATTCGTAGTAGAAAGTAAAGACTGATTTGAGGTCTAGATTAAATACAAAAACTCGTCACTTTTACCCGTTTACCGACCGTCTTACCCCCCAAGCGGGTACAAAACTGTAGAACTTTGGTCGTGGAAACTGCAACGCGGCTTCTGTTCTATTCTCTTTGTTGTGCTCTCTGATTTATTTGTGTCGGCGAAGGAAGGTTGTATATTGTAATCTGACCTTTATTTTGATTTACCACATCAGTTTACAGTGACCCCGCGGTCCGTTTGTTGTGCAGTGTGGACGGGAACTTCCAGTTTTCTTACGTCTTCGAAAGTAATGTAAGTTTTTGTTTTCACACTTGTTTCATATCCGACTTAAATCATAAGCGACTTACTTATTTTCCATCTGCTGTTTTAGTTCGGAAATGCGCACTAACAGTGATTCACTGGATTGCAGTGATGCTAATTTGCGATAAATGCCGATATACCTTATGTGACTTTGCTATGCTAGATAGATCTCCGAAGTCTTTTCTGTGTCTGGTTTATTAGTCTCCTCACAGATTGTAAACTGTCACACAGAAAACACGCATTAAACATGGTTTAATACAGCATAAAGTAGGCGTATAATATACGTTTACGATTTATAAATATACAGAAAACAGCAGTACAGTATGCGCGAAATACCGGTGAGGGCGGCTCCTCGCATACCGACCGGCTCTCTTAACGACCCAGTGAGGTGCGTCTGTGTGAAATAAAGACACTTCGTGCGTAAGAAAGTGCCCGGTAGTTTCGGACCCCAACCATAGAAGTTTGCTCATAATGACCTCTGTCCCGAAACGTCTAGACGTTGATGGGACATTATTTAATTGTTTTTATAATGGCCGCCGAATTTTATCTTGTTGGATTTGGAGCGTATTTATAGAGGTGGGTGCTTTGTTATACCTGTAAAATGCATATTTCGCCTGGCATCCATTATGAAACATTATATAATATGTTAATTCGATAGGAAAAGAGATATAACGTTTTACATGTTTATAATGTTAACATTTTCTTTCTGTATGCTGAACGTGAGAATAGCGACTTCTGAATCGTTGATGACCAGTGCTTGAGAAGGAGGTGTAAAAATTTCAGGTTCTTTGGAAACTGTTCGTAGTGTTCAGGGAAGATTATTAAACGTTATATCTGCAAACACGCTCACGCACACACACACACACACACACACACACACACACACACACACACACACACACGCACACGCGCATGTAGGGTAAACATATCCTTATGGGGACCGCTCATTCATTTCTATCTGAAAAATGCTAATGCTAACT
>JABFEB020000040.1:27762382-27772758 GCA_019775895.2 Stomatorhinus ivindoensis
TATGAGCGTCACAGCAAAGGGTCTGAATACTTAGGACCATGTGATATTTCAGTTTTTCTTTTTTAATAAATCTGCAAGAATTTTTGTCTGTCAATATGGGGTGCTGTGTGTACATTAATGAGGATTTTTTTTTTTAATGATTTTAGCAAATGGTTGCAATATAACAAAGAGTGAAAAATTGAAGGGGGTCTGAATACTTTCCGTACCCACTGTGTACTTTTTCAAGATTCTTATTCTCTATTGCAAACAGACACCCCCCCGCTTCATGAATATTCACTTATTGATGCTTTTGCTTTTAGGAAAGATCTACATTGGCACCTGTTTTCACTAACTGAAAAAATCCGAAAAGGATTTTCATTTTTCCAAAAAATGAGAAAAGGCGAAAATAGCATTTAGCATTTGTTTATCAGCAAGTCAGTTATGGTCATGGTCACGGTCAGGTTCTGCATAATATTTCAGTCAACAATGGGCCGTAAATTTGACAGTGGTCCCATGAGATTATAACAGAGCTGAAAAATTCCTACCCCTAGTGACATCATTGCGCTACACATTACTCACGTCTACTCACGCGTTTGTGGTGATGCTGGTGTAAACAAACCTACTGCACTGCCAGTCATATAAAAGTGTAGCACACACCATTATATTCAGTATGCAAAACTTGATAATGATACGTAAACCAGTTACACAGTTGTTTATTTACTATACTGTACTTTATATTGCTACCATATAGCCTAGGTTTGTAGCAGGCTATACCACCCATGTTTGTGTAAATACACTCTATGATGTTCTCACAAAGGCAAAATCACTTCTCAGAATGTATCCCTGTCATTAAGTGTCACATGACTATATTGATTCTGGCAAGTGAAGCTACACTGTACATGCATTATTTCTACTTTATATCAAATTTTCCTCATATGAGTGAATGGTTAGTGCTTCTTTGCTTTATAGCATTTCGGTTTATTAATGGGTTCATAGGAATGCTCTACTTTAGCAAATTGGGGGATATCTGTACTTGAAAACTGAAAGTCGGCAACCTGTCAGTAATTAATGCATCTGTGAGAGAAGGTAATTGTTAGTTTCACATGGAAGAGCTGCAGATAGGTCCACGACACGAGAGAGGTAGGTCCTCTGTTTAAACATGGCTGTTGAGTGTGGTTGGGAACAGGAAGCGAGTATTGGAACACATTGAGTCCTGAGTTTGCATGCAGAGCACATTTCAATGCGGTCGTGTCGAGATGGGGGCCACCACACCGGTGCCGTGTGAGCGCACTTGTGCGCCGCATTATTCATAGCACTATACAAACACCGAAGGGATCCTGGGACCACAGGGCATCTCATTTGGTCATGGGCAAAGGCTGCATCACACACTGACGCTACAGCACATGAGTCCTCATGACCTCTGTCTTCATGAGAGGTGTTTTTTTTGGGGGGGGGGTGATTTATTTATGCATAGTGCTATGTACCTGTCTTATTAATATTTTATTTCTTACTTGCTATATTTAGCCTCATATAGGCACATGGTGAATATATTAGGATGACAGGTTAATATGATAAGGAAGGCTGGTTGTCTGACGGAGGAGAGTGTATAATGGTACAATGCTGACAGAGAAAGAATCATCGTTATCCTCAACATTAAAATGTTGCGTGATAATATTACTAGAGAGCTTGATCAGCTCCATAATATTCTGTAATATTACCTGAATAAACCAAAATTCGGGGAATCTATTTTATTGAGTCTGGGATGTCACCTTATTTCACAGACACTGAAATGGTATCTTTTTATCCCCTTGGATACATCATCTAAAAGAAAAATAATTTAAAAGAGTGTATTTAGCAATACCCTGATGTCATTCACTTTGTGTAAAGGTTTCCATATGTGTGTCAGTGGCCATTGCGGGCTGAATGATGGATACGGTTTTTTGACAAGGAGAGGGAAGCCCCCCTGTTTCATCACAATCTGCAGCCATACTCATCCCTGTTCTGCTTATTGCTAGGTGTCAATAATGAGAATAATGCTGTTAGATCTGTGGGAATACGGTGAGGCAATGGAGCTGCCCCTTACAGGCCCCCTCATATTCATGTTTATCTGTTTTTTGCTGCAATCCAGTTCACTGATTTTGGCAATCCACAAAAAAACAATATTGTGAAAAACACTTTTGATAACATACTTAAGACATACCTACTTTTTCTGAGGCAAAATAAATCACTCAAAATATATAAAAAATCACCCTGGTGATCAGGTCTGTAATAGTCCTACTGAATAGGGAGTAGACACTTTCAAGGTAAATTGCACTTAGTTTAAGCTTAAAATTCAGGGTTTCATTTTCCTTATCTGGCATGAATGATGAATCAGCCCTCAGCTGTTTGTATTCCCAGAAAGGAGTTTAAAATGCTAATTCAGACATTATAAGCCTGTGGCTTGGCACAAAACACATTTGCGGTTTTAAGAGGCAACACTGATGGCGGCCTTCATTTGTCAAGGTGGTCTCTCAGGAGTTTGGGAGGTGCAGGCGTGGCTTCCATTGACGAGAACACAGAGCCACAGAGCAAAATGCCACCAAAATCAGCATTGCATCCTGCTGGTGGCAGAAATCTGAGAAGCTTATGATTTACCTTTATCTAGTCATATACTGCAGGAAGCCAGGGCTTCATTCAACCAAGCAATTATAGTGAGTTTTGATTGGACCTGAAAGTTCATACACAGTCTGGCCTAAGCATGACAAATAGGCTGGATTCTAATGTACTTCTTATCAGGTTTGTTTTTTTACCCCAAAACGTCAAAAATACTGCAAACAATCATTTCATTCAAACTTGAGTCCACAATTTTCTTTTTAAGCACATATCTGGTGTCGCTTATTTAAAGATACACCACTGTTTGCATCCAAAAAATGTATTAACCAGCGGTTCACTGAGAGATATTTATGTTTACGAACATTCCAGTGAAGACCTGACTTAATGACTAACGTCAGCTGATGCAACTTTAACTCTCCTGTCATTATAAACCAGGGGTATCAAACTCCAGTCCTAGGGGGGTGGAGTCCTACACATTTTTGGGTTTCCCCTTATTTAACACACCAGATTCAACTTCTTGCACCTCCTTGTGCTAATTACCACGCATCTCTTGAGCTGAATCATTTGAGGTGGAACAGGGAAAGAACTAAAGCTGCACAAGGTTCCGGCCCCCCAGGACTGGTGTTTGACACCCCTGTCACAAGCTGAGCTGTGGCCAAGAATATGAATTTGCAGGAAACTGACAACCAGGGGTGGTGGTCATCTGACCAAAACATGTTTCCATTAGGAAGAGTAGTATTGAGAATAATCTTCCCTGGCTTTAGGTAGATTAATACTAACTCCATTAGGGTCTGACTATCAGCCTCTTAATGATCACAAACAACTCAAGACCTATTTCAACAGCTCAAATCAAAGATTGGTGCTTTGGTTCCTGACTCCCCTGGTCAGTCCACAGCACTCAAACTAGAAACAGACTGGATCTGTGTACCGCTTGGTCTGTGAAGGGGGTGACTTTATTCCTGCCTGTGACTGTGATCAATATCTGAGCAAGATGTATAAAGTGATTAATTCAACCGAGAGTCGTAATGAGCGTTAACACATACACCTGGTACCCTCTGTGTATCTACGCCGGAGCGCTTCTCGTCCTCTGGCTCCGCTGTCCTGCCTCCAGCTGCGGATCTTATTTTTCTCCCCTGTTCATTACTGGGCTATTTTTGGAACTTAACCCGGTTCAACGTGGTTCACTACCAGAGTGAAAACATTTAACGTCATTTTCTGTTATAAAACAGGGACATTCTAGGTTACTTTTTCACTGATGGTGCAAAAAAGAAAAACAGTGTGAAGAATAGTTCTCCTTTATCCATCCTTCAGTTCAACCCGCCGTATCTTTTGACTGCATTTCAGAAATGCTGCCCAGAAAACAGTTTGTGTTGGCTCACAAATTGTGTTTGCACACTATCATTTTTCTCAACAGTTGTTTTTGCTGTCATTTTTCCTCATCTGTGTCCTCATTATACTGCAGTGAAGCCCAGACAACCTTATACTGGGAGACTGCAATGTCCCCACTGCCTATTTTCAGTGCTGATTTATGAATTTAATCATTCTTGGTGCTTTTTATTGATGCTATTTTATTGACAGTATTTATTAATAGTGCTGATTTATAAATGATTAAACCCATCCTCATTTAATATATATATATATTAATATTACTGTTCCCCATCTAATTGAAGGAATATTATCGTTCTGGACAAATCACAACAAATACACCACTGATTTTCAAATATATTATCGCTGCACTCATAAAGAATATGGTAATATTCTCATCTTATTAGAAAAAAGAATAAAACATTTATACACTACCCCAGCTTTCTCAATTATGTGTCTTTTCTTCAAAAGATGGATCTAATCTTTTATTTCCTTGGTACCACACTGACATTTAGGACAATTTCTTTCTGTGAATTATTATGTCTAATAAAATCTTAATGGATACCTATACTTGAAATATTATTTTGCGGTACCAATAAACCAAAGTCTGGAAGTTAAAATTACAGTTTTATATATATATATATAAAACACATTTTCTATGTTGTATTACTGTCCACTGAATGGATATTCATGATTGTGTGTAAGTGGATTTCATTAGGACTGTTCTTCCAACTGTTGACCACATTCACCACTGAGTACTGGATGCATTAACAATAAAAGAGCTATCTATATATTCAGACCAGAGAAGATGTTTGGTATCTAATTAATAGTCAAGTAAATGTATAAATCTGTTCCAGAAAATTAAATTCTGTTTAAATGTTAAAACTGTGAGAGTATGTGTCATACAAAATCTCAGGATTTTGGCTCTGTATAGCTTATTGGACTGTGAACTGAGGACCATTTACAGATGTTCCACAAGGACAATAATAAAGCCTTTCTCATGGCTTTGTTGTCCGTTTGCATGTCTATTCCTTGTGATGTTGGTGATTCTGCTTGGCGCCCTTTGGTCGCACCGATGGTTCTAAAAGGCTGTAGAAATTCTTCTGTAAGTCGGTTCAAGATCTAATGTGGGAATGAATTATAACTTGATGTGGTTCTTTTGATTGGCCACTGGGCTTCCTGAAGTAACTACTTTTCTTAACGGACAGAACTTGTAATACTGATCATATCAACAAATCAATTCAAAGCGCCGCATGTAGAGCCTGCAAAGTGAACAAAAAGCAGAAACAATATGGAAATCATTCCCTTGCTCGAAGGGATAATAATAGAGATATAATAATGACATATATTACAAAAGGAAAAAATATGATGGAAAAAAATGCCTTAGCTAGGTTTCTGTCTTTTTTGTAATGCTGTACAAAAGTAGAACTGTCTTGCTTTATTAAAAAGTTTTCTAAGTATGTTGAGAGCATGGTCTCTGCAATGTTCATTCCAGAGCTGCGCCCCCTGACAATAGCTGCATACCAGATTAAGCGGCTGTGGATAATGGATGATCATGCAGCTGTCCTTGGGGCCCTTTTTTGGTCATTTAAAACAGAACATTGGTAGCGGATGGAGGTGGGGAGGCTTGCTGGTCCAGTCTTGGTTCAGATTCATGTGATTTAGTGCTGAATGAAGCACCTGAGAAACTGAATACTCAGCTCAGTAAAGATGGAAGTGATTCGTAACGGAGATCTGAGATGATGCAAATGTACACAACAACAACAACAATAATGATAATATTCATCATATCCATCCATCCATCAACAGGTAATCTTGAGCAGAGTCACGAGGGGGGGCTGTAGTCTGTACCAGGCAGCATAGAGCAGAAGACTCGGGTACACCCTGGATAGGATGCCAGTTCATCACAGGGCACGGGACTCGGGTACACTCTGGATAGGATGCCAGTTCATCACAGGGCACGGGACTCGGGCACACTCTGGATAGGATGCCAGTTCATCACAGGGCACGGGACTCGGGCACACTCTGGATAGGATGCCAGTTCATCACAGGGCACGGGACTCGGGTACACTCTGGATAGGATGCCAGTTCATCACAGGGCACGGGACTCGGGCACACTCTGGATAGGATGCTAGATATCACATAGAACAAAGTTGTTGGCACTGTTGAGAGGTGCCAATTAGTTTAACAGCATGTTATACAATTCTATTATAATTTATATACATTATATTTTAAAGGTAAAGGCAAATGTGACATTATAAAAAACTAAGCAATAAACGTGTAAAAAATAGTTCCTGCTGACTAAACAGTGCACAGTTCCATGAACAAGCATAAAATGGGGGCCATATGGACAATTTCAGTTAGGTTTGTATTGGTTTGCAGGAGCTCATTAAAGCACTTCCAATTAAAATGGTGTTAACTTAAGTAAACATGGCACACTTTTAGCGACCTGAGATTGTGATGGATTATGGTTCCTATAAACTATAAACACGGATCTGCTGTCACCTTCACTGTAAGCACTGCAGTTTGTCTAGGAAATCCCTTTGCCAACCGTCACATATTAAATTAATAATTAAGTGTTAATGAGGAGATCTGATTAATAGAGCAGTATATCATGTACAGTATATATAGTTAAGTTCTGGCTTCTTCTTTAAGGCTATCTGTCCAAAGACCTCCATAATCAGGGCAAATTTAATGCCTGTATTGATTATTTGGAAAAAGACCACAGAATTGTCTGGCATTTTGGATCATTTGGCACTGGCATCAGCTGACAGTTAGTATATATCTGTTTGGCGTGTAGAATTATCTCATTATCTCATGCAAGGTATGCGGTTCTGTTGAGCTGGTAAGTCTCTAGTGATGCACCACTTTGTCCTGGGGCAAAGTGGTGCATCAACCACTGTCTGTCCTGCCTTATGTCCTATGAGAAGCTTCAGACAACAGTAACCTTAAAAAATGGCGCTTATATCTCTTCTGATGAACATATAGGGCCCTAGTATACAGATCTTCTCCGTGCAACAACTCCACCTTTAATGTTAAAAGCAGAAGTCAGTTTAAAACTGTATCATCATATACAGCTTCATAAAACGAACGATAACAATTATACTTAAGTAATATACTGTCCTTATTGTCTTTTTCTATTTCCAAGGTATATGCACCTGATTATTATACACAATTGATTTATCCTAGCAATCAGATACAGATCCACTCAAACAGAGGTCACTCCCTGGAGACAATTTCTAGGCAAATCCTTAGCAATAGCAGTATACGGCAAAACTTCAATCCCTTGGGATAAATGTATCTTTTGAGTATGTGAAGCCTCTTTGTTTATTGAAACAGTTTTAAATCCCTGGGGTTTTAAAACACCATCAGGATTTTCACTGAAAGCATCCAAAAGCACCGAAGGGATAGCTTTTCACGCTCATATTTGACCTGCCTTGACCTAGCTTGACCCAGCTTAATCAAGGCTACTCATGCAAATGTGTAATTGGCCTTGTGAACGATGTGGTTTTTTTATTGCCAGTATTACTGACAATAGTCCAGGACCATTGATTTCTTCTCCTGTTATGACATTGCCAAGGCAGACTGTTGCTCAGGGTGACCCAGCTGGATATTCAGTAATGACTTCTTGGATGAATTGTTATGCTCAATGATGCAGTGACCCAGCTGGGAGGAGCCACAGATTCTGAGCCATTTTAATGGTTGTCAGGTGTATCCACAGTCTGGTTAGTTAAATGTTCAGTAAAACCATGTGGAGGACGATGGGGAAGTGAAACATAGGCAATTGTCGCCTTTAATTTCAGTGAAAGGATTAAATCCAATAGTGTCAATAGGAGTGCAAAATAATGTGGGGCAGAGGGATGTAAATGTTCTGGGGGAGGGGTGAGGACAGGGGAAGACCCTGGATGCATGTTAGCGAATCAGAACGGTGTAAAATATGCTTGTTTTGTGGGTGAGGTGGAGAGCGGTCAGAGGCTGTAGTCTGGTTCTTGCAGGTTTACAATGTAGAGATTTAACAGCTTTTCTTTCCTCTGTTCACTTGTGTGCCAATAAAATCGACCCATTCCGTCCTCCAATCCCCAGGCCACAAATACATGTCATGGTAGAACCATAGACTGTGTGTAAAAATGTCTGAGTTACTGGTTTCATTTGAAGTACAAACAAACTGGAAATAGATCAAAGTGCACAGGTAATCTAATAACTCAGTTACTACTCAAGTGCAAATAATGAACAAATAGTAACTGCATGCAATACATGGACCATTATGATTGATAAATGATGAACGATCATGGAATCAGTACATAACTATCATTTAGTTGCTGGTTAATTACTGAGGTGGAAAGTGTAGGTTCAAGTATCAGTAAAAGTGCCAGTTGAATACTCTGTGAATGTGACTCTTTGTATTCAACTGGTTGGAAAATCTCAGTCTGGAATTGTAGTTCCACCTCTGGTTAATTAATACATCAAGTGTACTACTGCATTATTTGTGCCTCATCAAGTTAAGTGTTACCCGGTCTCAAAACGGACATTCAAAATGTATTTAACGTATGCAAAGTGGTTTTCTAAGGTGTTTCAGAGCCATGAGAACATGTGGGAACTTTGCACAGAAGGGTGTTGGGTGCTGGGGGACTTTAGTCTGAGGGGATGTGGGTGGTGCCTTTGCCTTCAGCCCTGCAGAGTGTCTCACCACAGACTATCCTTAGTAGAGACTCTGTAGTATGAAAAAGATAATGTTGTGTTCTTTGGTGTAAGATGACATTTCTGCTTTCAACAGTATCGTGCAGTGACAGGCACTCACCCTCTGTGTTGTTTTGCTTGTGGCGTGTTGCATGTTCAGGAAGATTTGTAACAAAGTAGTGTAAAAGGTGTTACTGCTGCCAACATCGAGACATGTTCTTCTTCAGGATTAGCAAATAAATTAGGGGGTCATCCTTCAAGGTGAGCTTACACTGCATCCACCCACTTTCATGAATTTCTCGTAGGAAAAAAAGTTTATATATATATATATATATATATATATATATACACAGTATATACACACACATACATATATATATACATATATATATGTATATATGTGTATATACTGTGTGTGTGTGTGTGTGTGTATATATATATATATACACACACACACATACACACACATACACATTCAGTTATAAAAATACTAATTTTATACAGTGAGATGAAAGCCACTAGTCTCAGTTTACAATTTAAGGAGGTATCTTTGAAAGTATAAATAAAGATAGAGGAACAAGAAGCAGACAGGAGAAGAAATGCTGGAAGTTGTCATGGGAGTAAGATTATAAATAAAATACAAGTCAAAATGGTCTCATGCATTTCTGATGACACTAATTAGATTTTGGAGTTTGACTTTTGATGAGGCATTCAGTGTAATTATTATTCTGCCTTGTTGTTTACATACTTTTGTTTATTTTAGTTCTGCAATCAATGACATTATAACTTGACAAAATACATGTCTGCTACCCATTTCAACAATTCCTTTCAAAACAGTGTCAAGTATTATTTCCATTGTGCAACTGAAAAGAAGCCTTTCACTTCTGCACATACCTCAGTAAAATCTTGCACCACTAAACAAACGGCAAAAAGCTTTTACAAAGTTAGCATCTATTCATAAAATCAGTGCTGTTTTGTATTTGTTTTCACCTTCCCTTACCCAGCTTGTATTTCTTAGTAAAATAATTAACTCAGTTGCGCATCTGTGCACAAACAGTTGTATAGAAATGTATGCTTGTATTAAACTCAGGCGTTTGGAGAAATAGCTTTATACTCCTAAAGCAAGGCAATACCTTTATTTGAATTTTGTACTTTATTTTGTATTTTGAATACCGCTAACACCATGGCTTTATTACTACGCTGTGGAGAGTAAGAAATATTTTGATTTTTGGAACCCTTATTGAATCATTTAACTGTTTTGTTTCGCTTACTTTATCCAAACCATGGCTCAGGGTATGGGAAGAATGCAAACACAGTGTTGTCAGACTGCTACATGAAAACTGATTTGGTCTATTAGATTTGATGAAGCTGGCAGACAAATGACAGGGCGTCATTTCAGCTGAGAATGTGAACTTCTATTTGGCATCAAGAGCTATAAGTGAAAGCAGAAAGTCCAGGTTTTAACCGACAGGAGGCAGGAAGTGCATCATATTTAAACCGGAAATAAAAATGCGAAGGCGCATCGTAAGCTGCTCCCTTAAATGCACCATTGTATGCATCGTCATATGCGACTTCGTGGACTTCGGGTTTGCATTAGCGAAAATCCAAAAGCACTGTTAGCCTCATTTACATTTACTGCTTCAGTAAAATGTTTTTGCTATCTCTCTGATAGGTTTCTTTTGTTTATTCAGCCTAATGATGGCTTGCTTCACTGATAGTGACAGCTCTTTGGATCTCATCTTGACAGTTGACAGCAACAGATT
>JABFEB020000040.1:27780762-27794361 GCA_019775895.2 Stomatorhinus ivindoensis
CTACTGTATATTTAAAAACCTGCGAAGTCGTGAATCCGCGATAAGTGAACCGCGAAGTAGCGAGGGATCACTGTACATGCAAACTGTACAGTGAACTGTCCAAATAATGGGTTTGAACCCCCAGTCCAGACATTGTAAGCTGCAACTTTCTCCAGTCAATTTCTAAAATACTAAATGCTATTGTAAGAAAAATGTAAATCATGCCTTCTATGGCTACAAAAATAATTTTAAAAAAAAAAAAAAAAAAAAACACAATTAACACTAAAGTGCGTAGAGATTGGCCCTGTGAAAGGATTGTGAGCTCATGATGCTAGTGCATATCCACTGATTACGGAGTGAACGCACAGGCAGTAGGAACCTACATCATTATCTCCATGGTGAAAATTAGGGTTTGATGCACAGGATGGCCAGAGGGCTGCATGTGTGATTACCCGCTTTGGTGTCATGTGCAATCCATCAAAGTAAGGTTGCAATAAACGCAGTAATACCCTCTGGTGAAATCAATTCAAAGACAAACCAAATAAAATAGATAATGACTCATGCATATACAGTAATAGGTCCATAGATACAAATATGTTTATTATGCCATATGAAATGCCTCATTGGTACCGACACAGAGCCTGAATCAGAATCTCACTGTGCTGGATCCCGAAACAGCTGCTGGACTGAGCACTGTGCCAAATAGGGAGGTATGGTGCAGTATTTTTTTGCCTGAAATTTCTCACATGCCTTTACTACTTTCTAGCAGAAATTCAGTTTAGACTCATTTACAGTGAGCTTGAGTTCTGCATCATATTGCTTTTAATCGGAAATGTTTCGTGACGGGTACTCCACGTTTAAATTGAGTCTCGGAGGAATTTAAGATTTGAGTAGAGTGACTTCTAGCCTGAGTCCAGCATGAATGGTAATTGAAAGCCAGCTATCAGCCTGGCTATGGAGATCCATAATGTAATCATTCACTATAGACACATTAATAACTGGAAGTACAAGGTACATGACCAGGGGCTAAGGAAATAAAGGGGACAGGGGAATATGCCCCTCCCCCCAATAAATTAATAAATATCCCTAACCCCAGTAAAGGGGGTAAATCATGGGGTTGTTCTCATTGGCAATATTTAGGGCGAAGCAAGAACGACATTGGGGGATTTTTAGCATCCTTCGCGCTTCTGTTCTTGAGTATATGAACTGTACTTTGGTGACGGAAAATGGTGTCAAACGGGTACATGAAAACAGAAGAATGGTCAAGTGTGCATATTGATAAACAGCAGTTGACTCCCAACCCACAGAGCTGCAAACCACTCCATGTTTATTGCCAATAATAATAATATATTTTGTTGCTGCTGGTGTATTACAGCTAGGGATGGGCCGATCCACATCTTTTCAGTTCCAATCCGATCCCGATTTACAACTACCAATACCGATACAGCTTCCGATACAAGATCTCTTTTTACTTTAATATTTGAATATAATATATTAAATATACTAAATTTATACTTTATATATTATTCATATTTTTATGCTAGCAAATACAGATGAAAAATGTATACCAAAAATGTTTAATCAGGCTACTGGTGACATATGTAACACACTGTTGCACCTAATTTGTACATCTTGTTTTAAGCTTTTTTCAGGCATTTTGCAGTTCAATTTGAATATCTTCCAAGTGAGGATATGCAAGTGCTGAATGCTTAAAATGCCCCACAATTTTTCTCCCACAAGCAACAGCATCACTTATACTTCATTGCAATAACAGCCCCTTGGGTATCACAAGCTGTAATGAGTGCATAAAACAGCCCAAGCTAGCAGCTCCCAAATCATACATTGCTTTTTTCATATTAATCGCGTTGTCTTGCATTTTCCACTAAATGCTACTCCCACCTCTCAAAACTTTGTTTTTAAAAAGATTGCAAATCACTGTACTACTAGTTTCTGCTAAGACCGTGAAATATTTCCTGATCGTCACCCTCTGATCTGTTCTTATGCTCTTCCTACTACAAAGGGTATTCGCATGACATCACAGCAGGCAGATGTCACCTCTCTCACACCCACTGAGGCAGCCATAGCGTTTAGCATGAATGTCACAAAAAATCTAAAATGAGAAAGAGCTGTAGTGGGCTTGGTTGTACAAATAGATTTAACACGAAATAAGAGATATCTTTTTAGAGAGCGAAATAACTGAGTATCGGACGTTGATCGGTCATGTATGGCCGATACCCGATCAGTGAAGTAGGTCTGGAATATTGGATTGGTGCATCTATAATTACAGCAATAAAAACGATATGAAACAAAAACTTTTTAGCAGCAGAATGTATCGTAAACCTAATTCTAATTTGTCATAGATAGATAGATAGATAGATAGATAGATAGATAAACGAGGATTGCAGTCCTGTATCAGACAAACAATTTAGCATATGGGTCAGTTATTTTTTTTTTGTTATGTTTCGTTGTGAAACTGCACCCTAAACAGTGTTCATCTTATTTTAAATGACACAATCTTTGTATTTTTGAAAATTGAAAAATGAAATATAATTAAAAATCCTATTTTGCATCCTATCACGATGTGACATTACAATGCCATGATATACACTTTATTGCCAAAAGTTTTGGGACACCCGCCTTTACATACACATAAACTTTAATGACATCCCATTCTTAATACATAAGCTTTAATATGGAGTTGGCCCACCCTTTGCAGCTATAACAGCTTCAACTCTTCTGGGAAGGCTGTCCACAAGGTTCAGGAGTGTGTTTATGGGAATTTTTGACAATTCTTCCAGGAGAGCATCTCTGAGGTCAGGCACTGATGTTGGATGAGAAGGCCTGGCTCGCAATCTCCGCTCTAATTCATCCCAAAGGTGTTCTGTCAGGTTGAGGTCAGGGTTCTGCGCAGGACAGTCAAGTTCCTCCATACCAGACTCGCTTATCCATGTCCATGTTATGGACCTTGCTTTGTGCACTGGTGTGCAGTCATGTTAGAACAGGAAGGGGCTATCCCCATCCTGTTCCCACGAAATTGGAAGCATGAAACTGTCCCAAATGACTTAGAATGCTGCAGCGTTAAGAGTTCCATTCACTGGAGCTATGGGGCCAAGGCCAATCCCTGAAAAACAAATACACACTATAATGCCACCGAACTTTAAATTTGGAACATGTCTCCACTGGATGCAGCATCCGACGCTTTGCACTGCACTTGGTGATGTAAGGCTTGGATGCAGCTGCTCGGCCATGGAAACCCATTCCATGAAGTTCTCTATGCAGTATTCTTGAGCCATACGAAGGCCACACGAAGTTTGGCGGTCTGTAGCTGTTGACTCTCTAGATAGGTGTCGACTTTTGCCTAATTATACACTGTGTGTCTACATATATATAAATAAAAGGCACATATATAAATAAAAGAAAAAAAACATGTACTCTCTGTATTACACAAACACATAAGGATAGCACAAACTAGTAATGAATGTAATGAATTAATGAGCAGTGAAATTAAAGACATGCTTAATGAAAGACATGGTAATTGCAGTTTGTTGTGATGTTGATGATGTTTGCTGTGGTCCTTTATACGGTAAACAGGATTACATGCAGTCTGGTCACATCTGGGTGGAAGAGTGATGAGTTTCAAGAAAAGAAGAATAAGTGTGAAGAAGAAGAAGCACCAGTGAGAAAAACAAAACAAATGGGAAAGAGTTATATGTCGAAGTCAGGGAGCTAAGAGGAGGGACGGTACCAGAAACCCCAAAACGTATAGAGTCACTGTGACAGCTTAAAGAAGAGAATAGCCAAACCTGTGAATCAAAGAGCGGAGAACTAAAGGCTGCAGATTCAAGCGTGCCCAGTCAGGGAAGCATACCTTTGAAAAGGCTGTCAAAGGGTGGGAGACCCCATCTGTAACTGACCAGTGTGCAGCAGAACCACACTAATTAAAGAAAACCTTGGGCATGTCTGCAGACTATGCTGAACTTGTCAGCATACTTTAATATCTTGCTCCTAAGCATAACCTCATAATTTTTATTTTCGTCATACGGTGCCCTCTGCAGCAATACCAAACAACTAAATAGATTTTTTCCTCACCTCATATATAAAATTATCGGCTTTATTCCTATTTATATATTGATAATTACTATGGAAATTAAGGCAATTAAGTCATGTAAAAATGCACTGTTTACTGGCATCCTTCTGATTTGGTATAATCAGCCAACAGCCATGGTTAAATTTTCCATACAGATATATAGGGCTGTGTACTGGTCTTCCATGCTTACATTTAATGTCATGCATACATTAGCAGTGTTCTCACATACTGGGATCATCTGCTTAAGTTCAGGCCTTGCTTGTACATTTCAAGGGGCCAAGATTCATGAAAGTGCCTTTGAAAACAAAGAATGTTCTCATATAGCCCATACAGACACATCACAGCATTTTAATTACTGCTTGTAAATGAAAGACATGTTGTTCATCTGAGGGCTACTGGGCTCCGTTCCTAGGATAGAGTAAAGAGTTTGGCAATCTAGCAGAGCCTCAAAGTGGTGGAGATACCTCTGTATTCAGTGGATATATTTAATGTTATTTGGATGCATTTTGTCATGCATTCTGGATCACTACTCTTTTAAATTACTCAGGCATGTGTCAAAAATAGACATATACAGGGCATTTGCTAGATTTCTTGGTAACATTTTACTTGAGTGAGCACAAATAATATATTATGCTGAATTAATCATGAACTAACTGTTACTTAATGTATTAATTAACCACAGACTATATTGTTTCTGATTTGTACGTCAGTAGTAACTGAGTTACTACTAAGTTACAAAGGAACTGTATTGGAAAGTGTTACAATAGTATATTATTTGTGCCCCTGAAGAAAAGTGTTACTGCATGTATTTTAAAGTGTGTGGCAGGATTTTTTTATTGGTAACACTGTTGCCTCACATCCCCATGATCTGTGCTTTGAATCCCTTTCCTGCTCTGCCTTTTTGCAGTTTCTCTGTTCTCTTAGTGCTGTGAAGATTTCTGCCTACAATCTAGAACTAAGCAGTTCAATGATTTGGAATCTCTAAATAGCCCAACCCAATGGATGTCTGAATCACCCGTGACCCGTTTTCATTTTGAAATAATTATGCATTCACATATAGCTGAAACAATATGACCACAGCCATATGATGTGACATTGACTGTCTCGTAAAATTGTCACATGTCGAGTTCTGGGATATATTAGATGGGAACCTAACATTCCATACGTCGGCCTTGTTTGTCCCATGAGTCTCATTAAAGTTACCTGCAGTTTGTACCACAATAGCCCTTGTGTTGGTTTGTACCACACAGGATAACCTTCTACTACATCACACATTGATGAATCTTGGCTGTCTAGCACCCTGCCAACGGTTTGTGGTTTTCCTCTCCTCAGGCTGGCCGTCAACAGCCCACAAGCCTTGCCGTCCCAGAGATGCTCTGCCCAGTCATCTGGCTATAATGATTTGGCCCGTGTCAAAGTCACTGAGATCTTTACCTTTGTCCGTTTCTGTTGCATTCAATGTTAAGTACCAAATGTTACCTTACCGTCTGATATATCCCAGACCTTGACACTTTTTTTTTTCTTTTAACAAGAATGTTATTTGCTTCATATGAAAATGGTCTTATTGTTTTGGCTCATTGGTATATATTTGACATACACACTCATAATTGTTTTGTCTGTTGATGTTAATTTTGAATGAATACTTCTTGGTGGATGCTGGAATTGCACTTCGATCATGAAAAGCATTCAACAAATTTTCAACAGTATTGAAGATAGTAATAGTAATGAAGTCAAAGTTCCTTTTTCCTTCTGATATTATTCTACCATTGGACAGTAATCTGTATATGGTTCAGAGAAAGAAAAAAGTGTTTCAGTATACAGATATCTGTGACAATGGTTACACTGTCATAATTTCTTAATAAATCACATTTAATTACCAAAATGAACATTATTATAGTTAATCGAGGATCAAAGATGTTTAGTTGTCATTGTGCAAGTGGATCACACAAGTACAATGAAATTTAGTAATGAATATGATTAATAGTAAACATAAGCTGCATAAAATGAGAATCATTCATTTGTGTAAATAGCTAGGTACCTTTTCTTCAGTGATAAAAAGCCCTTCCACTCAATTGAGCCAAACAATTCATGTTACTGGTGTGATGCATAGACTTGTGGTGAATCAAACTGCCCGTCATAGGCTCTTCTCTGCACATGCCTGCTCTGAAATCGAACACCGTCATTTACTGTTCTCATCTGTCACAAAGGCACCAGATATTTATGTAACTCTTATTGTCAGTAAAGTTCATGTGTTTAATATGTTATTTACAGATTTACTTACTGTAAATATAAGAGTTTACTTGCATAAATCAGTAGAAAGAATTATGCACTCAGTTTTACTGCATCACTAACAGTTTAGCTGGCTTCATCACTGGCTTAATTGGTACAGAGTAATTTGCAGTAATGTATCACCTTACTGGCTTTGCTTAGTGAGTACCACAATATATCAGTTAAGCATTGACTGAAACATCCCTTTACAATTTCTGCTGTATTATTAAATATTAAAATTTTTCAAGCTGGTGTAATTTTTCATTTTTTGCCATAAAGCCAGGGAAATGGATTTGCTTTTGTGAGGGAAATGGTGGTTTCTTCAAAAGTGGAAAAAATGGGTTCTTTGAGGAAAGTGAGAAAAATAAACTTTATATACTGACTTTATAACTATGTGCTGTATGTAAGAGTTAGCTCTGTAGCACCTGTATAGCTGCCAACAAGTCTTTGTAGATAATCTTTGTATTTATCTGAAAATGTGAACATTGTTCCAGCATTCAAAAGCTTTATTGTCATTTATACACATACAATGAAATACTTGATTGTGTAGCTCCCTGCGTACTAAACAACAATTATCAATAAACAATAAATAGCAAATAACAAGGGAGTAGTGAGTATACATATCATACATGCAATATGTACAGTATATATACACAACGCAATGCAATGTATAATACAAAATACAACATCATACAATATAGAACATGCTATGACATACAAGTAGGACAATAAGGTGGCATTGGTCAGTAAACGTATCAGTGCACGTTCAACATTCCTATTGCTGTTGGGAAGTCTAGAATTGCAAGACTTGATGTTGTAAAACACATCTGATCACAGATTTTGAATCAGTAGTTGTAAAATAAAATCTGTGTCCCTCGAACCAGGGCTTGTGACATTTGTACAGGACTACCTATCAATTTTAATCTGAATCTACCAAATGCTATAAATGTAAATAAACCTTATGAAACATTCATCTTCCATCAGGTGCCACAGAAAGTCTGCAATTTATCATATAGTTTATAATTAAAGTGCATTGTACATACATTGTGCATTTTTTAAAATGCATCTAAATAAGAATCTTGCTAGACCACATTGTTGAAATCTTTAGAAACAAAAATGCATTGTTTAGCACTGAATTATCTCTAGTATAATGAATTACCTTCAGAGTTATACACAAAGTTAATTTCCTGAACCTATGTTAAATTGTAGTGAATCTCATCAGGATCCAGTCAAAAGTTCTCATTGCTTACTGTCGCCTTTGAAATGACAGATTCAGGCATGAGTACCAAGACACTTTAATGAATGAGGCTGTAGAACCCATCACTGGAAAAACACATACCTGGGGAAGAGTGGGAAAAATGATGGACGTCCCCTGGAGAGCAGTCTGAAGGATAGGTTAGGGTTAGGGTTAGGGGTTAGGTTTAGGGTTAGGGTGCAGATATGCAGCATTGTGCAGCATTGCTAAAAGCCTGCTTAGACCTGTCCAGCATTAAGAAAGGCTAGCACAGTGACCATATTGGCTTTGAAATAACCAAAACTCAAGTTATTTGTGTTATGTACAGTGGCATGCAAAAGTTTGGGCACCCTTGAAAAAAATCTTTTACTATGAATAGCTATGCAGGTAAAACCCGATTTACTGATCCGACCTCCAAAAGGCAGGAAGTTGAAGATGACACATTTCTGTAATATTTTAAGTAAGATTACTTTTTAAGTAACATTTTGCATTAACGGCACTTTCATAATGCATTCATAGAACATTCATAGGCATGATAGTATACTTTTACATCAGATTTAATATAGTACATTGATAACAAATATGATAATAATTATTATAATGTATATTATATATAATTATATTGACATGTTTGATATTAATGTGTATTAAAGCTGTTAAGGTATGATAGGATGTTAAGGTATACTTACATGTTTCTTATGAATGATTTATGAATGCATTATGAAGGTGCATTGAATGTCCTATGAATGCATAATAATTGCATTATGAAGGTGCAGTTAATGTAAAGGATTACTCTTTTTTATTTCCATCTTTTACAGTTTCAAAATAAAAAAGGAATAGGGCCTGAAGCAAAACTTTGGGCACCCTGCACAATCAGTCCTTCGTAACACCCCCTTTGCCGAGTATCACAGCTTGTAAGTGATTTTTGTAGCCAGCTAAGAGTCTTGCAGTTCTTGTTTGGGGAATTTTTGCCCATTCTTCCTTGCAAAAGGCTTTTGTGTTTTGTGTTTAGGATCATTATCTTGTTGTATATGCCATTCTCTTTTTGCCTTTGCTGGTATTTAATTGAATCCATTCTTCCCTCTACCAATGAACTATTCCCTGTGCCACTGGCTGCAACACAAGCCCAAAGCATGATCGATCCACCCCCATGATTAACAGTTGGAGAGGTGTTGTTTTCATAAAACTCTGTGCCGTTCTTTCTCCAAACATGCCCATTGTAGCCAAAAAGTTCTATTTCAAGCTTGTTTATATCCTCAGTTGCAAACTTCTGACGCTGAATTTTGTGGTGATGATGCAGGAAAGATTTTTTTCAGATGGATTTTCCTTGAAGGTCATATCTGTACAGGTGTCGCTGCACAGTAGCACAGTGCACCAGTACCCCAGCATCTGCTCAATCTTCCCGAAGGTCTTTTGCAGTCAAACGGGAGTGTTGATTTTACCTATCTAGCGATCCTATGAACAGTTCTCCATTCCATTCCAGACCCTGAGATACTTAAACTCCTCCACTTGCGGCAGCAACTCATCCCCCACCAGGAGAGGGCAATCCACCCTTTTCCGGTCAAGAACCATGGCCGCAGACTTGAAGGTGCTGATCTGCATCCCGGCCACCTCAAACTGCATCCCAGTGCATGCTGCAGGTCACCGGTTGACGATGCCAACTGGACCACATCATCCGCAAACAGCAAAGATACGATCCTGAGGCCCCTGAACTGGACCCTATTCGCCCCTTGGCTACATCTAGATATTCTGTCCGTAAATATTATTAATTGAATCGGTGACAAAGGGCAGCCCTGACCAGTTCTCTCAGAAAGTTTTTTTGGGCTTCAAGACCTCATCTTGACCCTCACCATTCCTGTTAACCGCCATTCCTTAATTAGATTATGAACTGAAGAAATAGCTACCTGGAAATGCTTTGCTTATAGCCTGCTTTGTGAGCATCAATTATTTACATTTTTAAACTGCTTAGAGGAGCCCATGTACAGTATGCTGATTGTTGGGACAAGGTTTGAGGAGAGAATGTATTCAGCTTTGTAATTTGCAGCAGCTTGGGTTTCCTTTCGATGACTCTGAACAAGCCACAGTCTTAAAAGGCTTAAAGGGGGGGGGGCAAACTTTTGCATGCCACTATGTTTTAGGTTGTTATGACAGCTGTCCCACAAAGTCCAGTTTGAAGTCATATTGACGAAAAGCCCTGCAAAAATTTTGCAGTCTAACAAAACTTAAGTGTAGTCTATGAACGAAGCGTTGAAAAATAGTAGTAATATAAACAAGATAGCGAATCATCAACAGAACACCATGCTTGGCATGAAATGGGCCTTTCAGACCACTGGGCCACTTATGGATCGAAGACAAAACAAATGATGACAGAAGGTCATCCCCCAGTATGACAGTGACCCGAAATGCTCAGTCAAAGCTACACTAGAATGGCTGAAGAAGGAAGAAGTAAACTGCCCTAAGGGGGTTAGACTGGCCTTGACTCCAGTAAGTAATCTGTAGCATAGAAGAGGCTGTCTAGTGTTGTTCTTGCTGTCTCTGATCCCTCAAGATTTTGCTCTTGAGCAAAAGAATAATTAAATATCTGAAGTGTGCAGAAATCGATTACATATCAGTCAAATCCTCATATCAGATATCATTGCTAATACCAAGGATTATCTCTGAGCCAGGTGAATTATAAAGTTGTGGTTTTGTATGTTAAATTCTTTTTGTTCCACTGTATCCCCTTAAAATGTGTAGTGGAGCATGGTATTTGGATAAGTGGGAAGAATTCTGATTTAAATGCATAAAACTGAAGCAGAGTTTCAATGGGCAGTGTTAGTGAGCAATTATTCAGTTGTCAGGGGTATAAAAGTTAATCCAAATAAAAAAAAAAAACAAATATTTGACATGCCTTCCTGCAGTGACAAGATGACAAACACGATTATTAGGACATTAGCAATTTATTCAATTTATTTTTAATAGCTTCATAAAGACTTCTTCAGAAGAAAAATGTTCACCTCTTGACTTAATGAGGGCTAATTAGATGTGCCCACTTCTTCTTACATACTCAGTGACTAATATTTCAGCTGTACACCAGGTTTTTACTGTACCATGGTGGTCGAAAGGAAAAAGTAGTATAGAAATTCAGCTGGTTTAAATGTGTTGGCTTGGTCAAGATACTGTCCTGCCTACCTTTGGTTACTAGTTAAGAAAGTAATTCATCTTCAAAAAAACATTGGCGAGTTGAGAAGCAAGCAATTTGTTTACAGTGGCAGTGAATCAAGAGCTTTTTCCAGGAATTAAACAAAAAAATTTTGATTGAATTAAACCTTTCTATCCTCGACCTATGAGATGGTAGATGAACTGCATTTATATAGCGCTTTATTCCAAAGCGCTTTACAATGATGCCTCACATTCACCCATTCATACACACACTGGTAGCAGAGGCTGCCATGCAAGGTGCCAACCTGCATACCGGGAGCAATTGGGGGTTCAGTGTCTTGCTCAAGGACACTTTGATGGGGTCAGGAGCAAGCAGGGCTCGAACCTGCAACCCTACAGTTGCCGAACGATAGTGCTACCTCCCACGCCGCCATCTTCCCTGAGATGGCAGAACATCTGTTCGTACAAAGATTATAGCATAGTTTACCACATTTGGAAGGTCTAATTAGATGGAACATTTATGTGCCGACAGCTAAAATTAAAGCAAAGCTTTTCAAGATATTGTATGTTTGGAATTCCTGCCTAAATGTAAATTAATCTGCGTGAAATTGCCTGTAATTGCATTCATTCACACCTGTTTTTCACATATAGCAGTCCCTGAATCTTGAATTACGGAGGTTTTGAGGATAACTATTGGGGGACTTATCATCCAGAGATTTAGTGATGATAAATGCATGGGATTCATCCATGCACTTAAAAACAACTAAGACTAGCCACAAAGTTAGAAAGACAACTTTTTTTTATGAAAGCACATGAAGGTGTTTTTTCTTGCTGTCTGTCAGGTTTCAGATCACACTGTGGAGCCTTCAGAAGCAGGCCCTTTTATGGT
Source organism: Stomatorhinus ivindoensis (assembly GCA_019775895.2). NCBI lineage: Eukaryota > Metazoa > Chordata > Actinopteri > Osteoglossiformes > Mormyridae > Stomatorhinus > Stomatorhinus ivindoensis. The sequence goes on from JABFEB020000040.1 coordinate 27,792,361, forward strand.
CCGCAGACTCTCCTGCCGCTCAGTCCAGCTTCCCCCGCTGGCCTTCCGACAGTCAGAACAGCACTCCAGCGACAGAAAAGCTGAATCGGAGCACGTGGTTCCCCGCCCCACTACACTGCCCATACGGACACCTCCTGTGATTGCTATCACAACCGCAGAAACCACCAGGTGAGGGAATCATGTCTTCCTGCATGTTTTTATGTGATTCCTATGCAGGGCATTTGTTTTTCAGTACGATACCTAAAAGGCTGACATCACCAAGCTACTCCAAGCTGCATAGAATCACAAAGCTAATAACTGTTACCTACTAAAGCTATTTTGATTCAACACAAAGGACAAATGAAACACTCCCTATCTATCCATTACGATTTCAATTCAAGCAGAAGTTTCTCTGGGAGGCTGGAAATATGAATTTGTGCAGCGGATTCCGCAGGCAATTTGTGGTAGTGACTTGCATTGTGAATTACTTACTGTCTGGGTATTTTTCATGGAGGGATCATTAATATCAGGCAACGGGTGTGTATTTGTGAGACAGTCACCACAGTATTGGCTTAGGAATTCTGCCAGTTTAGCCACTTGTAGCTGCTTTTGGTATTTTTCCATTCATGGAAATTAGTGAGCATTTTTGTCCTGTTCCTACGTGCCTCTATGGTTGATTATGTGGTTATTTTTCTGTCAGCCCCAGTGTAGATAGTAGCTGCTGAAGTTAACCCTCGGATTCCAACTGAGCCTTACATGCCATGAGTATAAAAATATGCGCAACCGCATGGCTAGCAGACCACGGCAACTGGAAACACAGTGAGCAGAGGTGCTGCTGGCTCCAGTACAGGGGGGGTTTCTGTGTTGCTGGTGTACCTTAATGCATGTATGAAAGGAACTAAAGAAACTGTAAGTGGAAGCTGGCAGACCAGCCCATGTTGTGGCACGTGCTCCCCGCTCCCTTCATCAGTAGATACCAGAGAGTAGCTCAAACTCCCCCTGCGAGGCAACAGTGTCACTCAGCTGGCTGACAGGGTGTGGCAGCGTCTCACTCTTGGTGCGTGTCATGGACACACTGCTAAGAGTATGGATATATGTACGCTAGTGGGCTTATTCCTCTGTCACGACAATATGGAATCCCCAGACGACCTCTGTAGAGCTGAAAAGAAAAACAAAATATGTCAGAGAAAGACAGAACTGACTTCTGAGTAGCCGATCAAAACAAAGTGTAGACAAGTGCGGCGCACAGGGACTGGGAACAGATGGTGAAAGTGGAATGCCTTAGAGACCTTCTGCATGGCCCTGTCCCCTGACAGATTGCTTTTATGAATAATAAGGTTAAAGTGGCCAGCATAGGTGGAAAGTTCAGGTCCAGGAAGTACAAATCCAGACCAAGATTTTGTATGAACCAACCAGTTGAGCATAAAAAGTCACAGTCATCGAGTACTCTACTGGTTGGTTGAAACAAAATCTTGGTCTGGATTTGTACTTCCTGGACCTGAACTTTCCACCTCTGGTAGCCAGTTGCAGGTTCATGCGACTTCACATTCTGCTTGCATCTCTCTGAAATTTGAAGAGCAACAGTTCACAACATGGCACAAATTTCCTTGCGTTAACCAGTCATTCAGTGAAATATACATACATTATACATGTATATTGAACAATGCAAGGCACTCTCCACTCACATGTGACTCAGTGAGCTTCAATTAAGGATGAGGGCTACCCACTCCTCCATATATGCATAATGCTTGCTGCTACTCCTTTTTCAGTTAAAGAGTTCCACCAAGGACCACTTTCTGGCTCTGCATCCACAAATATTCATGAACGGACAGAAAATATGTTCAGATTCTGAGTATCAGGCTTCCAGATGGATTTGAGCACATGATTGTTAGTAGCAGACTGATGGCCAGCAGATACTGTAGATTAACCTCCAATGAATCAGGCTGGTTCGAGTCCCCGCCTAGGTTCCATGTGTGTGGAGTTTGCATGTTCTCCCTGTGCCGTCGTGGGGTTTCCTCCGGG
>JABFEB020000040.1:27794461-27812211 GCA_019775895.2 Stomatorhinus ivindoensis
CGTTGCTTCCGGGTAGGCTCCGGACCCCCCGCGACCCGGTAGGATAAGCGGGTATAGAAAATGGATGGATGGATGGAATCAGGCTGGTACCACTTCCATCCATGTTTCTCTTCACATTAGATGAGACACACTGAGTTCCATAGAGCCCAGCTTCTTCCAAGATAGTCAAGTACTTCCTTCCACACTATTCCCCCCATGCAGCTGTCCTCAATGTGCCCCCCCCCCCCTCGACCTCCCACTGTCTCTATACTGGAAAAGGATTGGCAAGAGTAAGAAATCAGCACTGGGCTGGTGCGCCAAATTAGCCCCCTGTGGGGGTGCCTCATTTCTTGGGGCTCAGCGTGGCACTGAAATTAGGCAAGGGTCAGATCATCATGTGACCTAATTTGTGGGCCCATCTGGTTGGAAGTGATGTGCCCTCCCCCCGGCCAAACAGAACAGGCAACAAATCAAAGAATGAATGGGGAAACTGCCAATCTGTTTAGTTAGTAATGATTTGAGCAACAATCTTGTAAATAAAAGACTGTAATATTAATAATCAAGAACATGAAACACATTCTCAGCTGTTTACTGAGTATTTGGAAAAGAATAAATGACTGCAGTTGTTATATTACCCCTTTACTAACAATCCTTCTGTCCACCTTTTTGCAAAAAAATGCTTACTTAGTTATGAAGACTCACATGCCAGTAAGATGATTACATTTTCCCGCCACTTACAACAACTGATGAAAAATATAAACAAAATAGCAGTGTGCTTATTTACAAGCGTGCGGTTTTCATCTAGATTGAGTGTAAAGATTGTAATTTGAAACAAAAACTGGAAATGTAGTGACAGTGAAATGTAGATAAAATATGCAACAAAGCAGGTGCGGCTGACAGGAAAATGCCATTTATGGATTATAGCTTGAAGCTGCTATATCTACTTAAAATGAGAATAAACAAAAAGTATTTGCTTTTCACTCACAGCTGGAAAATCTTTTTCAGTTCTCTGGTCCTTTTTGCCAGCTTTAATTGTTCAGATGTTTCTGGTGTCCTAGAAGGAATCTCCTGTAAAGAAATCTGGCAGCCTCTTTAAGAAAGGCACAGCTGGGCGTGGCTTGATTTCCTGTGCTTAGTGACGCTAAGCCCAGTATCCCACAGGAACCAGTGGGGGGGCAGGTGTATACCTGCTTACAGGGCTGCCTGCAGAGATAGATATAGCTAGTGCTGCTAGTGACATACTTTGTCACTGCAGCTTCTGCAATAATATCTGTCTGGATATCTGATAAATAATCTCATTTAAATATCAATGTGAATGGCTTTAGGCATAATGGGAGCATCAGAACTATTGCAACTAAGTTTGAATTGTTATATGCATGAATTAACTTTAAATAGATGTTTGGTGGAAGTATTATTATTAGCAGTACTCTAAGCTCTCTACACTCGATGCACTTCCATATAGGCAGTATGCCTCCTGGTGCATATGAAATATCATCATGATAATTATGCCACTCATACTGATTTTTGAGCATATCCCGCAAGCAGTGAATAGAAACACATACTATTGCAGAGAAATGTCAGATTTGCATTTTTGAACACCTTTTTAAAATGGAATCTTTATTAATTCTGACCAACTTTGTGACTCTGTACCCAGCTATGTTAGGATTAAGGTTGGAAAATGGATTGGTAATTTTGACAAGTGAGAACAAAATACATATACCGATACATAATGGATATTGAATGCACTGGGCTTATTCATTAATTTTTTTATTTAGTTAGTTCACTTGTTTCGGGTGTATGCTTGATGAAGGGAAATCTAGCATGTTTCACTTGTAGTATCAGTGCTTCTTTTTAATCTAGTATCATGGTATGGCAGACGAAGGACTTGAGGGCTGGGAGAATGAAAGGCACTGGGAAACAAACAGGATCACGAGGGATCAAAAACAGGAAGGCCAGGGCTAGGAAGAGCAGAGGCAACATGAGGGTCTAACGTCTATGACCGGACTGGGGAACGCAAGCTTGGGAAGCTGGGAGTGATTTGCACATGAGGGCTAGAAAAGAGATGCAAGACGTGAGAAATAGGGGTGGCATGTTGACACGGGCAGGGAGGAGACGGGCAGGGATATGACATCTAGACGCTATTGTTCACCAATTTCTATGGCGTGATTGTAAACAATCCACAAGCACCGTAATTGCCTTGGTTGTCAGACAGGATTATTAGGACATTAGCAATCCAGCTATGACCTGGCATACATGCATCAGGGAGCTGGGCCTAACAGGCTCAGTATAATTAATCTATGAAGGGAATATCTGTCTAGAGAAAAAGACTTTAAAAATTGTGAAATATTCTTGCATACTTTGCATTTATTATTGCCTTATGTGCTCTATGTTATGAATTAATGTTTAATATTTTCTGCAACATTCATTGCACCCTCTCCTTTAAGGGGATTTGTTGGAAAAAAAAACCTCGCACATTGCCTCAGTTTTCTTTTGAAAGTAAAAGGTTCATTACACAAATGGCTTTTATGACATACCGGAGTTATCATGTAATGTGAACAGCACACCCACACATTTTGACATGCGACGAAAACAGCCAGGCTGCTGTATTTCTAATGCGGAGAGAGAGCTTGGCTTTAACATTGGAACCAGTCACTCAAAGCTGCCCTTGACTGCGAAGACATGACTCTGCTGTCCATGCACATATTTTTTTCTTTTGTCATTTTGGGATTCAGAGGTGACGTGCATGGGTTTAATAAACATCAGGCCATCTGGTGCACGCAAAACATGGAAAGACAATGAATGAAAGATCTGAGGCTCCATTGGAGAATAACAAGACAGCATCCCAAGAACTTCAAATGGACTAAATTCCCCTTGTTTTTATCTGCAAGGCAATTGTTAAAAATTGTTATAGCTAAATGGAAAAAGTCTTAGTCCAGTATTTTAAATAAAGGTGCTGCTCAACAATACATGAAGTAAAAGGAGAAAATATTCACCGTGAAAAGCAATGGAATTGATGTGCAGAGAGATATAGTACAGTCCATTGATTTTTGCATTGTTGTTTAGTGAAAGATGCTCTTTGACCATCAAATTCCACTCAGATCATTATCTGGAAAAGTTATTGAGTATAAATAATCTTTAAAAAGCCATGAGCTTTAATAGATTTATAATCCTTCCATCCTCTAGAGTCTATCCCAGGCAGCAAAGATTAACAGTCCTCCTTGGATGGAATGCCAGTCCTTCATTGCGCACAGATACACCGATCAGCCATAACATTACAACCACCGCTGTTGTGTGAGCCCTCCTCCAAACAGCTCTGACCCATCAAGGCATGGACTCCACAAGACCACTGAAGATGCTGTGTGGTATGTGGCACCAAGACATTAGCAGCAGTCCTGTAAGTTGTGAGGTGGGGGCTCAATGGGTTGGGCTTATTTGTCCAACCCATCCCATAGATGCTTGATTGGATTGAAATCTTGGGAATTTGGAGGCCAAGTCAACTTCTTGAACTCTTTTTCAATGTTCCTCAAAAAACCCTGCACAATCTTTGCATGGTGATGGGGTGTATTATCCTGCTGAAAAGGGCCAATGCCAAGTTGTAATAGAAAATGTGACTCATCAGATCAGTCCACCTTCCTCCATTGAGCCACGGTCCAGATCTGACACTCACATGCTTATTGTAGGGGCTTTCAGCAGTGGACAGGGGTCAGCATGGGCACTCTGACCAATCTGCAGCTATGTAGCACCTCATACACAGCAAGCTGAGATGCACTGTGTGTTCTGACAGTTTTTACCATAGCCAGCATTAACTATTATGGATATTTCTACTACAGCAGCTTCTTTGTGGGATTGGTCCAGCTGAGCTAACCTTTGCTCCCCACACACATCAGTGAGCCTTGGGTAGCCATGACTCCATCATTGGTTCACCAGCTAGCCTTCCTTGAACAAATTTTGGTCGGCACTGCATACCAAGAACACCCCACAAGACCTTCCTACACAAATAATGTAGTAGTACATGCTTAATAAATGCATTATTTAACCAGTAACTATGTGTTAGTTACGTACTGATCTTATGTTTGTTCATCATCATCAATTATGACGATTCATACATTTCATGCAGGAACTATATTAGTTAACTGTTGACTCATTAGTTGATCATTCATATAGGTCCTGCATGCAATACATGAACCGTCATGATTGATTAATGATGAACTTAACACTTAGTTGCTGGTTAATTAATGCATTAAAGAAAGCATTACTACTACATAATTTTTGTCCCCTTAAGTAAAGTGTTACCCAAAAATAGTTACTCTCATAAAATCCAACAGGTCAGACAATCTGATCATGCAAGATTCTCTCTGGCATGTCTCTTTGGGTATATTAATTTGTTTCCTTCTAATGTAGAAATATTGAGTCTTCAAGTCATACAGTGAAGTGTCATACATAATTCTAACTATGAGATTTTGCTAATCATTACTGTAACTGTCATTGTGTTGTATTCAATCAATGGTTCATGCTACATAGAGGTGATGGCTCAATCTGAGATGCCCCTGTGCAAATCCTGAGGTGTCCATATACAATGTAAATCTTGTAAGGCAGTCTCTCCTTTGAGGTGGTGAAAATTGGATAATGTATCCTCTGTTGATTAAACAAAATTCATATGGGAGTGGATTATAATATCTTCCGTGCACAAAAAGAAGTGTAATGTAATCTCGACAGGAAATATCATGATTAAGTGGTAAGCATGCATGGCCTGGCTGAACAGGTATAAAAATACTATGCTTTTTCAGTCACAGCTTCCTCACCACTTGATAGCTGCTTGCAGTTTAGCTTTAATAAAGAATGTGGGATAGACTCCCATGTCAAACCCAGAGGGCTCTCCACCATAGATCATACAGACTTTGCAGTCCCGCTCAAGCTTGTTTCATTTATAATTCATGCAAAGTGGTGTGGGAATCGGGCTGATTTCGCAGTATTTTACTGTAACTACAGTGTGTATATTCTGGTACCTTGATCCCCAGCCAGTGTCAGTCAGATCAAGGTCCGCTCTTGCTCTGGAGGGTGCAGGGAGGGAGAAAATAGTTTAGTTGTGGGAAATAGTTTGGTTTGTGCAATAGAGCAAGAACACAAAGCTGCAAGGGCCTGTTTAAAGGGGGCACCGCTGAAGTTCAAAACGCAAATAAAACGGAAATGTGCACACAATGCAAACAGAGGCCCACTTTTTTCTTAAAATGCATTAACTACAGAAATTCAGAGCATAGAGTAAAAATATGTACCAATGAATATTGGATGTACACCAAATAATATCTACTAGTCATTTTAAATTATATTTTACTTAATAAAAAGATGAAAGATGAGGTGTAATATAAAAGGGACAGATCTGCATAGCATTTTGCTTGTATAAGCCTCACTGTTAAACTCTGCTTAGTTTTAACATTTAATCGACTTAATATGCCAAAGAGAAAAAGTGAAATTATTTTCACTGTTAAAAAAATAGCCACCCATCCCTCCCAAACATACCACCAGTCTCAGATGCATGTTATCCATGAAATTTCCAGGAATGGTGCTACAGTGCATCCCACACAAAAGTCAGCACGATTGCATAAGACAGACAGAAAGATATCCCTGTGCTGTTTTAATAACTAATAAACTACAATAACTAACAGGGAATAACTGTCATGACTACAACCAATAAAAACATCACTACAGAGGGAAACAGTCACAGCTACAAACACACAGTTAACAACTACACTGATACAGTCAGGAAATGAACACAAAGGCAGGCACATTAATACACAGATAACACAAACTAACAAGGGGCAGGTATGGGCTACAAAGAACTAAGGGCAATGCGGAGTGGGCGAAGTCAATCAATGGATACAGCGGCTTCAAACAACAAATGAAACCAACACAAGGAAAACTGACGGAATACAAGCAGGAAGCAAACACAAGGGACTGTAACTGGAATGCATACATGTACAAAACCAAGAGAATATAAAATAAGTGTTAAACGAAAAAACAACTAGTCGAGGCTGGAGCCAGCCTTGGACCCACAACAAAAAGCAGAATTGGGAAAACATAAAAATTGACATGTGTTAAGAGAATTAAGTTAGAAGGGAAGGTACGGCTGCTGATGAACCTGTTATCAGTATCAAAGGAACTGCCCTTTGTCCTCTTATCAGTCACCACTGCACTGCCCTTGAAATGCGATTCGCTGACCTTCTCTGCCTCATTTCATAGACCATTATGGCTCTGATGACTTTGTTTGCTGTGCTTTTTTGTTGTTTGCTATTTCTCTGTGTAATGGGCTTAAATATACCCAAGACAGAAGGAAGCCTTTCATTTGATTCATATCTTTCTATATCGGTTGGACAAAAATAGTTTCGGATTCAGTGTTTCCTTTATGGTTTAAAAATGTGGCGACTGATACTGTCCCCCATGTGTAATTCAAGTTGAATTTTTGAGTCCATGTGGCATTTTATAAGTGGAAATTAGACCTGAAGAACTTAACTGGGAAGAAGTTTTGGAGCTCAGATATGTTTTTGCTCCTCTGAAGCATCTGTGGATTGCCTCAGTTTAAGACTATTCATCCAAAGCGCTGGAAGTGATTGATGTCTTGGCTGCCCCATAAGCAACATTCTGGTGTTTATGAATAAAATATAAATGAAGTGTGCATACATTGCATTTTATTTGTGAGCCTAATTTTATTTTCTCGTCACAGATGGGGGAGGTGGTGTTGGCAGATATTTAATGTAGGCTATTTAGTGTCGGTTTACTTTACGTCTTTCGTAAATGTCACGGACGATGATTGCGGGTGTAGCTTCTCAGCTAGAACTCATCTGAATGCCATGGTTTATTATGTTATCAACCCATTATATTAAATCCGCTAACGCCCCAACATATGTGTAAAAAAACAGATTGCTCGTCCTCATTCCGTAGATTGGCAATGGTCCGCCCCTTTTGAAGTGATGATCTCGTACTCGGTGGAGTGATAGTACTAGCGGTCTTACAAAACAGTTTAACTGAGAGCACTACAGCTCCTACATCGGATTTCTTTTTTCGAAAGAAAGCGTGTGGCTCAGAAGGAAACAATTTAGAAAGGCTTAAGCATACCGTAATAGGACTTTGTGGCATTACTGCTTAGGGTGCGCTGAACTGCGTTTGACCATGGGTTCACAGATTTTCTGGTTTGTTGCTGCTTACGATTATCCCAAACTCTGACCGTGAAAGCAACCTGAAGAATGACTTGATAATTCATCGGCTTGTGCACTTAATAATGCGGACTTTTTAAACATGGGCTTGAAGAAAAATACAAATCACACGCCTGTTACATTTGCTAATTAGCAAAACTTTGTGTATCTAGTAATTTAAAGCTAACCGTTTAAATCAGGCATGTGAACACTTTTCAGCATTCGAGCCTACATCCCTAAAAGTAACTTTTGCAAACAAAGTTTCCAAGTTCTCTTCGAAGTTGTGCTCCGCGGTGACGTAATCTTTTGGCTAAGAAAGGGAGCTGTCCAACTTTTCAGCTCTTTGTCTTTAACCCGGTAAGCTTGTAGTGGAAAAACCTTAGGAAAACCCGACCGTTGTTTTCACCGAACACCTTTTGCTCGGCATCGGGTTTCACCCACGACGGGGTTGTAACCTTAGCTATAGCTGGGATGGATGATGCCGGCGGTAAAGTAACGGCAGCTCCTATGGTGGCAGGCAGTGGCAGCTACAGTGGAAATGCGAGCGCTCCCAAGCATTTGTGGAGGCAGCAGAACCAGTCGCCTCTCCCTCCGCACCATCACTCGCTCGTAGCTCGGAAGCACCACCGGGTGAGACAAAGAGGATTTTCGGACACCGAGAAGTACCTGTGTCCTGGAACCATGGATCGAACCTACGCTGTGGATACCGGACACCGACCCGGTTTAAAAAAATCCCGAATGTCATGGCCATCTTCGTTTCAGGGACTTAGACGGTAAGCCTGGGATCCTTTAGTTCAGATTTATAAGGCGAAATGAAGTGAGAAGGGCGTGTGTATGTGTGTGTAGAATTCTATATCACAGCATGTCTAACCTTTCAAACGATACATATATTAGACCCAAGAAACGATTTCTGAGCAAGGCATTAAGTCAATGTAGTGACTGGAACAAAAATAATAGTAACAATTTATAATTTGTGCAACCGATAAGACCAAAGCTGGTTTTGCAGTGATTTCACTGAGGAACAAATGCACTTAAATCTTAGCGAAATTCTTAATACTTATATGGGACGATAAAATGAGGATGAAAGATTCGGAAATTTCTTTGCTGATTTCTTAGGCATTTTGACATATAATAAAAGAGGAAAGACGAGGTTACGCTGTTTATGTGCAAAGGACAAAAAGTGTATTTATGCAACGTAACTGACTAACATAATACCTACTGGCACACAAGGGGCATTTGTCGGTCTGTCAGTGTCCGCAGTGTCACTTATAACTGGGTTTTGTAAGGAATGGACACGATACAAATACACGGTCCATCCTCGGGACTTTAAGGCATATTTTGTACGATGTAAGCGTGCTTTACTAGCGACAGTGGGATAATACCCAGGCACACATGGAGAGGAGAAACCCCGCTAGGAAAACAAATGTACAAATCTTTAAGGTGATTAAAGGGGATTTTGATTAAATTAAATGTGAATGCATGGAGCAAGGTTGGTTTAACGCTGACAAGGCGTAGTTAGCGGCGTACACAAGACGTTACTGTATGGGACGTGCAGACGCCTTAACATCTGTATGTGACATAATGTGCTTATGTGAGCGGGAGTGCGACTTTATGTGAAAGTCCGCCCTTTTAGATCTCTTACCATAATGGTCTTTGAGGTCCACGGAGTCGCCGGGTTCCGAAAGGCGCTGCACTGGCCAGCAGACGTGCTCTGGCTTTGACATTCCCTATTAAGTTCAATTATTTGCACACGATCGGGCATATAGCCTAGTTCTCAAGTGTCATGTTGCTGTAAGAAGACTGTAAAACGGATGAAAGAAAGCTTATCAGGTGCGTTTAGATCTAAAGGTTAATAAAAAGTTTAGCAGGTTAGCTTTTTAAGTGCACGGTTTACATGTTTCTTTGTTTTTTACGCTTCAGTTCAGTCGTATGTTGATGATGGGTCATGTAAAAGATCACCTTCACATATATTACATCTATAACATTGTTTTTGGATGAAATTATATGGTTCATATAGTGAAGACGCTGGTGGTCAGAAGGATCATTCACCCATCTTCAGACTGCTCATCGCGGTCAGGGTCGCGGTGACTTCTGCAAATCCAGGCAATATAGGGCACAAACCTGGGGTAAACCCAGGACTGGAATGGGATTAAAAATTGGCCCTGGATTTTCCCCATACAGGCGCGGCACACACACATACCCAAGATTAAATTTGCCGATCGGGAGGCGGAGGTCCCCTGCCATGAATTTTTGCCGATGGGGAGGGCGGGGATACGAGGGTACATGCACACAATCAAATATGAGTAGTTCAGAATAATTACTTGGCCAAACTGCGTGTTTATGGCGCACCTACCTTGTCAATGAAGTAATCTGTTAATCTGGCAATTTCTTAGCAGTTGCGTCATAATAAAATTCAGCGTAATTTCTTGTGTCCATATAAAAGAAAACATTGCGCTATTCGTGTGCCTATTTCACCGAGCTCAGCGACGATCGCAATAGTTTGCACATAGGCCAAGCCAGTGAATCCTGTGCAGTTTAACCGAGACAGACCCCGCTGACGTCGCACGCGCCAGACCGTCATCCGCGCGATGACTGCACCATGGTTTGCGGCGTCTTCTTTAATTTGCCCATTGCAGTCCATCTTTCAATACATCCAAATCTAACACGTTAAACAGTCCTGTATATATAACGCTGTAGGCATTCTACACGATGACATGATGCCACATACGGATGACTGGAAGTACCTAGTACTATAGTGTGTAATGTGAGCAAGATAAAAATAATCTATAATATGGCATAAATAGTTTATCAAATAGTATTATATGTAACATTATCTATGTTAGCAGTGTTTATGACTTGCTCTGGTTCCACTGGATTTATTTTTAACTAGGCCTAATTATATCTCGGAGAAAAAAAACAATAAAGGTTTCAAGTAGGTCATTTCATTTTCCATTTTAATCGTGCAGTTTGACTTAACTGAAGCCTTGGACAAAATATGAAATAAAAATAAGAGCAGTAATAAATGAAAGGCACTGTTTTCTAGGTGGAAGGTTCTGTACTGACAACTGAATATCAGTGTAAAACTGCAGTGAATGCATTGTCTAACATGTGTTGTGCACTGGCAACAAAATCAAAGCCACTGCTTATTTTGTATTTCTGACATAATGAAACACACAATTTCAGGCCTTTTAAAGTGCAGAAATCTGTAAGTCTAATTCACTTATTTTTTATCTCTGTTATATTTAGGAAAGACTATTGACAGATCATATGAAAGGGTTTCTATACAAATCTATGGTACTTGGTTGTGACATACATATAATGTAACTTTTATCCTGGGTATTAATAAGGCTCCTCGTAGTTTCACTTTGAAGGGACGTGAGCTGGATTGTAATGATTAACTTTTCATGCCTCATAGAGTGATTTACTCTCCTAGTTTTTGCTTAATCAAAACTGATTCAACTCACAAAGTAGCACCAGACACAGAAAGCGAACTCATCCATTTTGGTCCTGTGAAGAAAGGGGAAAATGCCCCACTGGCTCCTGGGGAACTGCCACGCTGAAGGCAGTAATAAAAGACCAATACATGTGAAGCTGGTCGCTCCCAGCATGGGTGCTTTGGCTGATATTTCCTGCCCAACCTGGGAGAAATCAGAGCAGATTGATTGGCCTCATATTCACAAGGATGTCTGTCAATCAAGGGAACGGCTATCTGAAATCTAGGGCATCCCGTGAGGAGCCATGCAGGTACCTCACCGGGAAGCAGACAAGACCTTTCAGATTAATTTCTCCAAGAATGTCTGGAAATCCAATCAGCTTGATAATATGTATAACTCAGTCCTGGCCAAATTGAGTGTAATACTTCAGTGAGGAGAAAGTTATTCATGAGACATGAAATTGGCTACTGTGTCTAAAGTCTAAAGTCTTCCTATTCAGTGAGAAAAACTCTTGAGTATTGTGTTGCTTCATTCCTTTTCAGAGCTTTTTCTTCAGTCATAGATACATTGCAAAGATGAGTTAATCATTACAAAGTAACTTGCAACATTGTGGTTTCACGCCAGTTATGGCAAATTCAGCACTCTTATGCTCTACAACTAATGAAAGTCATCATTGGCATCATTAGATAAATAGCCTCCTCTCAGAACCATTTATACTTAGTTGGTGACTGCAGAAGAAGTTTAGCATTAAATAATGCAACTAAAATACCAAATCAGTTGAATCAGCTCCTAACATCATGTTTCTAATCAGTTAATGTTCATAACAAAACATTTATTTAATACAATGTCAATGGACTATTTCAGGCATAAAACGGACAAGGTGGTCACCGGTGAATTTGACTTTTTGGGTTAACCCCTGTGCTTCTATGGTCTGCTCTGTGTCTAGTTGTGACTTGGCCCTTGATGGATGGGAGTGTTTGCGTGTGATTTGGCTTAAAGTGCCTTCTCTCAAGCATATGGTTAGGATTTTGGAAGCCATCCCATTAAAGACACCATCATCAGTCCTCCAAGTCGAGTTTTAAAAATCCTAATTTTTCTTTTATTTTTGGCTTCTGAGTTAAACGCAACACACATATTCATGAGGTAGATTTCTGGGAGTCTGTTGGCTGTGGTACCCTCCCGGAGAGGACGCTTTTAATTGATAGGTGAATCGTAGAATTTCCAGAACCGCCTTAGATGAGTGATTTCGATTATCTGGCGTTTGCTGTCGAGCAAGGATGTAATTTGATCTTGTAGTGCAGTGACGGGCACTAACAGTGCTGGGTCCAGACGAGATATTTCTTTTTAGACATAGCCTTGCTGCTTTCCTTCCCTATTGTAACGATTGTAAAGTATGTTTCTGCCATGGGGGGCTGAAATAATGACACATTACTGTGCTCCTGCTGCCTTGCGGGTGCAATAGTCTGAAAAATAAAGAAAAACAATTCCATGCCTGTTTCATAGATTTTGCTTTCACTGTGACCTTTAGACTGCAGTTTGTACATAGATGTAAAGTGCATTAAATTTGGACCAATTTTAGTTTGCCTTTAAGACTGAGAAATGTTTTTGTCTTCTGTTAACCTCTTTTCTGGATCAGAAAAATGAATTAATAGTTTATGGGAAATGCATCTGACTCACCTTAACATCGCCTACTAAAATATAGAAGTCAGATTTTACACATTGTAGTGCTATTATTCCAAATGCATTAATTACAGCATTTACAGGTGAACTCTCCACAATGAAAAGAGCATGCACAGAGCAAGGTAATAGACATAGTAGTGTTATTGTCATTAAAGATATTTTGTACTTTAAATGTACCATGACCAAAGGTTCTGAATGAGGCTGAAATGGCAGCAGTGAGTTTCTGATTTGAATCGACCTGATCGAGTTCTTCATGTGAGAAGTTTGGCCAGTATGTCTGCGACTGCTGCATATTATTCTTAAATCTGTAGCACATCCAATGAAAGTGAAGGAACTTTTTTACACATTTATCTTAAAGCACTGCTCTTAGTAAAAGTTGTAACAACATTTATTTGTAACTCAAATTATTTTTCAGTAATAATGATTGTAATTATTAATCTCAAAATAACTAATGGAATACACTCTACTTCTCAGAAAGAGAAGAAACATTCATGAAGAAACATTCAAATTGCAAAAATATTGGTGCATTGATTTTGATCAACAAATTAGATGTTTCTTTACTAGTATAATACCCTGTATTTCCTAGTAGATGCTAAGCTACCTTACTGGGATAAGCAACCTCTGAAGATGGACGCATAGTCCTGCTGTCTCCTCTCTTTGGTAGCGTGTTCCTAAGCCGATTTAATGGCACAATAAGGTACCTAGTCCAGGCCAGTATGTCATGCACACGTGGAACAGAGCCATCTCTTTATGCCTGTTAATGCTGCAGGAGTGAATACAGGACTGTAACAGTGAGGAACCCTCTGTAGCCACTGTCTGCTCTTCCGTTATAGCATTCCTGCCCCTTATCTGTATGGGTGTCTGCAAAGTGCTGTATTCAGAGTGATTTATTTTTCCCGTAACTCAGATGGTGACAGACCAACAGGGTGTTCTGGTATGGCATATTCCCCCTAGTACTAACAAAGGCATCTACTGTTCTTCCAAAACTCAAAATAACTGTCATGAATCATTACTGATGCCCTCTGCCCCTCTCTAATCAGATGAATACATTTTGTATTTATTTATACAGTTTAGATTGATTTGGATTCTCTCACACTTGGTGGTATAAAGTATTGACTGTGATTATTTTGATCTTGAGAAGGACACAGAAGCATGCTTGATGGCTTTAATAAGACTCTGGTGAGGCGTATGCATCCCAGTGCAAATAAAACACATGACAAACCTGGAAACTGAAGGGCTGCTGCAGAGAATAGGGCATACATAGTGGGCAGTGAAGGATTTCTGCTGTGTAAAATGATATGATTGCAATCTTTGTGACCTTTAAAAATATATAATAAAAAAAAATGAAACATTTTCTACAGGGTGGCGCAGTGGTTAGCACTGGGCCCTAAACTCACTGGGATCAGCATTTGAGTCTCCGCCCAGGTTCCATGTGTGTGGACTTTGTCATCCTGGGGTTTCTTGGTGTCCCCCCCCACAGTCCAAACATGCTGTTTCCCCCCCCCCCCCCCCCCAGTTCAAACATGCTGAGGTTGATTGGAGCTACCAGACCGTAGATGGTATGTGAGTGTGCCCTGTGATATAGGTTGGCACCCCATTCTGGGTTCTTCCATGCCTCGCACCCATACCCTTCAGGATAGGCTCCAGAACCCCCACAACCCTGAATAGGAGAAGGGTGTGTCAGGAAATGGATGGGAAATACATTTAACAAAACATTACTCGCATATGGTATAGAGAGGAAGCGAAAACAGTTTTCTCAATTTCTCTGATTTAGGTGGGGACGAATGCTGGCCCACAATGGAATCTTATTGGGCATTGTGCAAATTGCGATCTTTTCATGTACTTCTGAGAAAAAACAAACAAACTTCAAGTTAAACACAGCCAAGTCATTTTAATTTGCAAATTATTTAAATTTTGGGTCAGTCTGATTAATTTTAGGCTTCTCTTACTAAACTCACTCGTTCCACACCAGGATGTCAACCAAGATTCTCTTTTGGTCAATTCAGTGAAATCATCAGAATCAATGTGGCACCAGTTTGGTTCAGAGACAGTAGGGCAGCTACACACTTGCTGATGTAATTTCAGTAGGTCTGACTGACATACTCAGAGGCTGCAAAGCAACTCAGGTCTTCAAGACAGTTTGTCAATTTATGATATTATTTGTCTGCTAACCTACATTTTAACTGGTTAAGTGATTAGTCATAAATCCAGAGCTGTTAGACTACCCCTCTAGTCTTTACTAATCCTGGGTAGCAATTGTGTTAATACCGTTAACTTGGAATTTACTAGGGGACAGCAATTTCAGACAAACAAGAATCAATGAAAGTATAATTTATTTACTGGGTGGAAACAGTATGCAACAATTACACTTTGAATCAAAGTACACAGATGGACTTAAAGTTGCTGATTAACTACATAACACACAAACACACAAAACAATACAAAGGGTCAAAGTCATGCAGAAGTGGCAGTTACATGGAGTAAGGATGAATAAGGTTGAGTAAGGTTGAGAGACATCTGATCGCAGATGCCAGTCGCATGCAGTACCAGTGAATTGCCAACCAGATGCCAGTCGCATGCAGTACCAGTGAATTGCCAACCACACTGCGGACCCCTGTGAGTAACAGACCAAGTAGCATTGTCATACAATTTGGTGATACATCAATCATTTATCTGATGTTATTTTCAAAAAGATACGCCAGTGTATCACAAAACTGGTGCCCAGCTGAACTTTTACTGATGCGGGTTAGATTTCTTTGACCACCAAGGGTACAGAGCCTTCCAAAGTGACATTTGCCCAACTTGCCACATCCATATAATGATATGGTATTGTGCTTTATGACTGAGGCATGTGTTCCAGTTGCATTGAGACATTCAAACGAGGTCAAACATGGAATATGTGCACCACAGGCATTCACATTAAACAAAACACCTTATATATTAGGATTCTGTGTGAACTGGTGTAAGCTGTGGGGGGGTTAGGGTTATGAGCTGAGGGTATGTGAGAGTCTGCTCGTAGACTGCTTCATGTTCAGTGGGGGTTTGAGATGGGTCCAACCGGTATGCCAGAACGAGTGTGCGAGTCCGGCCTTGTCAGAGCCCACTTGACACTTTCCCCCCGGCTGAAAAACAGGCATCTGGGATCACAAATTCCTGTGGAGCTTGAAGCTTCACATGGAGATTCCGGCGGCTCCCGATAGCCTCACGCTATCTGTAAAAGACAATATTCTTTTGTCTGAGTCATAATTTTCCTTGATTAAATTTTTTATCTAGCAGATATTGATTTGAGAGATATAGCTGTGGATAAAATATTAGCATTTTAAAATCTAAAATAAGTGATACTTTTTCTCACAGTGTAATAACGATTTGACATTAGAATGTCAACAATTTGCATACATTTAAGCATTAATGACAAAAGACTCGAGGAAAATCGCGGTCCTATATTGTTATTTTAAACTTAATTAACGATGTCCAACTCCAGGCAGAGGGATCTAGCCTTCTCGAGGGAGTAACATTAAAAGCATTAAGAGTGGTAATAGGATAACAGGAATGACTGTCTTATTTGTTTGCATTTTTAACTTATGGCATGGATGCGCAGAGAGTAAGTCGCGAGCTGTGGCTTCAAAGGAATGTAGGACATCCTCGGGGGCAGAGACGCTGCTTACTGTTGCTACAAATTTAGACTTGACTATGAAGTTGTAACACTCTTTATTATAGTGCTCTAAATAATTGTGTAATGAGTTCACCAGTATGAAAGGTGTTGTAATTACTCATTGTACGGAATGAATTGCAATACTGTGTTGCAGTTTTATGTGATACTGAAACTACAGACAAAGTGTAACACTTTAAATTTAGAAAGTTTAGCACTTCTGATTTACTGTAACTATAAGCAAGCTGTAGACCGGAGTCTTACAATTTACTGTCCTAATCCAAAACCAGAAAATGTTGCCAGTTATTGTATACATTTGAAATTACGTCTCTTTGTTTCAAAATCACTTAAAGCAGTGGTTGCCAGGTGGTCGATCACAATTGACAGGTCAATTTTTAAGACATTCCTAGTCTATTGCCCCATCTTTAGGACCCCTTGCCCTGTCGACCAGCGCCCCGCCCCTACCCTCCATTTGGTAAAATATACCGAGGAGGTCCACTGACTTTAAGTACATAAACATGGTAAAACACATGCATCTATCCTTCATATAACCACTTATATGTATGGTCTGGGTTATATATGCTGGTCTGGGTTATATATGCTGGTCTGGGTTGCAGGGCAGCCTGGGGCTTATGCAGCATAGGGCACACCCTAAATGGGATGCCAGTCCACGGCAGGGCACTTATATACGCAATCTGATGCACCATCAGATTGTTTAAAATAATCATTCCATGTTGAAGTCAAACTTAAATATAGGCAATTTGCTTAATTGCAGATGCTAGCAAAAGCACAGGTACTTATGCCTTGCTAAAAACAGCGGCTGTTATGCAAGTCAAAATGTGTGAAAGCTGGCTTCTTTTTTAATATCTTGATGACAATTCACCTGCCTGTTTGCTACAATCTCCTCTTCGGTTTGTGAGTTGATGGACCCAGTCATGCAGTGATCGAGTCTCCTGGGGGAATTCCACCAGGCCGTGCAACATGAAATCTGATGTGTGAAATATTCATTGATATATTGGTATCGTTGAAATGGAAATACAGTGGTATGGTGCAGGATATGATCCAGTGCAGCGAAACAAAAAAAAAATTATATATATATATATATATATACACACACACACACACACACACACACACACACATATATTGAGTCTGTCTTTTATTCATGTTTTAGAACCATCAGGTAAGCTGTTTAGATATTGCATTCTGTGATTGGCTATACTCTTTCCCTCTTTGGAACAGCAAAAAAAAAACAGCTAAAAAAACGTTAGCAAAAGCTAAAACTACTTGAGTCCATTAGGTTTTCAGAGGTCCGTCCAGCAGGATCTAGTGTCTAATGTTCAGAATGGTAGGTAGCTGTTTTTGTTTGCTTTGAAATGGGAACCTATGCTTTGTGGTCAAGTGGCAACTGGTAGCATGGTTTCTGGTATGTCTGCTTCATTACAGCAGTTGTTGCAGGTCTGATGTAAGGCCAAAAGGAGGGCATGTAAAGGCTCTTTTGCAGGTTGGGGCCAGTGGAGTCATCATATTACCGCCGGTTGTGGGCCTTTTTGGTGATGCATTGAGGACTTTACCTTTGGGTTCTTCCAGTGTTTTCCCTCTGCTTACAGTTATAGAATACAAGTATGTGATTTGAGGTTTTATTCAGTGAATGTGACTTGCATACCAAACGTTATTGAATTAGTTCATAAATACAGTGATCCCTCGCTACTTCGCGGTTCACTTATCGCGGATTCACGACTTTGCGGGTTTTAAAATATACAGTAGTAGTAGTATTTCCTAGTCTAAGAACAACACAAGTTTAGTGACTACGTGCGTTAT
>JABFEB020000040.1:27853174-27863965 GCA_019775895.2 Stomatorhinus ivindoensis
TGTCTCCCCTCCCGCACCCCGAGTGCCTGTCTCCCCTCCCGCACCCCGAGTGCCTGCCTCCCCTCCCGCACCTCGAATGCCTGTCTCCCCTCCCGCATCCCGAGTGCCTGTCTCCCCTCCCACACCCAGAATGCCTGCCTCCCTTCCCACACCCAGAATGCCTGTCTCCCCTCCCGCACCCCGAGTGCCTGTCTCCCCTCCCGCAGCCCGAATGCCTGTGTCCCCTCCCGCATCCCGAGTGCCTGTCTCCCCTCCCGCACCCCGAATGCCTGTGTCCCCTCCCGCATCCCGAGTGCCCATCTCCTGGTGTGATTCTAAGCAGGTTTCCTTTCAGCGGAGAGCTGCAGGGACAGGGAGTCATTTAAGAGCTGCGCTTTAGTAACACTAAGGCACAGAGACAGGGGTGGCTGAGCTTGACCCGATTGTGATCTGATTTTGCTCCATCAGAACCGTTTCACATCGCACACCCCAGTAAATGTGCAGGCTACAGCTTCCCTTGGCTTTTCTTCAGAGAGGTTCTGTCATCTCATGGATGCTCGTCAGGGCTGAAGAACATTTCCTAGAGCTCTGCATGTGTACACAGGGGTGACACCCCCTCCAGAGCTCCAGCAGATAATGCCGCATCTTTTTCTCACTCTTTTCTTTTGTGTCGCCAGCTTGGAACCTGTTAATATAATATTTTCCACTCTCCTTTTCTCTCCCTCTCTCTCTACCTATCAGTGTTGCCTATGGTAACAGGAGAAAATGCTCACATGCGTCACCAATCAGAATGAAGGGTGGGGGGATGGAGGATGGCAGGATGATGTGGAGACAGACAGCAGGAAGAGCACTGTGGATGTAGAAAAGGGCTCAGTATTTTCTCTGGCATGTACATGCACTTTCTGACCAGTAGAGGCCACTACTTCTATTAGTAGGCAGGTTTGCTCAGCTTTCCAAATGCAGCAACTGTGGTGTATTTAAGACAATGAGCAGACATCCTGACTGGGACTCACTTTCTTTGCTGCCAACGAACTGGTAGCGTGATTTAATAATCTGCACAGAAAATATATTTTTTGCATGTTTTTCTTCGCCTTTTTTTTTTGACATTTTACTTGTAATTTTGTGTGCAAAGGAAATAGGTTACTAGCATTCGGCTCAAATCTTAGCTTTCATCAAACAAGTAGAGATCAAGCATCGGCAAAAGTCTGCGGTAAATACGTCAGTGAGCTCATATAGCAGCTGCCGTGTGCGCTGCATGCGGGGGGCCAGCTGGTGCCCAGAACAAGTCAGCTGTAAGTGCTACCATTTGTAGAAGTAGCTGTGGAAGCAAAGATGAAAGGAAATCAGTTTTTTTTTGCTGTTTTTCTTCTCATAATCGTCCCTGTTCAGCTGAGCTAGTCATATGTTCAATAATTCATGTCTAGGAAAAATTCTGAATCCATGATTGCAGAATTCAAGATTTATACATGCTTATATTACGTTTTATTTATTTAGCAGATGCTTTTATCCAAAGCGACGTGTATTTTTGAGCAAACAGGGTCAGCCGGTCCCTGGAGCTTTAGGGGTCAGGGGCCTGTAGCTGAAGGGCCCCGACAGTGACATCACACGGCCGAACATGGGGTCTGAATCAGTGAGTTTCCGATCACAGATAGAGGGCCTTGCGACACTGAACCACAGGGGATTTTGAGAGGCGTGCATTCAGAAACATCGAAGAGCTTGACATTAATAAGTTATAAATAATAAAGTTATTAACTTAGTTATTAATTTAACAGTCATTACATTACGGAGGGTAAGCGCTTGCAGAAATGCCTGGCAAACAGTAGTGTCCTCCCCCCAGCGTTCTGGCGAACAGTAGTGTCCTCCCCCCAGCGTTCTGGCGAACAGTAGTGTCCTCCCCCCAGCGTTCTCATCACCCTGCTGTGCAGGCCCGGCCTCCCCTGTTCGCTTTTTATCTCCCCTCACCTCCCGCCCGGCCGTCAGCTCTCTGGGATTCTTTTGTGCCGGCATAATGCTCTCCCATAATGCTGTGCACGTACGGGGAGCCTCAGAAGCTCCCTTTGGTGTCCTTATCTCTGGCCGCCGCAACCCGAAAAGCAGACCCACGGTGGACAGACCGTGGATGGCTAATGCCCGGAGCCGATATCCCTTCAGCTTGGGTCGTCATGCCCAGGGTGACCGGAAAGCTTGGGGCTGAAACGTTGGCAGCTGACACTGATATTGGGATTCAGGGGTCAGAGAAATGCACAGCCTATAGGGCTGGAGCGCCAGCAAATTCAGCGAGAACACGGCCATAGAAAGATGTATGGCCGTACAGCATTTAGTCTTTCTTACCCCGTGGCTGTTATTTCACCATTAAAACCAGCGATAATTAAACATGGCATTATGGTGTTTGGTGGGCATCAGAACATCAAGAAATACAATCGCAAATGTCCACATGACCAAAACAGTAACTAATTCAATATCAAACATTTTCCAGGGGACTGACAAGAATTAACCTCTCCACACACAATTACTTAGTTATAGCAATTTATTAGACCACATGGTGCACATTAGTCTAAATTTCCAGAATGATAAAACAACTTGTTTTCAGTGTTTTGTTATATGAAAGTGAAAAGACAGTTGTGTCATGGGTGTGCACTGGAACGCTTGCAGTTTAAACGTACCAGCCCTGGTCAGAGCGTTTTTGTGGAGGAAACTCACCTCTCTATCTGGCACAAATGCTGCCTATATCTGCAGCCAGTTGAAAAGGCTTTTTATTCAGTATTGACTTGAGCAGAGGTCAATAGAAGCTAGGGTCTAATGTGTTACATTTGTTGCCATTCATTTTCCATAGCCACTTTTGAAGTCTCTTCCAGGAATCACAAAGCACTCCTTGGATGGGATGCCTGCCCAAAAAAGGACACAGACCTAATCAAGAGATGCTAATTCACCTAAAGTGCATGTATTTGGACTGCAGGAGGTAACTGAAGTGCTCAGAGGAGACCAGAGGCAGTATATGTGAGCTAAACACATACAGAGCCAAGACTGGAATCATACCCACCTCGCTGCAGACACAACACCACAATACTAATTATTGCTTCCCCTGCCGCACCCTGAGTGCCTGTCTCCCCTCCAAATATTTTGAGCACAGAGATGCATTACAGAAACCCAGGTGTTAGTACACAGAGACATTACAACTATGGATATCTGGTGTGCTGATTTAGGGGTAGTACCTAGTGCTGTATGGTGCGAACACAGCTACTCTGGTGTAGTACAGTAGTAGGCTACAGGATGATCTGCAGTTTGAGCCCAGTGCCTGTAATGGAAGCAGTACGGGAAATGAAACAGGCAAAGGGGGGCAGCCTTCATACTGTAATACGCCCATCAGGACAAGCTGTATTCCGCAGCCTACCCACTGAGCAGTTTTATTTCTGAATTTAATGCATCCAGTTTTCATGTTTTTCCCACTACCACGAAAATGTGCAAAGAAAAAGCAATATAATCAAAATAAGATATACAATTGAATCATTAATCATATTAATAATATCAAGGTAGACGTGGCTGTTGAGGCACCGTGGCAGAAAACAGCGGTTATTGCTGTGAATCAGACACAATGAGGATTCCATGCTAATCCACTTACCAATCTGATGTGTTTAGGCAATACATCAAGATGATAATTGTGTGACCTAACACAGCCCCTAATAAAATAGGATGGCCTCTCTGCCTTGTCATTAACTGGCAACACAAACAGTTAACAACACTAACGGTATAATCTGAGGGGCCTGGCATATGTACTGTGGACAGATAAAATGACCTGACACACATATGCTTAATTATCCAAGCAAGAGTAACGACTTGATAGGTTCATCACAAATCCACAGAGATGAGTAACGTCAGCTGAAATGTCTCTGGTACGGACATTTTAGTCTTAGTATGACTGATGTGTTTACTGCATCCTCACTGGCTGAGGAATTGCTTGTTGACAAATAAGCAAGCTTGAGCTATGGTTGGCCTAGAAGTAGGATTCAGGTAGGAAAAAAATTAGATAAAATTTTTGCCCTAACTGAAAGTCATGCATGTATAAATCCAGCGTGAAAAAAAATGGTTGCACCCCTCGTTTCCCTTTAGAATGCATAGTTATAGACGGATAGCCCTGCAATGCCACTGTTGGCTATTTTTATCTTTATCTGAAAATGACATCGTCTGGCAGCAAGAGCAACATGGAGCAACAATGTTGTTCAAATGTTAAACTGCATTTTCTAGTAGTTTGAAAAGTATAAAGGCTTTGGCTGTGCACTGATGCTTTTATGGCTACAATAGAGCCCTGAACTAAATGCTTGAACTGTCATTCCATTAGGTGACTGAGCGCTCACATGAGTCCATGATACTGTGAAGCCAGCCCCCCTGTTCCTATGAGAGTCAAAGTGTACACTGCTCTAGATAAGAATATCTGCTTTATTATGGCATAAAATTAATGAACTGGTTCTTAATTACTGGTCTATTTATGGATCCATATGTCAGTAAATCTGCAAAGCTTGCATTAGATGTACCAATGTCATAGATTTTAGAAACCTTAATAATCAAGTCATTCATTGATGTTACAAGCGACCATCCTGTACAGGGTCATGGGGGGTGTCAGCTATGGTTCAGGGCAGTTTTACACCTTGCATGGAGATGCCAGTCTGTCACAGGGCACAAGGTATGGGTATACCCTGGATGGGATGCCAATCTGTCACAGGGTATGGGTATACCCTGGATGGGATGCCAGTCTGTCACAGGGCACAGGGTATGGGTACACCTTGGATTTGATGCCAGTCCATTGTAGGGCAAACACATGCTTAAGCATTAAATAAAATCATTCATCCACCCATCGTCCATCCATAAGTCCATCCATCTGTCACTCTTATCCTGGTCAGGATTGCGGGGGGGCTGGGGTTCACCCTAATGTGCAGCTTTCCATAGGGCATCAAAAGAAAATGACAGGTAAATGTAGCCTATATTATTTCAAATGTTGCTAATTGCACCCTCTCCTCCTTTCCTAATTGGGCGACCGAGTTCCATCCCTGCGATGTGGTTAGGACCATAGTTACAGTTGAGATGCGTAGTGTTGTCTCATTCACTTCTGGTATAGCTATGCCAGTGTTACTTTCATTCTGTGTCTCCTTCAGTTCTGGTATAGCTATGCCAGTGTTACTTTCATTCTGACGTGTTCTTGTTAGGTGTTCGGAATTTGGTTGTAAATGCGTGTGTGTGTGTGTGTGTGTATACATTAAACAAGGAGAGTGTGTACAACACTTACCTAGATACATGCATAATGATACAATTTGACCCAGGACACACCGGAAGGGTTACATATATCCACTGTAAAATCGGTATGCTTGGAAATAAAAGTCTGAACTTCTTCCATCTGAAAAGCCGTGAGAAGATAGAGATGTTTACAGAACTTGCATTATTAAAATGTAATTCATGAATGGCTAACCATACAATAACAGATGTCTTAGAAAATATATTTAAAAGATATAGACACGTCATACCATATGGTATACGCTCCAGTGAGAACAGCACAAACCCCTTTGATCTCCTCCTTTGTGGAGAGCTCAGAATGTTCTCAGGAATATAGTGGGTACAATTACAAAGTACACCTTAAATTATACATTAGAGATACACGCACAAATATGTGGCGTATGGTACTTCAGTTCTTACTAACAATGTTGAAGCTTTCATGCTCACTTCATTTTAAAAATAAAACAAGTGTTTCTCAGTCTGTTACATAATAGGAATGCATATAATTCAGCAAGGATAATGCAGGAATTAAGATGTCTAATTAACAGGCTAAAAGGGTGAGGAAGAGGTACACGACCATGTAGAAATAACAGTATAAATAACAGCTTCTAGGACATCATAGAAGAACTGGAGCTAAAATATTCAGCTAATTTAATAATCCAGCCTTTAAAGGGCGTTAATACACATAGTGGAGAGTTTCGAGGAAACTGCTCTTTGACCATTGTAAAGGTCTTATTAAACAAAGCAGATCTAAAATTTAGGTCAGAGGGAAGGAAAGATGCCACGTTCTGGCGGCTCTCGTCTCACCACTTGAGAGAATGCAGAAGCGCTTCTGGGCGACATCACTGAGAAGGAGGAGCGCGGAGTGGCAGGCGGCTCTGTGCAGTGATACCAGCACACTGCTGCCTTTCTGCTTCACTGCTGGCGCAGTGCAATTTGATCCATGATTCTTTTCTTGATTCTATGAACCGGTCTAGTCTATGAGATAGCAACTTGCGAATGCTGTATTAATGAATGCATTGTGCTCACGCACGGGAGCATGTTTCTTTGCATCTGAGTTAATTTATACGCTAAATTATTCATGTAGCTGTGCTTTTAAGGTAAGTGAGGCTCAACATTTCGAGTATGCCTCACCGAACTGGCATTAACATACAGGATGGGAGACTGCAAGAAGGCACAGATGTTTCCAGGTGTTTTTTACCTATTTATTTTCTAGGCATTATTTCGGACTGGAGCTGAAAAAAGGCAGAGATAGAGAGTTAGTGAGGAGAAGCTGAGATAAATGCTGCTGATAGTCTTTGCTTTATGGAAACCTTTAACCTCAGAGGCTGCCTAGGATTGCTCTGTGCTGCTAAGCAGCGGAAGGGGTTTTCCGGGTGGGGGGGGGGAGTCAATAGGAGGCCGTGAGGGAGTGCCAGAAGCAGGTTGGCAGGAGGCGGTGCCGACGCGAGCTTCCTCACACCGCTCTCTCTCTTCCTCTCGGCCGGTGCCTCTCCTCCACGAGGGCGCCTCCCCAGCGCTGAGGGCAGAGCGTCCTGAGGAGTGCACAGGAGCAGGGGAGTGCTCCTCTTTAACAAGCGGAGCGCTGACACTCTCAGCCCAGCTGGCAGGAGCGACCGTGAGGAGCCGTTCTGCGGCAGGCTCTCCTGCTGACACGCACACACACACACACACACACACACACACATACATACACAGACACACGCGCAAGAGAGCGTGAGCTGGAGCCCACGCACGCACACACGCATCACTCCCCCTCCCAGTCCAGGGGCTGGGAATTTCAAAGAAGCAGAGAAGCACACAGAGTGGTGGCACAGCGTTCCGGAGGATTGCTCTCCGAGGAGCCTCCTGCGCTCTGCTTCAGCTTCAGGGAACGCCACGGGGCAGGAGCTCCCCCCTGCTTCACTACCGGACCTTCGTTCATGCCTTCGGGGCGGGGGTGGGGGGGGCCGATGCCGTTTGGACACGTCGACCAGCTCACTCTTCTCGTCTTAGTCACGCCTCGCATTCGGCGGCGCTGAAGGAGCGCAGAGGAGGGGAGAGGCGGGCCGGCATTTTATTTCCACCCGGAGTTCTGCCACGGGCTGAGACGCGGGATCGGATGGCCCAGCAAGGGGCAGCGGCCCACCAGGACATGCTGGCGGTGCCGCCCATGGAGAGGCACACGGGGCTGAACGAGGACCTGGTGAAGATCCTGCGGGAGAACCTGCTGCAGCAGCAGAGGCCGCGGGCCGCCCGCAGGTCGCCGTCGTCCATCTCACCCCGACTGTCCCCCACCACCATGTCGCCCCGCAACTCGCCACGGCTGCTGCGCCGCATGCTGCTCAGCAACGGCACGCACAAGCAGCGGCGCTTCACGGTGGCGCACACTTGGTAAGCTGCAGCCGTGCCTCTGTGTGTCGCCGCGCGTCTCTCCCCGTGTGTCCGTACCTTCATACTCACACACACCCTTGCATGAATGTCAGGCTGACGTTGTCAGTGAACCGGCTGCCCTCGGTACCCCGTGGGTGTTTGCACACCTGTCCACGCTGAGGCTTGCCACCCCTCTATCCCCCCATTCAAAGCCAGAACCTCAAGTGGGCTGAGACGGTGGCTTTACTTTATCTCTCCTGCCAAGGTATCCGCTCCCCCCGCCCCCCCCGCCCCCTCCGTCACCATAGTTACAGCTGCCGTTTA
This sequence comes from Stomatorhinus ivindoensis, assembly GCA_019775895.2. Lineage (NCBI taxonomy): Eukaryota > Metazoa > Chordata > Actinopteri > Osteoglossiformes > Mormyridae > Stomatorhinus > Stomatorhinus ivindoensis. The sequence continues at coordinate 27,861,092 of JABFEB020000040.1, forward strand.
CGCTCTTCATTACTTCCCTCACCTGTGTGGAACAAAGCGGGTTCTCCTGATTTAATGTTTCACGTTGTCCTGTAAGACGGAGCGCAGTCCTCAGTACGTTCCTTACTCTCACTTTCAAATGGTGCCGGTTACTTTTAGGCTTTCTTTTGCAAACAGTAATGCCTGCCATTAAAGAAATCGATTCTGTGGGCTAAGTGCATCGCGTTTGATGAACACCGAACAGCTGAAGTAGAGCTCAGGTAATTAGAAGGGAAGGATCAAAATGCCAGGTTCCCGCAGAGCTCTCCGGTGTGCGCGCACGCAAATGGCAAAGGACTAACGAGCATGATGAGTGTGCGGAGGATGCCCTCGTTAGCTGCCCTTACATTTTATTGCATTGGGTCGAGCTGAAGTGTATAACGCAGTGCTCAGTGTCGTGCTCAGGTGTTTTACTTCAGTTTCTGAAACTCATATTCAGAGTATGCCCAGGGATTTGACCCAGGATGGGCCTCGCAGACAAGGGGGTGCTAGAGCGCTGCTATGGTGGAAGCACTCTGCATGTTCATTCCCACAGTCTTTACACGTAACACGGGCCCCTCGAACAAAATCCCAGCCCTGTCCCCTTTCTCGCTGTCCTCCTACCTGGTGCAACGTGATAATGATTTGAATTTTATTCCAAATCCTCTCCCCCCGACCGGCTTCCTGCGCTCCATGCAGTTACCCTGTACGCCTCGTTTATGAGATCTGTGGAATTATGTCATTTCAATAGAAAATTCTGCATTGTCATGCCCAAGCCCCCCCCCTCTCTTTCCATTTCACAGTTTGTGCACAAGCCCGGAATAGATTTTTAATCTCCAGCTTTGAGTATTGCCTCATCCCTTTGCCACTTCAAAGAATTGGTCTTCTACTCTGAACAGAATTGTCTCGGTTCTCGTTGTCACGGATTCCGTGCAGCCTTGTAAATTGTGCATATTCCGAGTTCGTCTGAATTTTTGGAATGCATGGAGGCTGATAAATCAGAAGTAGGAATGAAGCCAGCTGTTTGTCCGCACGATGGCCACCACCATTGTTAACATCAACATTACCGTCATCGCATCGCGGCCTCTGTCTGCTTCCCTCACACCAGTTGTTCTGCCGTCAAAGTGTATTTTTCAAGTACAATAGTCTTGAAAATTGGACTAATGGGTTTGGAAAACGGAAATGCTCCACAGTCCTTGTCCAGTAATGGCAAACGGGGCAAATATCTCATGCACGAATAGGTTTATCATATTTACATGTGTATAAGTGCAGGAATATTTTTATATTTATATGTTTTCAGAAATGGCCATTTAGAAATTTCTCAAATTTTTTTCAAGTTCAGAAAAAACAATTTTATCTCTAGTATTTGGTATCCTACATCCATATAATATTTTTGGAGCAAATTGTATGCTGAATTTCATCCTGCAGCATGTCACAGGAACGCTTGGAGTGCACTGTCAGTTGGGCACCTGCTGGATAGTTATCAACATGATTATGGAGGGAAGAGAAAAAGATCTTCAAGATCTCTCACAGACAGCTGTGGCTTCCTTGGCTGAGCTCAGTTGTGAGCAAATCCGGATGAGTCTGCGATTTGCAAGCCGTGTAGTAGTTATGGAGCTGAGAAAGGTAAAGCACGTCCTTCGGATAACTTAAGCTAATGTGCAACTCGTACCAAGAGCAAGACCTCAAAAAGGACAGAGCTGCTATGGTCTTACAAGCGTGATTTGATTTGGTTTCCCTGGGATGCAGTAATCCTCTGTCTGCGTGTGTAAACATCACCGCGACACTATGGTGCTGCGAAGAGGGAAGGACACAGCATGCTGCTCCGTCTGCAGGAAGACAGGCTTCCCTGTCTCAGGAGATGTGCTGAAGAAGTCCAGGCCTTTTGTAATGCAGAAGAATAGACCTTGATGGATGGATGGATGGATGGAAGAAAGAAAGAACGAATCATTACTAAAACAGTGGTATATGATCCATAGTTTGAATATCTGTCAGTGGTACTTTACTTGGTAACAGCTTTTTTAATACAGATGCTCCTCTACTTACGAATGAGATATGTTCCGAACAGCTGATCGTAATTTGAGATGTTCATAAGTCATTATTCAATATCATTTTAAGGGTATGTGCAAGTACAAAGAACTAGTATGCTGGGAGTATGCACACTACGCTGCTGCGCGGTGGGAGTAGCGGCCAGAAGTTGTACTAGGCGGAATTGAGGTGCAGAAAAAAAAATGATGTTGCGGACAGGAAATGGGAGCCCAATTAACACAATTTGGACTTACTGTCCTCTTCGTTTGTATGTCTGAAAGTTCATACATAAAAGAGTGTGTACTAAAAGAACATATGCTTAAAGAGTAATCCATTTAATAATGAATGGTAAAGTGTTAAACTAAATTAGCTGTAGCACTTAATTGGTTATTGCTAATTAGTGCCTTCTTAATCATTAAAAAGCCTTTAAAGGTAAATATTAATTTGGTTTTATTGGGTTTATTTGAAGGGGAAAAATGAACAAAGTGTATGGTCTTTTTTTTACTGTCAAGAACTAGAACAAGAACTGTCCAGCACTCTCATTACTGTTCACTCTGTAGTTGGGTAAGGGAATGAATAGTTGTACTGCTACATAAACTCCTCTGTTCGGTGCCTGTTAGTGTGTTTGAGTATTGGTGCATTTTTTGTTTTCAAGCTATAATGAGATTGGATTGGTAGCTGATTTAAGCAGCAAAATTCGTGCTGTCAATCTAAGTAGCAGCAATTTGTCTTGGTGTCTAGGGCCAGAACAGAGGGTTGACACAGGGACTAAGGAACTGCTAGTTACAGGTCTTTGAGAGCGGTGTCCTCCTTGTTAGGGGCTAGGGATTTGGGTGGGGGGGGGGGGGG
>JABFEB020000040.1:27880266-27897258 GCA_019775895.2 Stomatorhinus ivindoensis
GGGATTTTAGATCATGCCAGGGTACAGTGTGAAATCTCTGTGCAGCAGGGGGATTTTAGATCATGCCAGGGTACAGTGTGAATCTCTGTGCAGCAGAGGGATTTTAGATCATGCCAGGGTACAGTGTGAAATCTCTGTGCAGCAGAGGTATTTTAGATCATGCCAGGGTACAGTGTGAATTCTCTGTGCAGCAGGGGTATTTTAGATCATGCCAGGGTACAGTGTGAAATCTCTGTGCAGCAGGGGTATTTTAGATCATGCCGGGGTACAGTGTGAAATCTCTGTGCAGCAGAGGGATTTCGTGAGCCCCCGGTACCGCTCTGCATCAGTCATTCTCCCCATGTGGGATGAAGGATTACATTGGTAGAAGGGAATGATAGTTCACATACTTGGTTCCATAACTAAGGGAATGAGCCCCCCCACTTATGTTTTAGTTTTGTACCTCCAGGAGATTGCTTGCTGTGAAGTGAGAAGAGCGATCGACGCGGCGTCGTCCTGCATGACGCAGGAGCGCCTGCACTGATGGCTGCGGTCTGATTAGGCTTCCAGGCTTTTTGCCATCAATGCTCAGCTGAACCGTTCGGGGTGGATCAGATTCCCACTGGTTATAACTGGTTCCCTCCATGAGGAAACTATTTTACATTATACCTTTATCTTCACTATTGTTTCTTTATTGTTTTTATACCTCTGAGCAAATAAATTAACATAATTGATTTCAGCGAGCCAATAATAATGGAACTCAGTGCTGTTTTATGATTGTGATCTTACAATAGTATTTGACTCACAGGCCTGCTGCATTTCATCTCATACAATAACTTTCCCAAATCTTTTTCTGAATATTATTTTAAAGCTCAGTGGTGTGGGAAGACTGAGGTGGGTGTAGTTGACAAACACGGCACCTATGTGACTTGCCTACATTTCTTATTCTGTTATTACGTTCCGAATATCGAGTGGGATGAAACTTATGCAACTTCCCCATTACTGATTATCGCAGTGCTTTTGTACAGGAGATACTACAGGGCAATAACAAACTTTTCTATTGAAAAACTTCCAGTTCTAGATTATAGCATTGCAATTAAATTTCCACCATTAGCATTATAACACATTTTACAGGACTTGAGGTGTCTACTCTTTACTGGTGTCTTTCTTGCTAGTTCAGCCTCTTCTGATTGCAGGCAGCTTCTTGCTGTGTTACTGAAGTTATATCCATCTGTCCATCCATCTATCCATCCATCCATACTGCAATCCATCTTTTTACCACTTATCCTGGTCAAGGTCATGGGGTGAGCTTTGTATGTGAAGCAGTAAAACATACCAAGTTAACTTTCTTAAGAGGCTATGGGAAAGTATGAGAAGCTTTTGGATAATGTGCATGGGCTGGGAAAACCTTCAATCCCCAGGACAGCTGTTTGCTCACGGAGTTGCCATTTATCACAGTAAGGGGCGGGAGAGAGGCTGCAGGAACAGGCCCCAGGGCCTAAACAGAGGGAGGGGCGAGGAATGAAAAAGAAAACAATGAGCTCAACGACGGGAGAGCAGAAGAGTGATTCTGGGACGGTGTCTACTTATGTTTTTTGTTATGTACTTGTGCGTGTTTTTAATGTGTTTAATCTGACACCAATCCCCATTGAAGCTTGCTAAATGACGTATTTTATGAGCACTTACTCTAAATCACCTGCTCTATACAAGCGTATAAGCCTTTTGGACATGAAATTAATGGCATCTGCCTCATGGAAAGTTTGCAAGACCGTGATAAATGGGTTTTGGGCGCCTTTTCTCTGTGTGCCTTTTTGCAGTCTCAAAATTAATTTATATCTTAGGAAATTAAATTAAAAATGATAATTGGGGAAAAAATTTAATTACTTTGTTAGTTTTATGTCAATATAATATCGATGTCTTTCAAATCTAAATCTCAGATCAGGTGGTTAGGCTGACATTATTAATTACGTTTTAAATATGTTGTGTGTCGCTGTGCACTGTGATGCAGGGCTTTTTGGTTTCAACCTGTCACTGGGAGATGTTTCAGCCATTTTACCATCTTAGTACTACTTTTATAATCTCTGCCCAAAGGAGAACCTTGATTTCCTCATTCCTTAATTAATTTACATCCATTTTTCCAGCAATCAAAGTGGAGTTAGATTTCCCCTGAATCACAGATATATTTCAAGAATCACATTTAAAAATGCGCAGTAGAGAGTGCAGTGTGATGAGCGTAGCCCGGGATGGTTTATTTCTCGAAGAGCCTGTCTTTCATAACTCCACGGTGAGCGCTTCCAGGACGATTAAGACCTGCCGTAGGTGAAGCTCACCTTGTATGGCCACAAGCTGCTTAGTACAGAACAGGGGCACCTGCAGGAGTTTATATGAGAGGACACACAACCCCCCCATCCCCAGCCTATTGTAGTTTGTTTATTAGTATGTTTTTGTTTAATGTTGAACTTGCTCAGCTTGCTAGCACAGATTAGCGGAAAGATGTTATATCGTTTTTTTCGTTATATCTTGCTTAATCTGTGGAAAACACACAATCTTTCTATGGGGTTTGTTTAAAAATGAATTATAAACATGTTGTCGACCGGTACTTTGAGATCTCTTACAAGTGGTGAATGACCTGCAAAATCCCTCGTACTCCACTACGGAAAATGGCCAATCTCCAATTTTCAAGAGTTGTGTCTTTAGCTTTGGTGCTGCTAACTTTGAATACTGGTAAAGTTTAAACATTGGCCAACAATACCGGTGTGGCACCCGATATATTGTGCATCTCACTATATTGTTTGCTACATCTTTATAAAAACATCAGTTAATGCAAAATAATAATAAAGAGAAATATATTGCTCAAGAACCTTTTGAGAAAGTTGTGATCTTGATTCTTTGGGAGTGGGAAAAAAAAATCATGATTCATATTGTACCCAGAATTGTGGAAGCCTACCTCTTTTCTGTTTCTGTTGCAGACACAACAAGTAAAAAAATACACGTAATATCAGCGAAATGATAGAAAGTCTAAATGACAAAGGGTACGCGCAGTGCGTACTGGCGTACATCTGCCTGCCGCCTTGCCATGGAGAACGCCATGCGAGTGTCTGTGCTCCAGGAGATTGCCAGCGTCTAATCTCCATCTATAAATCACTGTCCCAGCCTGGCTGCAGCATCTGTCTGGGCGCAACATGGTGCCTCTTCCAATTTTTAAGGAATGTGAATGAATTCCTTCTGGTGTCAGTGACTCAACGCCCCTCGAACCCTCATGTAATCCATTACTGCCTAAACCTGAAATTCACCTCTGATTTTTTTTTTCCTTCAGGCTGCAACTAGCTTGACTTTTATTGGATTGTTCTTCACCTGCCTGTCATTGCCTGTAAGCGCAGCATGTACGCGCATATTCTAGCGCAATGAACTGAAATTCGCGCAAACTGGGCCTAATTGCTTATTAGAGGCTGCAGTAATATCATCACGATTAGCTTCCATTTTATCTATTGTTGCCCTAAGCTGAAGATACTCTTCTTCCAGGCTTTCATGCTACCATCACATTAGCCCCAGATCTTGGAGAAACACTGAGCTGAATACAGCAAGTAAATGTGTCACCAGGGCTTCTGTGAAGCACATCCATAAAATCATTCCCTGTCAAAATCGCCAAGATATCTAACATCCACACCGGCCCAAAATATCATTACCCTAAGTGGGATGTAAACTGCGTAATTAACTCTAAGAATCACATCTGTGTGGGAAGCATAACTTGGTTTACGTTGCATTGTGCTAGTAACACGGCTTGGTTTCTCTGCCTCACTTCACTTTGCCGTGGCATCAGCTGGGCGCCTACAGGGCTGTGGAGGTAATAAAGTGAACGGCAGTCTCCTCCAAATGTGTCGTGTGGCTCGATGATACCTGCAGCCTAAACTGTGAACAGAAGTGGGTCAATAACAGCAGACACACCGGAGGTGGTATGGGCTTGTCTTCTGTCCTCCTAAGGGACTTCAAGCCTTCCTGTGCGTGTCATATATGGACAGGAAGACTTTAGAAGTCATGATTTGGGCATTCTAGATGGGAGGGGAAGGCCTGTAGCAGTGTTTCCCAGTCCGGTCCCCTGGGATCTGGGAGGGAGCAAAAATGTGGACTGTCTGGCTGGGAGTTGGTAGGGAGCAAAAATGTGGCCTGTCTTGTATGGAGCACCTGGGGGTGCCTGAGACCGGGTTGGGAGACACTGGTGTGTAGCACTGTTGCCTCACACCTCCAAGCTTCGGGATTTGAATCCCACCTCTGCTATAGGCGTGTGGAGTCTAAGCCCCGCCCAGGATCTGTAGTTTCCTCCAGCACTGCAAAGACATACAGTCATGAATAGTCCCTGCATCCCAGAGCAACATAAGCAAATAGAAAGTAGATGCCTAGTCATGTTGTTGAATACAGAATCTGTAATTTGCAGTTTATCATTAAGATGAGGTGTAGATTGCCTAGAAAAGGTAGGATGCTTAAAGGGCTAAAGGCAAGAACATGTACCTTATTTTATGATAAAACAATGAAGACCTTTTTGTGTTTCATTTCTATATTTTCCCCTTTAACCAACAAAACTGGCATAGTTTTACACTTCAAGTACCATGCCCAGGAATATGAAATTAGCTATATGTAGATATACTCCTCCCACATACACACACACACACACACACACACACCATAACTAGTGTCTGGATTGGCCAGTCTCTCAGCCAGTGGTAGGCGATGATGGTCATCTCAGTTCAAGCATAAAATACAGCTAGGAGCGGGGTGGTCCTGGGGAGGTGGGAAGGGGGTGAAGATTTTGAGGGGTTGCTAAATTCTTTCAGATGCACAGGTATATATGTATGAGATACATATGATGTAAATGCAACCAGCCATAACCAAGGTAAGCGCAGCCTCACTGCAACAATCAGCACTCTATTGTTTGTAAGGGATCAACGTATTTTACAACTTTCACCCCAATCTATTAGAAAAAAAATAAATTTATTCTAAATCAATACAGTGTTTTTGAGAATTGATACAGTATCACAAAATATAATATTGCACGGGGTTGGCATGATATATGTGTTCAATAATTTAGTACGGCCCTCAGAGGAGACAATAAAAAATGAATGGCCCTTTGGATGAAAAAAATAAAGTTCCACATGCATGAGTACTGTATGTGTGTGTGTGCTTTGGGGGGGGGGGGGTGGTTGGATGAGTCGATATTATCTATTAAATAAAAAATTTGGTGTTGATTCATGTAAAGTCAAGGGTGGGGGCGAGGGAGCCGTCAAAAAAAACAAGCTTAATTAGCAAATAATATTAACGTTAGCTATCTCACAGATAAAATTTGAAGAGTACACACTGTGCGCTGCAATAAGGAAGGGGAAATGGGGAGAAAGTTGAACAAACCATCATTTACTTAAGGGGTAGCCTACATGGTACTCTGAGCTCAGGAAATGTATAATATTATGTGCTTTAATTCAGGAGAACTCTCATGAAACACAATTATTCATTATGATGAGTTTGAGTTATATAATAGCTATATAAAACTGGCGTGGTGAACGGGGAGATAGATAATTTGGTTATGGTGGCAAATGTCACCCTGTGCCACCCCTGTAAATCAGCCTTTGCCTAGGAAGCACACTCTCTGACATTAAGGTCCTGTAGGTACTGCAGGGAGAAGATGGGGCTCAGCTTGCACTCAGCCTGGAAGACCACCATGGACAGACCACCATGGACAGTGTTCCCCATCACACTACATTTTTCTATACTTTGTAGCACAGCTCAGTAGTCCTTGATACTAGTGCTACAGAATAGTAAAAAAAAAGTTCTAAAGAGTTCTAATGGTGTTTGCATATGAGACATGATGGAGGATATTAGCCTTCAGTGAGTCACACTTCAAAGGCTGCTCTTGCAGTCAGAGGGAGAAGATTAAACCAAACATGGCTAAATTTAACTCTGTAAATTTTTCAGAAGACATAGCTGGTTGTTCTTCCATTACTGCACAAAGTGAATATTGCACTTCACCTGTTCTGGTAATGGAAAATGCTGAGGATGCTGTATGTACTGTACTGTATGAGATAACGACTGAACTTCTTTGCTTGCTGAACTGCTATGTTTAGCCTGTAATGAACTGGGAAAGCAGGCGGGAACTCTGTCTTCTTTTGCCGCAATCACAGGAGGAAACAAAGAGAGCAGGGCTGCACACTCTATAGGCAACATAGGCGATTGCCTAGGGAGCCATTTGATTAGGGGGCGTAAAAGAGCGAGTGAAAAAAATCTGAAGAAATACCTCTAGTTACATTCCGTGACATTACAGTTAGGTCTGTTTACACTAGTTTTAATCTTTCATTACTTTAACTTGTGAAACAGACGTGAGCTAGCTAGTTAGCAGCCAGATAACCCATGCTACCATAATTTTTTTGCTATAAATGTATTGATGAAATTGGTTTGCCGCTGCTCTGGGTGTTAGGGGGCTCTGCAGAATCTCAACTAGGGTGCCGGAACACCCAAGGCAAGATGGGCAATCACAGGCCAAGCCTGCCCACCGGTACATTGGGTCAAAGTACTCTGCCGGGATTTGAACCAACATGGCCATTTCCCATATACACCTGCTTGTCCTGTGTGAGTTTGGGGGGTCCAGGGGCAGGAGAATACCCTGCCAACCTGGAACGCCAACCAATCACAGGGCACCACTCATCCTTCACACCTGTGAACTCCAATTTATTTTAGCACATTTTTGGACTGTGAGGGGGAACCCCATGATGACACAGGTAGTCCCAGAGATGTGAGGCAACAGCACTGTACAACCATACCACCCCCTATGCTTAACCAGTGATGCACAATTATTAGGTAGTGGATTATGAGAATCTCCGGGGTTGTCATTTTAAATCTTGTCTCAATCCTGTGTGTGTTGAGTTTTGACCAGATAAGCAGCACAGTGTAGGGGCTGAAGGATTCAAAAGGATTTTAAAAGTTTATTCTCATTTGTACTAGTACTTGTTGCAAACCCAACTATTTAAATGTGTGCCATAATATTTGATATATACAGGCTGTGCTTCTAATGTGAACTAAGGGTGTTACCTAGGCAATAAATAATACTAGCTAAACCATAGCATCACATGACTTCACATGGGGAGAAACCTGTTTCCATTATTAATGGGTATAGAAGACATTTATCTAAACTAGAGATTATAAAATATGACATCTTAATAAGTTCATGGGGTAACAAAGACACTAAGATAAGGGATATAATTTATAGAGCTCTGTACATTGATAGTGAGAAAGATTTGTGTACTAATGTAACCTATATATAGCATATATAACTGCAGAGTTCTTTTATACCGTATACTAGTTTGTTGGTGCTTTTCTCTTTAACCTCTTTAATACTACTGTGCTTACATTATGTTGCAACCTTTGTTTTACCGCCTTGGTTGGGATTGTGTAAAGCTCGTTAATGAACAATCTGCAGATTGCATACTCGTACAGCAGCATCTCCAGATCTCAGAAGAGAAAAGAAAGCTGTGGTTTTTGTAACAGCAGTGGAGACAAAGCTGCCTGTTTTGCACTAAAAAAGAATCTTGCTGAAATTCAAGCATCACTACCGCTCCTGCTGAGAGTAAACAGCTGCAACTACTTCCACAGCACCAAACCATGCTGACTAGAAACCATTCTATCATTGTCGTCATCCCGGACTTTAGACGACAAAAGCGTGTGCATTTGTGCGTGCATATGCCGCTTGGCCGTCCCCATGCGTCCCCATGCGTCCCCATGCCACTGCTCACCGGCTGGCCCGCCACAGCTTCTTACGTGTGCATTTGCGCAAAAGTTTTGACGCATTTGGGCCTTGGAATGCAGGACTGCTGCTGGGCATGTCGTCATGGCAATGTTCTTTTCTGTTCTTGGGTGGGTGGGGGGGACGGGCCTTCAATGGTGAAAGTCTTTGCAAGCTTATGGGTATGTGGTGTCACCTTTTTCATGTTTCAGGCCCTGCGGCAGTGTTTTTTTTTGGAGTTCAAGAAGGTCAGGAGGGTTTTAGAAGAGCCCCAGGGCCACCTAATGATGTAATGTTGAAATTAAAGGCAAAGGACTTGTTTTACGTCAATGCCGGTTGAGTGCATTTTGTTGTACAGTGGTCCTTGTTGCCCTAGTTTGATGTTAAACCAGCAATTTTAATTGTGAATTGTACACTTTTCCTGAAGCAAGTGGTTAAATTCTTGTTTGTTTCTGTTTGCCTTTAAAAATGGAACATCTGTCAGTGATTAATGTCTATACTATGTACCTGTTCATTGAACATTATTGCTCTGGCCATGGAGGGCAAAGTCATGTAATACCAGAATATCATTATCTCTTTACACTTAAATACTATTCATTTTCATCTAGGATGTATGGTTGGTTATCTTTACTAAGGACAGCAGAGGCCCTCTCTATAGAGGAAAACAAAATATTTAGGATCCTATTTTGCAATCAACACAAAATGGCGCCAGACTTGACTGAATTTTTTTGCTAGCATGAGCCTGATCAATTATCCTGTCCAACGTCCATGATGTGTAAATAGCAACTGTACTGTATTTGTGCCCATTTGAGCGCCCATGGGCGTGACAGTATTAAAATGGGGTGGAGTGACATACCAGTATTGGGACACATTTGCATCCTTGTTGAGCTTTACCATGCTCTACCTATGAAGGCAATCAGCCTTTAGTAACAAGGGCCTTCATTGGTTACTTGTTACACATGCACACAGGGACACATAAAATATTTAAATGTGATTTCGTGTTCCTCAAAATATTTTGCTCTATGGCTATGTTGTAGGTGTTTAGAGTAAAATAATAATTAATTTGATGTTATTTTAACAACAAAATAATATTTTGTAAAAAAATGTGTCCTGCTCCTGCCCACAAAGGAAAAATACATTTCGTTTAACTCTCCTTATTTCTGGAAAAGATTAAAAACAGACCTGGCACTTCAACAAACAGGCTACATTCAATATGTTGCAATTAAATCACAATCGCAGGTTTGTCTTACTTATAGACATATTTTGCCTGCAATGATGTTTGCAATGACAGATTGTAAATCTGCACAAACAAAATCCACATTTGCGTGTTGTTCTGGTTTTTAGTGCAGTTGTTATTGTTGATTTACTTGCACTTGCAGTGAATGTCAGTTTCGTCTGGCCCTTTGAAACTGAGCACATGTGGCCCTTAAGGGCCAGAACACGTGGAAACTGAGCACACGTGGCCCTTGAGGGCCAGAACACGTGGAAACTGAGCACACGTGGCTCTTAAGGGCCAGCACACGTGGAAACTGAGCACACGTGGCCCTTAAGGGCCAGACTTGTGCCCATTGTATGATGACACTTTGCTGCATTTGTCACAACAGGCAAAAGGCAAGCGCTTCCCATAACGGTGGCTCACTATGAAAAGCACTGCCGACTACCTGATTTCCCCTCACTTATTTTGACATGTGACATGAAATATGTAGTTATATAGTGTCATATTCACCCTTTCTTGAGCGAGCGCTCACATCCTTGGCCGTCAAGGATATTCGTGCTGCCTCTGCCATCATCAGCCGGGGGCTCACGACAGTGACAAGGGACTTTTAAAATGCTAACGTCCTTCTGAATGTTCCAGGACAGGATGGTTGTGAAAAAAAACAAACTAGGCATAGTAGCCTATTTTTCTGATAATGTAACTTTCTTTTCACTCTTGGACATAATAGAAATAATAGTCTGATGAAATAACGAAAAAGCATATTTGAGCAATACTTTTTTTTCCCCGCTCCCACAAACATATCAGTCACTTCCCACCCTCCCACCCACTTCCACATTTTGTCCAGCTATTCCAACTATGTGCGTTTTCCCAGTATACCCTGACCAAGTCATAATACTATTCATTGCGTTCTTGCGCAAAGCATACGTAAAGATATAAAAATACATACTGTATATGGGCTATGCAAATGATTCCTGTGAGCAAAGGTAAAAGGGACATCTTCAGTGCAAGAAGATCATTTTACAGGGCTGAAAATGCTGGAGTGCCATTTCTGATGAGAACAAAATTACTCTACAAGCTAAACAAAGCAGAATAGTAGGCAAATAGTAATTTTTTTAAAATCACCTCCCAAGTTTATAGTGTTGTAGTGTTTGACATGGAGCTATCATTGCTTTAGCCTACCTTAACCAAGCCTTTATTTGTTCTGTGTGTAATCTGCTTGAAATTACTGACTGAAATTAGCTATTTACTTTCATTTATATCAGAATATCTAACAAATTACACATTTTAATATAAAATTTAAAAATCTTAATGAAAAATGCTTATGTGTACTAATGTAACCACAGATGTCATATCTTTTATGTTTATGTTTATCTTCATATATGGTTTTCCTTCTCCTCTGATTTTCATGGTATTCCATGGCTTAGGCGACTGCAGAAGATTTGGGTTTACATTCTCATAGCAAGTGATTGTGTTGCATTTGTGCAGCTCAGCTGATTCGTTGTAGTCCAAGGAATAGTTGCACAATCTATGAAAACTTTTATTATAATGAAAAGGGAGAAAGAGCGAGGAAATTATTTGACTTCTTACCACAAACACACATTTCTGAACATGTGGTAGTGTTGATGATCTCACACATTTAAAATGATAAATACATGTAATTCCAACAGTACATCTTGACATTTGCTGGTGGTATTTACAAGATCCCATATTTATTTCCATTAATCTCTTTATTCTAAAATGTAATAAATGGAGTAGCAGATGATTGTATACAATTATGCATATGGAAATAACCAAAATCATAGGATTTATACTGTCCCAAAGCACCACAATGCCACAATTTTTAAATGAAAGGTTAAAATGTGCCCCCCAGAGACAGTGAGGAATATGTCAAGCATTACTTGAAGACATTGGAAGCTATATTGAGATGCTGTATTGTTAATGATTTCCGTGACTAGAGGGTTCGGCTGCATCCTTAGCTGTAACTGAAGCGGCAGCCTTCCTCTACAAAACCTGCCACCAAGTGCCTCACAAAACCCACCCCAACTGATCTCAGGTCAGAATCACACATTAGAAGCCTGGTGTAAAAAGCACTGTCACTTTGTGTCACCATCCATTAAACTTATTTTCATTCAAACACAGACGTTGAACAATAGTGTATGAGCACCATCTGTCTATTTTCCATCCATTTGTCCAGTGCAGGATGGGTGTTGTGGGGCGGAGCCTATGCTGGCCAGTACTGGGTACAAGACATTCACTGGGGTTGGTTTTAATTAATATTGTAAAATCATGGGGCCCACAGGACCCGTCATTGAAACTACCGCTCCATAGTATATTTTACTGCTGTTCTGATGCATTCGTCCCACTCATAAATACTCCCAATAAGGCCCCCAAGGCCGCTATTTTGAGTAATCTGTCGTTTGCATGCTCCTTTTAAGGACATAACTTTTTTTTGCCTTTTAATAGCTGATATTTATCTTTACCTCTCACTTTTTTTCCTAGGTAAGTAACGTGCATGGAGTGTGATGCAGCTCAAGGTAATGCTGCGTTTCTTCTTTGACCATGAATGGGCAGAAACTCATGCAATAGCCCAAACTCACTTGGCATTTCAGTGCTTAAGGTGCAGTGCCAATCGAGATATGAATCACATTCAGCCACCCTGACATTCTGGGGATAAAGATCTGCTTATTCACTCACCTAATATTATACATAATGCTATCATGCTAGATGTTAGAGGTAATTCTGTGCATTCCGCGTGCTGTGATAAATGGTTACATTGTCTTGTTTTGTGTTGGTTATCTTGAATATAGTCACCTTATTACATGCTATAGACATTTCGTTTAGTTTTACAAAGAAAAAATAAGAGATTCTGTGGTTCTAGCTGAGGTTCTTTTTAGTGCCAGTGGAATTCTGGGAAATTCCCTCGGTGCTTAGGTTTCGTGACAAGCCTGAGAAGCCTGTTTGTATTATAAATACAGCAGTGAGTTCACTGCAAGCAAACTAGCTCTTACATAAGTCTGACTCCTACATGCAAATGTATAATGCATCTAAAGTAAATTTGAGAACACAATTAATAAACACTGAAAAAATAAAATATACTAAACACAACCTTGACATGCAGTCATCGGTTGTCTGCAGTAGGGGGTCCTGATCTTTAGATGGCATCTAAGGATGAAGAAAAAGAGGTGTGGTTTGAAAATATATTCGTTTTTTTGGGGAGTTAACTAAACCCTCCACTAAGCCCCTAGCTGATGAATGCCGCTCCACTGCTTTATAGGATCTAAAATGCTGGACTCCATAAAAACCTGTCGTAGTAATGTTAGCAGCATGAGCATGTGCAGGTACTTCTGAACATGCACACACACACACACACACACGCAGAGAGGTATGTAATTTAATCTTTGTGGGGACTCTCCATTCATTTTTATGGGGAAAACTCTAATGCCAACATGACAACCTTAACCCCTACCCAGCCCTAACCTTACACATAAGTCACCAAACAAAATACAACACTTTTGGCATTTCTAGTTTTATGATTCCATTCACAGATCTTTTTGTGCACCTGAAAAATGGTCCCCACAGTGTCAAAGTAACAGGATTTTATGACAATGTGGGGACCAAATGTTCCCCACAATGTTGTATAAACATAATATACACACACACGTATATACTGTATGTCACTTTAAATATATTTGTAGCCATTTGTCAGATTTAATTTATTTAATGTCCTGGGAGCAGCAGGCAGGAAGCTTTTGCACTGCACCCCTATTACATAATCCAGTTATTTTTATTGCCGTCATACTTCAAGATGAGCACAGTGCTGCTTCCATCAGTTTAAGGTAGTGTCTCACTCATTTGAATTGTCAACCTGACTGATGCAAGAAGCCACATTAGTGTCATTTATTTTTAAAGGGTTGTCATTGTTGATACCACCCGCTGCCAAAACTGTTTAGAATCTTTACTAGACCACCAGGTTCAGATGGTAGAAGGGTCCATTTCCTTGTCAAGCCGCATTGTGGTTTTGACTTTTTGCAGGAGATGTGTTCATCACCACGGCCGTGTCTGATTTGGTTCCAGGAGATTCCCCAATTATAATGTTGCACAGCTGGATGCGTAATGCTTTAGTTTTCTACATGACTGGTCATTCCTGGGTCATTCATAATTTGCATCAGCACCATAAAATTTCTCAATATGTTCACTCATGCTTATTATCAATTGTTCCGAATATGCATTAGTATCGCGGTGATGGAAAACGGCATGATTTGATACCTTTTACAAAGCACTCTCTCTCGTCCCCCATCTGTCTATCTCCCAGCTTCCCAGAATAGTTTTCCTCAGCCCCGCTATTCTGTCCTCACTTCCATGATCCCCTGGTCTTCCATGCACCGTGGACCCTAAATCATTCATATGGCTCAGAAATAGCAGCCCGGTTTTCACATCTGTATGGTTCACTTATCCCATTAAAAGTATCCTGGACGACGTCACTCTGAAGTTCATACTATGCTGAGCTAGTTTGTCTTTTCCACTTCATTGAAGAGTCATGGGACAGAGAAGCTTGTCCATCCATTTGCATCCTGCATGTTGTTTCAAAGCAGAGGTGTCTCTCAGCATTCATATAACTCCACTGTTAACGGATTCTACCCCTGTAGAAAGATTCCCTGCGATGGGGGTGGGGTGTCCGATTGCTGTACTTTGGGTCAGTGTTTTCCATCGGTCAGGCAACCTGTAAGCCTTTTACAGGTTCTTTTAATTGAGCCCAGCTGGTAGCACAGCTGTCATCGCAGTGTCTCACTTTCTTGTTTTATAGGTCTCAGTCAATGATGCTATAAGAAGAACATAAACAACAAGCTGAGCTCTTTTATAAAATGTTTACTCAAATGTCTTCAAACAGTTACGAAGACTGGCCAACACCTTTTTAACTTTCTTTTAGTCACACAAATCAAAATGCATGAATATTGCAATATTTTTGTGTTGAATTCAAATATCTAGTTGGAATTTTCCTGTTACGCAAGGATTTTGAGTGACACACTATTAAACTTCACACTGTATACATGTTTATTCAGTATATGTGAATGATGGAATTGACTCTTAAAAAAGGTAGAAGTGTCTGGTTTTCTGCTGTACTTGGCCTCAGGAACAACCATCTAAAGGGTCCAGCAGAATGTAGCCAGCATACTGGGATTCCGCTTGTCTTGATATTGTTTTTCTATATCAGAGAGAGAGCAGGACCCTGTCTTAACATCCCAAAAGTGTTACAGCCTCTAAACAGACTTATGGTACTTTGCTCCCTTCTTCAAAGTCTTAAAAATATTGACAAACAAAAATAAAATATCTTTTTCCTAAATTAAATTTTAATATACTCATACATTCTTACAAGAATCGCGTACTGTGAATGTAGCCTAAAAATTATTTCACTGAACAACTATGTACTGTATGATAGAATAATTCTGAGTGCATTTCTGATATCAGCATGAAAAAATACATAAAAGACACCCCTGATTTTTTCTCTGCATCTTAATCATTGTTCCACTTTTAATAGCTCAGCATATGACTTGCTGGTCCCTCTTAAGGGGTCCAAAGGTTTGACCCATTGCCCTGGAATCTGCTCACCTTTAAGTCTTCAGAATGCACTAGTTTGCTGCAGCTGATTACAAATTACTCCTATTTCACTGTGAAAGTAAAATTGCACTGCAGCTCTCGTGCATAGCTTGGTGCCATTAAGCTCATGTCAAATCAAGTCAAGACTGTATATATACTATATAACTTAAAAAAGAGCTCAAGGCTGCCAGCTGAAGTGCTGCCCGTCACAAGTGCAACAGGGCCAGTCAACACTATGGGCTTGTCTCATCAGACAGGGTGGATACACGCCTCAACATCGGAAGAGTTAATAAGCAAGGGCGACGGTCATTACAGTTATGGATAAGGCTGCTTTTCGCACAGGCTGATTTGCCTGTGAGTGTGAGACAAATGAGAAAGAAGTCAGAGGTCACAGTGAAGGCATTTTTTGAATACCAGAGCATACAGAGGACGCTTCCGCATGCTGCCACTCCAGCAAATGCCAGAGTTCCATCTTGACAACAGTGTGAAACGGCTTAATGCCGCGACACTGGTACAGCTCAGTTCTCTGTGATTGCTGCTGGCAAGGTGTAGATGAGGGTCATGTTTCCACAGGTCACCTCGAAGTAATATTAAAAAAAATCTCAGAGAATTTCCCAGAAATGCTTGTGAGTGGTGACGATCATTCTATTATTTTTTTAATGTCTGCATTTGAAATGCCAGTCTTATAAATATAGTTCTCAGTCTCCTGAAAGAACCGTTTTCCTGTCTCCAGTAAAATGTACAAAAATAGAGATTCCCAGCCACAACACACTGCCAAGGTATTCCCAGTGGGATCCTCCCAGCCCTGGGGAAAGGGCATAAGGTCATTGTGCAAGTGGATTACCCGAGATAATAGTTATCTGATCTCCATTTTCTTTCAAGCAGCCTAAATTACAGCTATCAAAATCTCCCAGGAGCTGCCGCATTAGGCTGAGGTCTGAAGGATGAAATGGCTCTACCCTGTGAGTTAAATGAATCTCCGTTACATTTTTACTACAGTACTGGTCATGTTAGCTCTCAGGTAGCACAAAGTAAACCTCAGTATGGAGTGAGCCGTATGATACATGAGCTAGAGTGCACTGTGGGGCTTCCACGTCTCTGCGATTAGGTACTTTGAGGTCTGCTGTTATTTGAAGGCTGTAGACTTGCATACAAACATCAGGAATCATGGCCTTTTATTTACAACTAGATGGGCAGATGGGCCCAGTCACCTGTAATTTGACCCCCACACAAACATGTTTGTTTCCCAAAACATGCTGGTACCATAAATATAAACGATTGATGTAAACTTCACAAGGCATTCGTGATGTTTCCCGCGATTGTGATTATAGAGAATATCAACGTTCTTTTTATTGTTAGTCGTGAAGCTGAGTGTTTTTCAACTGACATCATTCCGGTGAATGTGAGCTGATGTTCTTCAAATAAAGAGATGTAGCTTAAAGTTACAGGAGGCCAAAGAGTCCAGAAGAACAGATGCAAAACTGGAGATTAGTTGGAATATGTGCTTGTGTGTGAGACGTTGCACCTAAACATGTGTTAACGACTGTTGATATACAGCAGCTGTTGATATACGAATGTCTGTGGAGCATAGTTTCTGAACGATGAATGAGAAAGAAAGTCTTAGGCCCTCACTCGCACTCCTAACAAGTGAACTGCCTTTAATGTTTAAAATAGAAGCTAAATTGCAAAACATGTATCTGCAAAAATGCTAGTTTGTTTGCAGAGCAACAACACAAACTATCTTGACATGTTTTAACATGATGCTAAAGACACACAAAAGTTTGTAATTATATCTTTGTGGGGACTCTCCATTCATTTCTATGGGGAAAACTCTATTCACAACATGACGCCCTTAACCAATACCCAGCCCTGACCTTAACCAAAAGTAACCAAACAAGATACAAGATTTTTGAAATCTTTAGTTTTTTAATTGCAGTCACAGATCTTTGTGGGGACTTGAGAAACATGTCCCCAAAATATCAAAATAACTGATTTATATTACATTGTGGTTGACCACATACACACACACATATATACCTGTGTGTGTGTGTGTGTGTATATATATATACTGTATATACACAGTCTCGCTGGCACATTTCTCAATGGTGATTCTCCAATGTCATTGGAACTGACCTGCCGAATGTAAGACTCCTCTCGTTAAAGAGTCCCTCAGTAAGCATAGCAACGTGTACTGTAGCTGTGACTGACATGTCCCCCAGGCTGCATGCTGGTATAACTACTGTACAAAGTGAGGTACTGCCCTACATGGAATTCTGCACAGAGAAATAAAATGCCATCAGTTCTGCCACCAGCCAGCACTCCCAGTACTCCCAGTCTGACCACGTTGACAGTCCATTCCCTAATTACAAGAATTATATAAAGACTCTCTTAATTATCCCGCTAATTTTATTTATTTAATTTTGGGGGGGGGGGGGGGTGG
>JABFEB020000040.1:27906050-27916458 GCA_019775895.2 Stomatorhinus ivindoensis
CGCGAGAGACAAAGCACAAACTATTATAATATGAGCCACAGAATTGAAAGAAGGCATATAGAAATGGTTGGGTGTCTGTCAGAGAGGGCGGGGGTTGGTTTAAAAACTCAGCTCAAGTATGCCCTACCCACAAGACGGCTGGTGCAATGCAGGGGACCTATTTTTGGAAGTCGCAAAACAGTGACTCCGCTCCTTCTGCGGGGACGTGTGGGGGATTGGCCGCTGCACCCCCAAACCTGCCACGACTCCCACCCCTGCCCCCGGGCCACTAAAATCTGCGCGTGACACCTGTGCTTTGCCGCGTGCGCCCTTCCACATTGCTGTGAAGTTTTGTCTGTTGCATGTCTGAGACACAGAGGAGGAATCCTTTGACAGAGCAGATGGCAGGGAGATCAGCCCTCGGTTGTCGACCATTGTTGTTTTAAAGATCTCCATCTGTGCTTAGTAACCTGGCTATTAAGACAATATAATGAGTATTAATGAGAAAATCCAATTTGCCATTTATTTTATTTTTTTAGAAATTATTTATATGAAGTTGTTTTTTAAAATTTTTTGGGGAAATTAAGCAAATATTATATAGATGGTATTATCAAAATAAAGAGTGTTGATTCTTGACATGAATTTGAGCTGACCAGTTAAGACAAGGGGGAGTATTGCAAAGCTATCCAGGGAGCCCTTTGAGGAACAAAGTGTTCAAAATCAGAAATGCTAATTCCAGGACAGTACTGGATCCAGAAGACTCTGCATTCCTTTAGAGTTATCAGTGATTTATCTAGCATGGCACCCATTCTCATTAACACAATTAATAAATCATGAGCAGGGATCCTGTGAAAGCTGCAGTAAAGCTGTTATTTATCATCCCTGCAGTGATTTTGGGCATCCACAGGAATCACAAAAGGAATTACTGAGCTGCTGGCGTTAGCTCCAGTTTTCTCGCAAAAGAACGACATGGAATCCTTACCTATTTGTGTCTCCCAGCTATGACAGGATCTGGCATGATGAGAATTTTTCATTAAAAATCACTTACATGTTGAGATTGATTTTCAGACTCTAGACAAGAATAGAATGGCATAACTTACTGTTTACCCGCTCCTACCAAATATGAATTCAGCTCAGTCACATACCCAGGCTCCGAATCCCTCCCCCCTATATCCTATAAATAAATGAATAAAACATGCTTTTGTGTCTTATTACAGTCATGCGCCACATAACAACATTACAGCCAGCATGTATGATGGTGCCATAAAATTATATCTGAAAGATTCCTATCACCTATTGACATTGTAGTGCAACACATTACTCACATGTTTCTAGTGATTCTGGTGTAAATACATCTACTGTGCTACCAGTCGTGTAAAAGTATAGCAGTACAATTATGTACAGTTCATAATACGCAATAATGATAATAAATATGTTGGTGGTTTATGTATTTGCTTTACTGTGGTTTTTATCTTTTTTAGAGTATACTCTTTATATAAAAACTGTACTGTAAAAATGGTATGCCATGTTATATACATTTTATGACAGGGTTCTTCAAACCTTGATTCCAAATCCAGGCTTTGTTTTCAGTTCTCCCCGGGCAGTTAGTTCAGTAATTACTGGTTCTGATTGGTCACAGAGGCATCATACCCAGCTCACGGGTAAAGGAAGGCTGGGAAACCAGCAGTGTTTGGACCTCGGTGGCTGTGATTTGAATAGTTCTGCTCTATGATATTTGTAGGACGACGAAATCGCTTAACAACGCGTTTCTCAATGTATCCCGCCATTAAGCGACACATAACTATAATTGAGCTAGTGACAATTTGGATTATGCACTGCATGAGCCCAGTACAGTTTGTAAAATGTTTTCTGCTTGTTGCATTATTGCATGTCCCACTGCAAAAGTCAGTAATCTTTGTGTTACAAGGATTCAGTCAAGTACACAATGCATACAATCTGACTGTAGGGGTGATATGAGATTAAATACAGTGTTACCTCAGTACTCAAACTCATTGGAACTCAAATTTCTTAAAAGTTGAACCAACCACGTAAAAAAAATTACTGAGAACTCAATCTGAATCTCAGAAGTTGAACTGTGAATGCTAAAGCGTAACGCTTCAGTCTCAGCCTCGCATTTGCTGTGACAGCATCGTGCATGTTTATACTAGCTGAATACATATATTTAGACAGTAAAAATACACTTAGACAATTATAGACAGTAATAGTATTTATTATACAGTATAATAAAATACATTTAAAAATAAAGATTTTTTTATTATTTTAATATCATTGATAATAAATCATTGACACATTTAATTATAATAATATTGTCATGCTGAGCGGTACAGAACAAGAGACAAAGGTGCAGAAATCAGGGTATTGGGGAATACAGGGTTTAATTACAGGCAGGCAAAACGCAGACAGACAATACAGTGACTGGACTGGGGAAACAAACTGAAACGCGGACTAAATACAGAGGACTAATGAAAACAACCTGACACAGCTGATCACATGGGGATTCCACACGGGGTTAATGAGGGGGTGTGGCACACGGAAGGAGCGGACGATCGGGGCAGGACACATTGTTTTTTTTTAACTTTACTCATTGTTTGGATACATTTATCTTCTTACATTACAAATTACTGTTTTGATAAATGTGCTTAGATGTGATTAGTACAGTATATGTTCTTCTTGTTTTATGTTGTTCATTTTGTGTTTCCATTATTTCTTATGGGAAAATTTGATCAGAACTTTTTAGGATTTCAACCCGAGTTCTGAACGGATTAAGTTTTAGTTCTGAGGTACCACTGTACATTTCTTTGAAATTTGGGAAGGTATGTACGCTGTAGGTTTGCAATTATGCCTAGTTCTTAAGTGTGAATTAAGCCCCATTCAGCAACTGAAGACATATTACTTGATAAAGTTGCATTACATCAAGTGTTTCATTTGAAATGACATTAGTTATGCAGTCACTGAATTAGAGGAAAAGGTTAGATTTACTTCTCCAAGAGTGCAACTAGATCTGGAACCTGCTGCTCACAAATCAGGTCTAGAGTTATAACATGTTCTGAAGCTGTTCAACCAGAATTGTATAATAAGCATTGATTTTCCTTAACTGCTTATCATATCTATGCCAAAAAGCACAGGGCATCCTGTACAGGATCACAGAGCTCAAAAGCCTGCAGGATGTGGGAGGAAAGCTATCTGAACCCAAGGAGAACTAACACAGAGGTAGGGCAGGAATCAGATCCACCCACTCAGCCTCGCTCTTATATTTCACATCATGACACATCACGTCACATCACGACACATCATGTCATGTTACATTACATCACAATCAATGTAAATATAATTTAAATTTGCATACGTACCAGATAATGATGGTGAAAGCTTGGGGTTCCGTCTCCCTTGCTGCTTTGCAGCACTCTGACACGGCAGGCAGCTTAATGGGACACCTTAGTGAGCTTGCCGCCTGGTTGAGTCCATCAAGGGTACATGGAACAATAGAATCTCTCTTTGAGTTCCCTTTGGCTCCTGAACCAACTGCCACTACAGGATCCTACTCTAAATAAAAAATACATGTTTCGGCGTAATCTCATCTGTGCATCTGTGCACTGGGCCCCTGTATCCAAGGCTGTGTCAACAGCAGAGGAGAAAAATCAGGGGGTGTGGGTTACACAAAGGGGGAGGAGTATAATACAAAGGGGCAGGGATTATACAAAAGGGAAAGGTTCATGGAAAGGGGTGGGCTATATAAATGGGAGGAGTTATAAGGGGTGGTGTATATAAAAGGGAGGGGATTATACAAAGGGGAGGGGCTAAAAAGGAGGGCGGGGTTAGCTAAAGGGTTTAATTTAATGGAGGAGGGGTAATACCAAGGTGGAGGGGTACAATTCAATGGAGAGGGGCTATACAATATGGACGAGGTTACACAGAAGAGATAGAAGTATAGAGGGGAGAAGCTTATACATAGCTCATCTGTATTCTATGAAGTTTCTATGTATGCCATTATTGTTTTTTTTATTACAACTGTAATAAACTGTGTAGACAGGGGTCAACACAAAACGGGGAGCAGTTACTGGGTGTCACTTCATTTCTGAAGTGACCAAAATGCCAGTTCAGTCAGTACCTGCCTGAGTGTATGACAGGCAGCAAACAAGACATAATCAACATCAGGTGTGCAGCTATGCAGTGTGAATGAGTGAAAGTAAGATTGGAAACTCCTAACCTGAATGGACAGTGCGATTTTGTTTATTTCAATGTGAAATATGAAAAAAAGTTGTAAGTTGAAAATTCCGTAAGTTGAATATGAGTATGATATGATATGACACACCTGGGCATTTAGACGACAAAATGGGCTGGGGAAAATTTGGCTCATCACAGAAAAAACACCGTACACTACATTGTTAGACACTGCATGAGATTTCTACACTATCTACAAAGACTGGAAGCATTGCTGGGTGGATGTTGCCTGGCGTCAGTAGAAAGTATCGTGAGGCACATCACTAGCCTAGTAAAAGATTCAAAATTTGATGATTGTTGAGTGTGCCTCACTGTTGCACCATCTGAAAGTCAACATATCTTAAGTCTTATCATTGAATACTGAGGAGCATCTCTATGTATTATGGCATGCGCAGTAATTTGTTTTTTAACAAAATTTTAATTTACTCCAGATGTTTATTTTGAAAATCTGGCCCCTTGGATTTAAGCATATCGTCTTAGATCAGGGAGAAGGTACAAACCTGTGCTTTGTGGGTAGCCGTCAAAGCCTCTAAGAAATTAACAGCAATGGCAGATTAACTGGCTCATTAGCTAATTTCATGAGGAATTGAGCCCTGGAAGATCCGATTGGACTGCTGTGATATGTTTGCAGCCACTGAGATGGTAAATCGCACGTTGCCCCCACGGTTGTAGATTCCCACGCATCACGTGTCGCCACTTGCAGGTGCTGGCGCGGCGTTTCTCTGAGCGCCCGATTGGGCCTGATGCTGCTGTTCGCTCGACAGCCACTCGCTCCTACTTAGTGCTACTCCCCAAGAATCGATACCCTCCCCCCCTTTAATGGCCAGGCAGGGTTTGTACTAGGGTTGCAGAGTAAGCAGTGTCATTTCAGTGGTATAATTCCCAAGCCTCGATGCATTTAACTGATAAGGCGTAACTCTGGAATGACAGTGACACTACTCTTTGGGACTACAGTGGGGGGTTATGAAGCAGCAGGGACAGTGTTTATGGTCTTTTATTTGTTAAAAGGGTGGCAAAGCACTCCGTCTATTGCAAGAATCATTCTATCAAGGGAAAACATATTTGCCCTATTATGTATGGTGTACTGGAAAACAAATACAGGAACAAAAGCAGGACAGAAAGCAGGCCTACAGTATGTGCATTAGCAACACCGCCCCCTACTGAAGACTCCATGCCGCTTATCACAGCCTGGCCAAGCGCCCATGAGCTGCCACGACCCACTGGGCCGCCGTTAGGCTGCATTACTGGCGTGAGCATGACAGCTGCCCACTGCAAGCTCAATCATCCTTTACTGCCGACCCGGCTTCGCTATGCGACGATAAACTGACACTATTTTTAACACATGAAGAGAGGCTTCAGAATTGCAGATAAGACTAGCGGTGACGTCCCCTATGTGGCAGAGAAGGAGTATGTGATTCCAGTGTAGCCTTCGGATAGCCTTGCTGCTCTGAGCACCTTCCAGTGCAGCACTCTACACTGGCATTTCGGAAGGCAAATGGAAAAAAAAGAAAACATTGCTCACAATTAGAAACGTTTTCCTGTCGTAAACTGCATTCAGCTGATACTGCAGAGCAAAAGAGTGATGTAGCAGCATTGAGTATAATAAAAATAACAATCCCCGTCACTGCAATGACCTTGAACTGTCATTCTTGGTTAGGTTTTATTTTATTTTATTATTTTTAAACTGCTAAAGCAAAGATTGCTGTTCTAGTGTTCAGTTTTTTTTTCATAAAAATCATCTTAATATGAGTATAATAACATATTATGACTTTAAAATAAACACTAATATGTTAACTTTAGCAGTGCTATTTTTATAAACCCAGAAATATCCTGGATGGAAGCCTCAAAATTCCTGGATGCATTCTATGTGTGTGTTCCAGCAGGTACCAACCGCAGTGTAATATGGTGTCCCCAAGGAACACGATGTCACGTGATGACATTCTGGGTGAGATGCAAATGTGTTGCTTTTTGTACTCATGCATAAGAGGGAGAGGTAAGGGGCAAGCACTGATTTCAGCACGTTGCCACACCCACCACATGACAAACCACCTGAGGGATGAGAACCTGATAAGTAGCACTATTAAAAAAATAATCTCCAAACAGCATAGTGTTAGCTCTGTGCTGATCTTGGAAGGCTGAATTATGCACCTTGGCCTGTTGGTCATGCAAGTGAGTGCTTGAAAGTTGACCCTCGCCTGGGGGAAAGGGCTACATTGATGTCAGAGTGGGAGGATCCCCCACTTGTAGACGTCCTGCGTGTAGACATCTGGCATGTAGACCTCCCGCATGTAGTCCTCACTGAAGCAGGCGTTTTATCAGCAGTTTTAGCATAGTGCGTCAAGTCGTACTTCGTGACAATGATCTGTTTTTCTGTGGTAGAGCATGTCATGCTGTAAATGAAGAAGTGAAAATATTTAAGCTTCAGAACAACTATAGTGATATAAAGATACTGTTTATATGAAGTGTTGCTGATAAATGCAAGTAAAGAGGGTTTGTTTTACAACAGGAAGCTGTTTTGCATTGCTGGTGTTGTGCTATTTAAATGTTGCACGTCAGAGTTTTTGGCATAAAAAAAAACAGCTATATTTTTAATTAACCACAATGTATTCTGGTCCCAAAGAAGAACTTTCCGTCTCTCCATCCATATTCAAACTGTTTATGGTTTGGTCAGCGGTCAGGGGGCCTGGGACTTGTCTCAGGCAGCACAGGACCCAAGGCTGGGGATCCTCCCTGGATGGGATTCCATGTCTGTTGTAATGCAAGTATTCCCACACAGAGGGCAATTCAGAGGCACCTATCTGTGTGTCTTGGGAGCAGCTGCGTGTGCTTGGGGGAAACCCACACGTTTTAGAACAAAGGAGTGCGTTCTCTTTTCTCCTGTCCATTCCGGCTAAGTAGATTTCTCTCAGACACTTTCATCTTACTAAGATTTCTCACAGGACCAAAATAGTGTCTGAGATAAGACTACACAGGAGAATCTGTTATAACATTAAGCTAACCTTGTTGCTGTATCTTTTTGGGATTGTTGCATAAAGAGCTTGCACTGGTGTGTTGAAGGGGATTTCAGTTAGGAGCTATGGTAATTATACACACCCTTGAGCTGCTCAGAGCCTCATGGCATATGTTACATCTGGTAGGGTCAGTCTGCCTCCCCTTCTGGATCAAGGATGAAAGACCAAAGGTTTTTTTAATTGTCGCTGTGTGGTTATGCTGGAGCTAGAAATTGAGTAACAGTTTCCATTGATACATACATTAGTACATGTTACCCAAATGGTTACCCAAAATACAGATTATAACCTCATCTCCTCACACCTGTTTATTGCCCTATGGTAATTCAGAAATAAGATGGAATAGTCTGGCCAGGTCAGTGTGGTGTTCACACATGGGAGGTGGAGCCTAACTCTCGCTGCTGTGGATTCTGCTTCCGTTGTCTGGAATTCCTGAGTATAACCGACTCTAAAAGAAGCTGCAAATTCTGTCTATTGTTGTTAACAGGATGCTCCCTGCAATGATCTTTCATGTCTTCAGGGTCTTTGGATAGGTGCTACATATGGGGGGGGGGGAGGCGGTCAGGACAATTCCAAGGGCCCCTGAGTAATTGGGGCTTTAAAAAATTTGGAACATAATTGGATAGTTCTGGATTGGGGGCCCGATATGGTGTGCTGTCACGGGGCCCGAAATCTGCAGTGGAGTCCCTGGGAGTGTCTGTCTGTACTCTGTCATTCTGTTTAATGTCAGGTTAATTTCTCATTTTCAGCCATTGACTTTTTATGTTTTTAGGAAGCAGTAATTAGAAAGTTTTACATTATGTTGATTTTTAAGCACTACCCCCTGGGGCTCAGTTTCCCAGAAGAACCTTGATTTCTGCACCTAACAAAACCTGTTGACATTTGTATAAGGTTTGCTTGGAATTTGAGCGATTTTAAAAACAGCTTGAGTTTGAACAGCATAGTTGTGAATAATAATTTTTGCCTGACTACATTGTATTTAAAACGATATTTGTGTATCTTTATCAATATCCTAATCATAATAAAAAATTGGCTATTCCAATACACCATGCACTCCAAAACACTGTCAATTCTCGCAGTATAAATGGGAACAGAACCAACCAATCAAATGATGCAAAAAGGATGCCATTCTTGGAAACAAACGGAAGCCATTGCTAATTGTGAAAGATCATTCAAACAAACACATAAGCCACACATTGTGTGAAAAACCAACACTGGGGGTCTGATTCAGCAAACATGATGTTTAAAATGCAGCTAATTAATTGCAGCGTGCTTTAATGAACCACATAAAGTCTCCATCAATCTATCTTTGAAAACCGCTTTTCCTATTAGCGTCACGGTTATCTGGTGCCAATCCCAGGAAGCACTGGGGCGTGTAGAAGGGTGAGTTCTGCAGGAAATGCCAGTCCCTTCGCAAACACGCTTTTGCACACTGAGGCCCATTCAGACCCATGGTTCGACATGGGCAGCAGCAGGTGTTCAGAGGGAATTGGTGTGGATACCAGGAGGGAACATGCAACGTCATGAAAACAATGCGGTAGCGCCATACAAACACTGGGAAGGCATGAAGAAAATATGCTTGAATTGTAAAATTCATTATAATTTGTCATATATAAACAAATTACACACATACATTTATCAAATATGTACTGATTATGTTATATAATACTACAGGGGGCACGAGATCGGGGTACACCCTGGATGGGGCGCCAATCCATTGCTAGTCATACGTTACAACAGAATCACACACTGTTCATGTATTAGATGTTTGTCATAAAACACCAAAGAGCACTTCACTGAATATACTGCAAATATTTTATGATCTGAAATTTTTCATTTTACATAAGCTTTTTCTCATCATGTTGGATTTTATTCCTTATTCCTGTGATTTGTTTTAGGGAGCACTGTCTTTTATTCAGTGAGTAACTAGCATACGAAGACACTGTTAGCGTTCTTTGTTCAGTGATGAAATGTGGCACAATGACAAGCCAATGGGCAGAGGACCAGCAGTGATTATTTTACTTATTTGCAATTGTTTACCTTCCTGAGAGGAAGCCGTGTCCCGTGTCCTTGGCTGGGATGCAACGAAGCCTCGCAGTCTGTCCATCGGGGCCCCGTGACGCACTCATAGACACACACACACACACACACACACACGCACACACATCATGTGGACAAAGACACTGGCTCCGGTGACCCTGACTATTAATTGCATCTTCCTTCTGCTTGCCGGCTGATCGTCGCGGCAGCCAATCACTGGCGCATCTTTAATTCCCATCTGACCCTTTTTTCCCCATCAGCTCTGATTTTTTTTCCTCTGTGTAATAAATCTGCTCCAAATCTCGTTACGCAGCCCGATGTGATTTTACGGCACATGGTCCTGTACGCTCACCTGAATCAGCTGTGTGCTGAACTGTGAATCAGACAGTGTCCCCGTGGCCCACAGAGTGCCTGTGTCTGTGTGTGTGCGTGTGTGCGTGTGGGCCCGTGAATCTGCATTTGTGTGCGTGCGCATGTTTATTCATGCGCAGGAACACTCGTCAGTGGCGGCGTGAACGCCCTGTGCCAACACGAGAAGCCATCGCGTCTCGCAGGGGGGAGTGTGGCGAGCGAGCGTTTGTTTTGGCTAAAGCTGAGAGCCCCGTGACGTCGGGCCCGACCCGGACGTGTGTAACGGCCTGGAACCGAATCCGGTTTTCGAACTGGAGACCCGGGCAAGCACCACAGAAGGGAAGTCTTCAGACAGCAGTGAGGCATCATGGGTGTGAGACGGCGAGACCCTCAGTGCTAATCACGTTAAAAAGTCCATTGTTTGTCCCCGGAATCATTTTAATGAAGTGTGAAGCGATACAGCGTGTCCCCTAAGAGGCGTAAATCAGCCAACAGAAACAGTCCACTTTCCTCTAATGTTTAATTTCACACTGCAGTCACTGCTGCCTGCCGCCTATAATGAGATACACTGATATTCCTCCCCCCACCCCACCCCACCCTTGCTGTTCACTCATTAATCGGAGCCCCTGCATTTGCTGAGCACAGGCGACACAACGCCGACGGAGGGGGCTGTAACTCCATGCCGCTGCACTGGGTCACGGCCGGATACCTGAGAACCGTGCCGATAGGGTGGAGGATCCAGCAGGGTGGGGGCCTCTGACGTCAGCCGCGGGGGCTGTGCCGGGGGG
>JABFEB020000040.1:27919826-27930642 GCA_019775895.2 Stomatorhinus ivindoensis
GGGGGGTAGGAGTTGTTATGCATATATTACATTGTGGCGATCAAATGTCATAAAACCCTGATCTGATAAAGCCCTGTTATTTTGACCTTGTGCGGACATTTTTTGGTTCCCACAAGGAAAGACTCAATTTTATAAAAATCTATCAAAAATGTGAAAATGCCTTGTGTTTCGTTTGGTTACTTATGGCTAAGGTTTGGCCTGGGTGGGGGTTAAGGGTGTTATTGCTGGGATTAGGGTTATTCCTATAGAAATGAATAGATGGGCCCCACAAAGATATGGATATTTGGACTGTGTGTGTATGTGCATGTGTACAGTATGTGTCTTGTGTACATGTATGTACATTCAGACCTGGGCGAGGGGGGTGGCTTTCTGGCCACTGAGGGACTGGAGACCTCCCAGAATTCTGAAGGCACAGAAGCCTGGCTGACTCTCTCTGTCCTTACACTCAGCCCTGCTGGGACCCAGGAGCAGGGAAAGGGCCCATTTCCCAAACCTGAGATTAACAGTGAAAGGAATAAAAATGATGCCAAGTGAGCTCGAGGTTTCCGGCTTCCCCTCCTCCAACCCAGAGGAGTCGGGACACGTAAACATACTGGCGTCTGGACAGCAGGTAGTAAAGCAGAGTAGGAAGCTGAAGCTGTCCGTTGTGAGGAGTCACTTTGTGCCACAAAAATTCAATATAATACAGGAAACAGCGAGGGTGGGGTGATGCATTGTTGTCTTTTTTCTGGGGATGGGTGCCAGATTTAAACGTTGTGATGCACTGAGTGCTTTGCATGGCTGTGCCCAGCTATATTTAGGCCAACTGTACACCGCTACCACCGTCTAACACCATCTATCCTGCTGTAAAGACAGAGCAATTCCCTCAGACGGAGCTACAAGCACATCCTCCCAATTTTAGTGGAAACCCTGAAAAGGATATTTTTTTCTCTTCATCTTTTAAGTTTTGATTTCTAATGCTGTGAATAGCCCATGAAACATCAACATTTCGGTATGTAAAGGAGCCTTTGCTTTGAAGAGAAAGAGCCGGAGATGGGGAAAAATGTGGCTCTCATGGGTGGTGCTGTCGCTATGACGAGTATCCGGAGTCCCTCCCCGCCCACAGCTTGAGGTAATCCGCCACACATGCGGACAAGCAGGTTTTACCGCCTTACTCTGCCGATTGGCTGCGTGTTTTAATGGCTCTCGCTGCTTGACTTAGCGCCCGTCGACTGCTTGTCATTTTCGCAAATATTGACAGGGCCTCACCCTTGGCCTTGCGATCCCCCCCCCGGCGAGCGGGGGAGTGCTCACCGTAGGTGACTTTTCCGAGCATTTCGACATCGCCAGCCAGGTGATATATCTGCCCCCCATTTCCGTAGTTTCTGCTTCAGCAGATGGGTGCAGATGTCGTACTGGGGAGCAAGTGATGCCGGTAGCTTTTTTTTTTTTTTTCCTTCTTCTTCTTCTTCTTCTCCGCCTAGCCATCTGCTTGAGTTGTGCTTGGAGTGAATTTCATGTGAGGCTTAGCATTACGTCGATGTCACGCCTAGGAATAGTTGGCGGATGGTGTGACAGATGTTTTCTGTATAAAAAGGAGGTGTCCGATGTACACAGGAGTTGGAGAAGTCGCACATCACACCACCGCAAAATTCAGTCACCTCAAAGACAAAAACATGTGCCTTGTGCCATACATATCACACTATGATGATGGCAGGATTGCTTGAGTGGTGCCCTCACAAGTGTAACGCCTTGAGTGACACCTGGAGTATCACAAGTGTGGCACCTTGATTGTTACACTCACGAGGTTATCCCTGTACACAAACCTTGCTAATGTACAGTCAGAAGCAGAACTGTCTATTATATTATTCTAGGCAAACAAAACCTTTGCACCAGAGCTAAACAACCTACTTGAGTGACAGACAGTACTCGTACGTGGAGTCGCATGTATCTTGATGACTCAGTCATTGGACTCTTAAGGGGATTTGGTTTCTGACTGTGTATCATAAAAGCCAGATGCTTCCCTTTGTCTTGTCATCGTTGTGAATCAATCGTGTGGCATATGCCAAATCATAAACTTGGTGGGACTTCCTTGCAGGCTCATTCCCAGGTGACTGTGTATCGGGATTTTGGATTTTGGGCCTTTCATTCATCAAAGTCGTGCATACACAAAGAGACACGCAAAATGTGCGTATGCAACATTCTATGTGAAATCCTGAATTTATCAAAACAATTTTCCTGTGGGATTGTGCGTACTTACGGGAACTTGGAAGGAGATGCATGCAACATTTTGGACGTATCGAGAAAAGGTGACACCCATTTTAAAGGAACTGCAGGTAAACCACTTTAGTTACCATGCCGCATGCCAACAATTCATACCACCAACCTGGGTCTTCCGGCGTAAAACTGTAAATTAAAAATGTGAACTGGAATGTATTTTATTTGTTAATATTTTAATAATTTATTAAATTTTATTCTACCAGGATTATTTGTACAAGCCAAAGACTATATATTTGTGTAATTTGCTATTTCAAATAATACATCTCGTCACCTCTTCCCATCAGCTAAAAATATCTGCAAAATATCACTAGTTGCATTAAATGCAAATTAGGTGTCAGACACTCGCATTCATGTGTTGACGTATAAAAAAAAGTCTATAATCACAAGAATATGACATGGCATGATGGCATTCTTGTTAGTAACTACGTAAATGGAAGGATTAGAAGCGAGTTTTCATGGAACACCAACAATATTTTTACTCATTCGTTTACTGTTTGCATTATGTGTAATGTCCTTGCATTATGTGTAATGTCCTTGCACTTTGCCTGTTTTACAATAAATGTATGTTTCCCGATGCTGTGGAAGAACGGGCAAACGTAAAAAACTACCTTTGCAGTGATGTCCAGTACATTTGTCCAGTTTTGTTAATGTAACTGAGACAATTGACTGCACTGACATTGTGATATGAGCAGCTCAAATCAAATAAATATCAAATGCACAGCAGTGCAGCATACAGCAGTATATGCAGACAGTGAATAAATCCAGATTTACACGCGCATTTTTTTTCTTTTTATGAGTATACATTTTTTTGCAATTAAATTTACGTGAAGTTTCATAAATGAGGGCGGTCCCCTTTTTGGTCTAAGATTATGGGTTGTTTTTGTCCATTCTCCCCAAGGGGGTTAGGGTAGACTGGGCACACCAGCTCATGAGCTTGGCTGACCCCAAGGTTGGGCAAATGCCAGTCAATCGCTGACTATTGTAAAGGAACTAAACTAAATTTTTAACTTTTGCATCCAAACACCCCCCCCCCCCTTGGTCCCTCCAGAGAATTCTGTGCCCACAATATGCCAACATCTCAGAGCCAGATAAAACTCCCACTGGCTCTTATTTATACTATATATACTCATGACCATTAAAGAACAGAGTTTGCTAAAGTCTGCCTTCTGCTATTGCTCAAATTACAGCTATTTTCAGTACCTTATTTATCGAAAGTTTTTTACAGTGTAACTTTGCAGTGTATGGGTTCAAACTAGAGTTCATCAATTAACCTGTCAACATGTCAGACTGATTCTTCCGACGCTGGAGTTGACTATGATTAATTCGGTTGAGGCCACATCTTATTAATGTCCATGGAAAACTAGACTGGCTGTTATAGTATGATGACAGAGATCTTCCTGGTTCCTGAAAAGTATCTCTTCTGAGATACAAAGCCTTGCTGGTTCAGACTCTGAACAGTCTGAAGGCAAGAACTGAATCTCTATAAAGGAAGAATCCTCTCTTCTGCTGTAAACTCCCCCGGCGTTTTTTTGGGAAAACAGCTGTGGGAAACGTTGGCACTCAGGCGGCAGGTCTACGCCTGACTTCCTGTATTGCAGGACTGTTAGCCTTGTTTTGCCAACGATGAGGGCGGTCCGAAAGAAACACTGTGCCGCTGTTACGACGTGCCTTTGTTTGTTCTAGATATCTGTCTATCTGTCCAGGCTTGCTCTCTTTTTATGGGCAGGCATAAGGCCCAGGTGTCACTCTCCGCAGCCACCTTGTGCACTTTCAGCAACTTGACACAGTTTCCACTTCACACTGTGCGTTTCAATCTGTGACCTGAACTCCAATGTATATTAATATGTATAAGACAATACCTCTGATTAATATTGATGTATTGCCATAATAGGCTACTAGTGTCTGCTTATTTCTGCTTCATCGCATTTTCACACCAACAAAAACTGTTACACCGACTGTTTTTGGACCTGCCAGCTCTACTAACCGGTATGTCTGGCAGCTGGCAGCCATGAGTCTCCCACATGGCACTAGGCTCGAGGGGCTTTCCCTGAGAACACAGAAGTGGCTGTAGGTGGGACCAGCCTCAAATTTGCTGTGACCCCTTCAGAGAATAATGGCAGAATGTTAATTACAGGCCCGTTTCTTTGAAAGCCGAAGTGCTGAAGGGTTGTTACAGAATGGCTGCCTGTAGTGTGGCCCTGATGACGGCCCTGTTTTTCCTGCTCCTGCAGCCATTACTAGCAGCACTAGTGAACAGAGCCAAAGGATGGGGATCGGAGTCATGCAAGGCGGCACGAAGGACATGGGAGCAGGCGCTATGACAACAACAAAAGGGGCTTAATTTAACAGAATGGGAACAAGGAAACAAACTAGACCACAAGGGGACTAAACCAGGAGGACTAAAAACAAGGAAGAACACAGGCAACAAGATGGTATTACGTCAATGACAGGACTGGGTAACAGACATCTGAAAAGCACTTTTATATATAACTGACAATGTAGCAAATGAGAGGCAGCTGGAGTAATTAACACAAGGGTAGGAACAAGAGGTAAGACAAATGCTCATTGGAGCCACACTAGGGAGGAAGCAGAAGGGGCAGATGAGCTGGGCATGACAGTGATGCTTTGCAAGATGAACTGTTACTTCATATTTTTATATTTAGCATCTCAAAATTACCTCCAACCCTACATAAGCAATTTGAATGATGGATGGATGGATGGATGCATGT
This sequence comes from Stomatorhinus ivindoensis, assembly GCA_019775895.2. Classification (NCBI taxonomy): domain Eukaryota; kingdom Metazoa; phylum Chordata; class Actinopteri; order Osteoglossiformes; family Mormyridae; genus Stomatorhinus; species Stomatorhinus ivindoensis. The sequence goes on from JABFEB020000040.1 coordinate 27,924,815, forward strand.
GTGACCCTGTCCAAATTCCATAATTCTCCTCAAACAGGTGGTGACAGTCACCAGAAGGTCAGGAGCTCCAAATGGGTGCTCCGGAAGACAGAAATCCGCATTATGCAGACATTACCAGGCTCCCACTCAATTCTGCATGTTCCTCACCCTGAGTGGCGCGTACTCCACCAGGCACAGGGGAATCCGCACATATCGTACTGCTGCTTGATAACACGCTGTCTGCCTAAGCAGCTTGCTGGAAGCCCACTCGTGTGAGCTAGCATAGTCTTGGAGAGTCTTTGATTTTCCTCTTTCTCTGCTTGAAGAATCTTTTTGAATTGCAGTCAGATCCGTGCTATAAACCAGGGAGTTTGCTGTCTGTGACATGCCAATGTTGGACTGTGGGTATCAGGAAGACAGGAGTGTTAGCAGAAGAATGAAATACCCAACTAAATAAGCTTCGGCTACAGTATGAACAAATGTGGTGAAGCTTTTCAGTGTGTATAATACTTTATGATGTTTGCATATTATCAGGGAACAAGAACACCTTTGACATCTACATTCCCTGCTATTATTAAAGCAATATTTTTCTACTTGGAAATAGAACTTGTATACTGACTGAATACTTGCTGAATGCTGTAGCTGCAACTGACTACATACAGCAAGAAATTCAGTTCTGTTGCCGTGTTTCTAAGCCAAGCCACATGATCTAAGTGATTTTACAAGTGGTATAATTACTGGTGCCTGACGTGGTTGCCGCATCTTGGACGCAGTCACCCTCCTGGGATTTTCACACACTACAGTGTCTACGCTTTACAGAGCGCGATGCAATAAACAAAAAACATCCACTCAGCCACAGGTCTGTTGCTGAAAACACCCTCTTAATGAGAAAGGTCAGAGGAGAATGGCCAGACTTGTTAAAGGTAAGGGGAAGGCGTCGAGTGCAAAAGCATCAGCTGAGTGTGCAGGACGGCAGCGCCAAATGCACAGCTTGTCAACACTTGATGCATTTCTATGTGTTCCAAAACATTTAGAATGAGAAATGAATCAATACGTAAAACAAAGATCAATCCGTTTTACACGGTACTATGAAAAGCCAGTATTCTGTTTGCACTCTGGCCCCTTTCCTGGTAACGTCACAGGCGAAAAGATGTCATCTTTACCAAACAAGGAGAGACAGACCCGCATTCATATCTGCATTGTTTATGCACTAGCATTGCTGTGAACTCTTAATACGCACAGGTCACCTGATGACAGATGACACCATCAGTACAGCTATTTTAAGGACCCCGTGACATATTGTTTTGTGTTACTTAGTGTCTTGAGTAATTTGAGTACTTGGTACGTGCCAAACGAGTGGCTCTCAGAAGATCAGCATGCGGAGAACGTGCTGTGGAATGGATGGATATTTGGATAGATGGAGACTGGCCAGTCTGCTTTGTCCATTATGGTGGAATTGGGGGGGGGGGGGTGGTGCTTTTTCCATACTTTTGCTCACACAAAAGCGCTGATCTGGCACATGTTCTCTCGATTTATGTCCTTTGCTGCTGCTCTTGCAGTTTCTCGGCTGAACATGATTATTTCACTCAAAATTACGTAGCTCAGGAATCGATTTTGAACCAGTGCACGACCAGATTAATAATTTCCCTGAGCAGCGGCTCAGTAAAAACCTCATTCAGCACAGCATAGCAGCGAACGCATGTCACTGAGCGGCATCTGAGCCAGTGGAGATATCAGAATTTGAAGGAGGTTTATTGTAGTCAGTTTGATGTTCGCTAATGGTATGCCTGAAGCCGCTCTCTTCCTCAGAGATTGCCTAGGCTTTGAATGTAGCCACTAATACAGATACTCAAAGCGTTAGTTGCTTCAGTGAAAAATTCAACAAATAATTTACATTAATTGGGCAGATTGATGGAAGATATTGGACGCTGCCTAATGTTGTAATGATATTGATGTCAGTTGTGCTCATAACAAGAAATCTCTCTTTTGTCAAAGCCAAATGGACTGTTGTTCCCTGCTATTCATCCACATCCATAGTGTAGGAAAGAAGCATCCATCCTGTACCCTGCTCAAGGTGGTTGGGGGGATGGGGTATCCCAGACCCCAGACCGAACAGGGCGCAAGGCAGGGGTCCATCGAGATGTCAGTCCATCACAGGGTATCATAAAGTGGGGGGTGGAGTTAGCTTGTAGCATGATTCCTAGGGCCTTGGAGGGACAATGTCATTTTTGGTCTGGATTGAGGGTCCAGTATGATAAGCTTTCATTGGACCCAAAATCTATAGAGGCATCTCTGTGAACAGGAGGAAACCCTCCAGACCCGTTCATGTATCATGCCTTCCTGGCGGTGGTCCCTGGACTGTTTTCCCCAACAGCCATAAACATGCATAATCTGGCTGTTAATTTAAAGCCCAGCGGAGGCCGACAAGCCTCCACGCTCTAGTTCCACCAGAAAGCCCCGGATCATGTTTATTTTTATCAGCAGACACCAATTTCTGGAGGGGCTCCTGTTTCATGCAGGGCACGTGCAGGGGGGCAGAGGTACGCAGAGGCGATTCACAGATCGTCCTCGTCCCGCGCCACCATGCGACACTGCCTTTGGATCGAGGGGGCTGTTAAAAATTACACATGCTGCTGGATTTGTCTGCTAGTGGTGGATGCAGAATTCCCAGTGGGCAGGTGATTCTGCTATCGTTTAATACTGTCTGGGGCTGCTCCTGGCTCATCCATATTTGTTAGCGCATTTAGTAACTGGCACATTAGTCTTTTTTAGTGGGGGGCCCAGGAGAGAGTGGCTGGGCTGTTATTTGACAGAAAGGAGTATGAAGCTGCAGCTCTTAACAGAAGCCGTGTCGAGGTGGCAGGGCGCATAATCGAGAACCTTGCAGACTGTCCGAGGGAAGTAGCAGGGCTTACTGCAGGCCGCCTGGCTGGGTGCCAGCTCACGCCGACTGACACGTCTGCTGGGATAAGCTCCCGCTGCAGAGCTCGGCCACACCTCTGCAGCTGGTGTTTCGCAACATACCACACGCTTCGCCCTAGCTGCCGCACTGCAACCAGCTTCAACAAAGGAGTCTCTTCGTCCTGGCTTTCAGTTGAACTTGTATAGTGTCTAGCTTGTGGAATGACATGCACTGCTGTTGTCTGCAACCCTAGTCCTGAGACCAGAATGATTCCCACGTTAGGCCTGAGGTTGAAGTAAAATTAAAGTAGGTTCATAGAAACTACTTCTGATGCATATTTAAAGACAAGGCTACAGTTACCTTACATTATTCATCGCTAACTAGACACTCAAGCAAATTGCCAACTGTACAGTTCATTCATTTTTACTGAACTCAATCAGGTAAAGTACCTTGCACAATTATAAAAGTACTATGGCCTTATTTAGATTTGAAACCCTGAAACCATCTGGTTTCATTTCTGATGTCTTAGGTATTGTGACCCCTGCCTTCTAGTTGACTCATCTGTTTGACTTGCTGAGTAACTAGTTAATTAATCAGTTGATCAGACATCTAATTAGCTGTATGGGGAAACGTTAGCAGGGGGAAGTGCCCAGAAATGTTTTCCTGCACACTTTCCATCTTGGATAAAGACGTATAAAGACTGTTGGGTAGAAAAGATGCGATGCTGAAGAATCATTGGCTGTCCAGTTGCTGTAATAAACAACTTTCTACCCTCAGAAAGGCTCACCAAAGGTTTTAATGTACAATAATGATGCAATGTGTAAAAGCAATGTTTGATTTACATGCGGTATTTGATGTGTCTCCTGACAATTTTAAGCCAGATATCATTCATTTCTTCCTGCTAAGATAGTATGTTATCAGAGCCAGCATTGAGAAATCGTGACAGATACGGGTTTTGTTATCCAGGTACGGGTTTTGGTTAAGGGTGTACGGCTATGGGATGACATTTTTTTGGTTTGCTTTTTTGAGTGCAGTAGATGGCTGGTGGAAGTATGTAATGCGGTGTGGTATTTTCTCTCACCATCAGTCTCTTTCACAAGCTAATTATTGTTCTGTGGTTTTTTTTCATCAAATAAGAGTTGCTTCGTATAGCTGTTGGTCTTTGCTTGAGTCATAGGCAACTTTTTCCGCCCATGAGGCGTATGTCTGTCTCGTATTTTTTTAAACCCCTTGATCCTCTTGTGAACCTGTACACCAATTGGGTATAATTTATCACAACTTCCTGACTGCTCAGCATGTTCTGTGTAAAATTGTGGGCGGAAGATGGAGGAATGTTTCAGGATCATATTTTTTTTTATAGCCTGCTGGTACTGATTATCCGGTGTAGTAAAATATAAAAGCCATTATGGATTAAACTGACTGCTGAACATTTTTTTGGGAAAAAAACAATAATAATAATAGTCCAGTGAATTAATTACAAGTTTGTTGTTAATGTATTCGCAGAGCCCGCTCCAAATTTGATAAAACAATAAGACCATCAGTAGTCGTGGCTGTTGTTGCTTTAGCATATGGCTAAAAGCTGACTTCCTGTCTCTAACAGCCGAGACAAATGAAGATAAGCACATGTTTTCCTCCACAGAAAGTAACATAAATGCACCAACGAATGGAGCTGCTCACGTAAAACCCAAAATGATATGGTGCATTGGACACGCATCTGATTTCTGGTGTGTCGAATTGAGTTATTTCCAGTTGTCAGTCAAGAGCCTAGCCATATTAATTAATGCTAGACTGTTGTCAGAAAGGGGTAGAATTACTTATACAATGAGGACAAAAATTCATAAAATGAGTAAAGTTTTTTTTTTAGTATTAAAACAAATTCAAAACCTGATCTCCTATGTAGACTAGCATAACAACAGTGAACCTGTTTTGAAATGTATTTGAATACGTTGCATTTTAAATATTTTTAAGTAATTCTTGTGAAACTAATGATGTCTAGGACATTCTTATAATGTGATGTCATTCACACAAGCCCAGCTATTGCTGCAGCCGTACTGAAACGGCTCTTCCTGTAGGCTTGCTTGTGTGGATGGCTCTTCCTGTAGGCTTGCTTGTGTGGACAGCTCTTCCTGTAGGCTTGCTTGTGTGGACAGCTCTTCCTGTAGGCTTGCTTGTGTGGACGGCTCTTCCTGTAGGCTTGCTTGTGTGGACAGCGGACTTTTTGTGTCCAAGAAAAAACCCATATATACAAGGATTAGCTGCCTGTGTTTTTCCACTCAAGTACATGTGTTTGTTTAGCAAACGTCATGGTTACAGAAATGCTAAGCCCCATGAAGGTGATTCAGTGTCTTTGCATCTCCCTCTTTCCCTAAGGGAAAGAACGGTCGCACGTTAAACGCATGACGGGATGCTGAAACGTTAATGCTGAAGACACGTATCAGCACACAGGAATCAGGCTTTTGAGTTACTTTAATATCTCTTTTACATTGCTGTTGCTATTAGGATGAGAATTGTGTGGCTGCAGATAGAGCTGACTGCGGTGGAAATCCATTCATCCATTTTCACGTTTGTGAGCCCCAAAGGCCAAGTGCCAGAAGGCACGAGACAGTGATATACTTTGGATGGGATTGTGTGTGTGTGTGGATTAGGTTTGTATTATATTATGGGGACCAAATGTTTTCAGGTCCCCAGAAAGATCCATGAATGTAATCAAAAAAGTAAAAATACCAAAAGTCTCGTATTTTGTCTGTTACTTATGGTTAAGGTCAGGGCTGGGTAGGGGTTAAGGTCGTCATGTTGGGATTAGAGTTTTCCGCATAGAAATTAATGGAGAGTCCCCACAAAGATATAATTACAAACCTAACCTGTGTTTGTGTGTGTGTGTATGTATGTATATATGGGGGTCTTTCATCAGCTGCATTACCCCCCATTTCTGTTAATGGGGGGTAAT
>JABFEB020000040.1:27930755-27940925 GCA_019775895.2 Stomatorhinus ivindoensis
ACTCAAAATTTACACAACTTGAAAACTGCTGGTATATAAATACATTATAGACGCAATGGAAGATGGATAGTCTGTAGGAGATCAAACCTCATTTCAAGAATTAGCTACTTCACCAACTCCATGCTGTAAAGAACACAGAAGGTCTCTGGTTCCACATTGGCTTGTCTATATTTGGTTCTATATCTGTCTATATTAGTTTCTGAATTTAATCACATTTAATGTCTTTTATGACCTGTACCATCATCCATAATCTGACTGATCAGCACTAAGCTGATGTTTTCCAGTGACGCACATGTGCATTCTGTTTCCTGCTGCAGGATCTCACATTCCGATAAAATCTATAAATAATAAAACACGGTTTTATTTTATCCTTAATTCCCCAGTATTGGCAGACCTTTATGAAGCAGATCATGCACCCAGAGAGTTTACAACTGACACACCAAGCAGGCAAACATTTGTTCTTGTTTACATTTCATTATGTTTATGTGTTTAGGTGTCTGGGCTGCCCTGAGGTCACTGTCTACGTAACTGTGGCTCTACTACACCCAAGGCTGGGAGAAAAACAAATAAATTCACGGGCTGTGCTTGTTGGCCATGATGGAAACCTGGCTGCACCCTTAGTCACAGGCTAGGCTTATCAGCACTAGTCAGGAACCAGTATCATCTACACACCAAGGTTATTCTGATAGACAAAGGGAGTCACCCACCTGATGTGGTGTGTCACCTGGATACATCCCATAATGATCATCCACTGATTAGGGTACAAGCTCTTTTGCAGTAGCTGTGGATGTGGTTCTGGTAGTTCTGTTTAAGTCCCAGAGGACAGGTTTAATTGACTAGAGGTTGGGGCAAAAATTATTGAAGTTTAAAAACATACAGGTGATGAGATTTCCATAGTTACCATAAGTTATGTATTATATGTGACAGAGCTCCTTAATAGATCCTGGAATAGAGAACGGTTTATGTAGTTGTATTTATAGATGGAGTATAAAAAAATAGAATGCACAGATGCAAAGTGAAATTAAATAAAACTGAATTTATCGAGGGCATCTTTAATTAGCGTCATACATCCTGTGTCTTTTTGCCCTTTGGATGATCCAAATCATCTGCACTGGCTGGCATCTGCACACCTCAGCCTGCTAGGCCGTGACAAGCACGTCCATCACCTCAGACTACATCCTCATGCCACAGCAGTGGCGGAGCAAAGGTCTGTGAATGCAAGCTTGCTAGTAACCGGCTCAATCTAAGCCAGGTGAATGGCAGAGTATTATACACATATTACCCTTGTTTTAAATCACTGGTCTCCAGCCATGAGCATTTGCATTAAACTGATTTTATAATTACACAGGCGGTGATAAAATAATAAGAAAAATAGCCTATCAATTAATTTCACAGCCAATTAAATAATATTATGAAACTGTAACAGTTTTGTACTTAAATGCTTTTTCTTTTTTAATTCAGTTCAGTCAAACCAGCAGGGCCTTGTGTGGCTGCACATCACCCAGAATAATATCTCAGGACACATCAAGATCTTGTCAAAGCAGACCTTTCCTGTTGAACAGCGCGGTCATTGTGTCCGGTGGGGGGGGGGGCAGGGGGCATCACAGGACAGCTGGACAATAAATAAAAAAAATAAATATACAGTCCCATTTCTCACTTGACAGAGAGAACAATAACATATTTTGATAGTGGTAACGTAAACTGCATGACCTTTCCTCACAAAGGACGCACTGGTGTTCGAATTCAAGGCCAGCACAAAGCCATGTATCTCAATGGAAGGAAGTTTCCCTCTCATTAAATGGCTCCAGACAGAGTGTGATTCAGGGCTGGGAATGTGGGGGAAAATACAGCTTCATTTTTAAGCTTTTACATTTATAACCCCTTTCCAAAAAACTTGGGAATGTAAATATAAACAGAATGTAATGATTTACAAAGAACATAAAGCCATATTTAATTGAAAAAAAAGACAAAACATATCAAATGTTGATATAAGAAATCAACATGCCAGCAAATAATTTCAATAATTTGGGACAAGGCCATGTTTAACACTGTGTTGCATCACCTCCTCATTCTCACTCTATAAACGTTTAAGAACTGAGGGGAGCAGTAGCAGAAAGTGAGGAGAGCAGTTTTTGAAAGAGAAATGCGGTCCCATTCTTGCCTGATAGAGTTTTTCGACTGCTCAACAGTTCAGGGTCTCCTTTGTCATACTTTTCGTTTCGTGATGCGCCAAATGTTTTAAATGAGTGACAAGTCTGTACTGCAGACAAGTCAGTCTAACCCCTGGACTCTTCTAATATGGAGCCTTTAGGATTACAGCCTATGTTGCTCTAAAACCTGTATGCATCATTCAGAATTAAGGGTGTCTACCCAAATGTGCTCAAAATGTCTTTGAACTACCTCTTGATAAATTAGACAATCCCTCTCCTCTTTAGCCCAGCGGACTAAATTTCCATTATTTACAAAAAGAAATTTTCATTTGTTGGAATACAGGACAGTTTTCCATTTTGCCTCAGTCCATCTTAAATGACCTCTGGCCCAGAGAGGTCGGTGAAGTTTCTGCATCATGTTTAGATCTGGTTTTTTTGCTTAGTAGAGTTTCATCCTGCATTTGTGGCTGCAGTGAGGAACTGTGTTCACAGGCAGTGTATTTCTGAAGTGTTCCTGAGCCCATGCAGTGATTTCAACTGTAGAATCATGTCTGTTTTTAATGCAGTGCCTCCTGAGGACCCGAAGATTACGGCTCTCCAGTTCTGGTTTTCGGCCTTGTCCCTCGTGTACAGAGATATCTCCAGATTCATAATATTATATACCATAGATACCATAGATATTTACCATGAAATTCTTAAATTTGTCACAATATTACATTGAACATTATTCTTATGCATAATACATGATGTATGTATATCAATCTTTTTTATATTTTTATTGACTGTCTATTAATAAGTCTCGATGTAATTTGAACATGGGTTAGTACTAATGAGCTACAGTTTTCTCCACCACAAAGTGAACTAAAAAATTAGCTGATACAAGGGAAATGATAACTCTTCATTTATTTATTTTCCCCCTTTCTTTCTTTTAGGTAAGTACATCCCATGTACGTTACTGTGGTGTGAATGGATTTTTTTCTGCTGAAGAGGAATTATTCACTATGGGTTAGGTGCATTTTTCCTTTCTCTAGAAGTGGGTTGCGGTCCAACCAAGTACACAGACATACTGCAGTATGGTTAGAGATTTTGAGCAAAAAACCCAATTGACATTTCCATGTGAAAGTGTTTGGATACACTAAAAAGCAGTGTTGGCCATTATAGGTCCAGAAGCTACAAATCCAGACCAAGATTTTGTTTCTATCAACCAGTAGAGCATAAAGATTTACAGTCACAGATACTCAACTGGTTGGTAGAAACAAAATCTTGGTCTGGATTTGTAGATTCTGAACCTGAAATGTCCAACATGTAAAATAAAAATTGGAAGTTAGCCCATGAAAAAAAGCGACACTCGAATTATTAATAAACTGAAACTTAAGCACTAAATAATCCGGCATGATAAATGCATAGGCCAGTGTCTGTTAAGGTCATTCTTTACCAGGGCTGATTACTCAACCACCTTATGTTTCTCTCTGGCCCCAACTCACTTGGCCAATTTTAGAGGCTGTCCTTTTTAAACAGTGCAGTCTTGTGTTCATTAATTGAAAGTGTGTCGCATGGGGCTGGACATTTGCAAAGAGAGGGGTGGCTGTGATATCCTACCCTGCGGCCTCAAACAGATCTCCCACTGGCTGCTGACAGTCATTGAGAGTCCGGGGCTGTCTGTGGGCTGTCAGGTTTACGCCCCCAGGTGGATGCCGTTGTTCAGCTGAGTACTACATTCATCAGAAATGTGCCCTACAATTGTGTAAATAGCTATACGGTTATATTTATCAGAGTTTTTAAAATCTTTTTGCTTCCATTGCAAGATGAGAGTCCGCAGCTGATGGGTGGTGATTGTTAATCGTGTACCACTATGTGAAACTTTGCCAGCAGCCACTTATTTAAAAAAAATGGAATTAGAAATTAAAAAAGCCAGCTGTAGAGGTGCCCCGAAATGGGACAGTGTTTCACAGCATCACGGTCGCTACAGAGCAGTACATATCTGATGCGTCAGAAGGCTGGATAGTTGAGAGTGTCTGGTGACACTCTGGCTGTATGATGAATGAGTAACCCATCTCATGGCTCCTTTGGGTAAGTCGCTGCAGGCTGCGGCTATACTCGAATGAACAGTGTACCACTTCATAGACACTACTTGTATATGTCAAAGGCAGGATTGCATTTTGGGTTGCTATGACAGGCCATTGGTGTATATGTTTAAGTTTTCTGTTGTAACAAGGAATAGTGTTGAAGGGCTTTTTGTTCTGTATGTGTTCAGCCATACACTAGCACGTATAAAAAGGTGTATTTTTGAGTTTGAGCATGTTGGTCGTGATGGGGCTGGCCCTGGCCTTTTGATGGATAGGCTGTCTACCTTCACGACCTGCAGTAGAAATGCTGTTAAATTCACACCCAAGTCACACCAAAGGTGTTTCCTAGTCCCTGATTGATTTGTGTTTTTAATGAATATATTATGACATGTAATTAATCAGCTCAGGTTTTAATTTAACAGAATTAAGAAATTAAACATACCTGACTAATTTTTTGACTGCTTGTCCAAAGTTATATCTGGGAGACGCCTCTGTGGATGAAGGTACTGAGGTCATTTTCCCTCCATTGGGTCGACAATGAAAATGAGCAGCATGGGCCCAGCATTGCGGTGCTGAGACGGTGAAGGCGGTTCCTCCCAGATCCCAGCTCACCCGGTCGCTTCTGCACCAACCCTCTGTCACAAAGCCGCTCCCTCCTCTTCCCCCACCACGATGTCCGTGACGTCAGCAGGGAGTTACAAAGGGGATTATGGCCGACACCAAATGCATAATCCTGTTACTTTATCGGCACGCTCTTACAGTCTCCGCGCATCACTCCTTCGTCACGGCTGGTGTCCTGGTTCCCTTCATGGTCCTCCGGCTTTCGGGAGGCTTTGTGCGTGTCGGGTGCTTTCCAGAAGATGACAGCAAAGGCCCTAGGGAACTAAAATTAAAAAAAATAAATGCAAATGAGGTCTGCTTGATGTTTGGAAACCCTTAGGGTCAGACCTGGGGGGTGTGAGTGTGGGGCTAAGCTTTCTGTGTAGCTGGGGAGAGTCTTTCCACATTCATTTCTTTATTAATGTATGTGACTTTGGGAGGAATGCAGAAAAAGAAATATGCCTATATCTATATCTATGCTGATATGTGACCACGCAGAACTGAAATATTATATATACATAATTGGTACGAGAATTCTGTCTGAGGTTAATTGATTGTTCTGGCAGTCATATCAAGAATATCCAAGTAAAACAAAGACAATAACACGACGCATAAGATAACCACATCAAATGCACAAAGGACAACGGTGTGCGACTGGTATTTGTGACAGGAGGTGTGATGCACTCGAGAGCTCGTCGTGACGTGGAGAGGATGCGTGACCCTGATAACCGTCTGTTATCAGCGGTTCTCAGATGGCTGAGATTTTCATACCATGTTTGCAAGCTACCCAGCTCTACTTGCAGGGCAGAGAACTCATCAGTAAAATGTGAAGGCAGAGCAGAGTATTGAGGGTCTAATACAGTACATGTAAATGCATATTATATAACCGTCCAGTATTTATCTCTGAAATAAGCAAACTGAAACTGCATAAAGCAAAGCAAAAGCTATGTCAGTAATGTACAATAAGAAAACAAGAAAATAGTTGTTCTTGAGTGGACCACTCAGTCAAGTCCTGACTTGAATCCCATGTAAAGTCCATGGAAAGATTTCAAAATGTGCTCTAAGTAATCCCTGTGCAGCTCGAGAGCTCTTAGACAAGCCTGCCAATGGGAATTTGCAGAAATGAGACTAAATCTATTGAATCAATTGCTGGAACTTCTACCGAATGTTCAATCTGAGTGTATATGCTGGTTTTCCTCAGCACTCAGCGTATAATGAGTAAGGAGCACATGAGCTGACTCTGATTTAGAACGCTTGAATATATTGAACAATGTACATCCATGTGATTCCAATCGGTTACTTGAAAATCCAGAAATGATAAAAGTCAGGATCAATGGATTTGTGGGCTAGGGTGTAGTTAGGCATGGAGACCATTTAAATGGTAGTAGTGATTTTATTTTTAACATGGAGGACGGAGGTGATGTACAGAAGGGGTGTAATGAGATGGAAGCCCTAGTGCTTGATTTTCCACCTTGGGATGTTGTCACACGAAGCATGTGCCCCCAATACGGCTACGTCACCGGAAACAGTGGAGCCAGTGACTACAGTAGCACGTATAAGTGTGTGATTCAGCAATGTTTAATGACTTCAACATTGTGTTTGTGTGTGTCTTTTTAATTTCAGACTAGTCGTATTAGTAGTGTATTGTTTGATAATATACAAATGCTGTTGATTTTGATTTCTGTTCATGCTTTTCGTAATCAATGAGATAGAAGCATAGCACTTTCAGCAATCATATATTCATATTTTATCACATTTTTTTTGTTTACTTTCATTTGTGAGCAACCACACACACAGAGTGTCCTTCTCTTTAGCCTCATAGTTCCTTTCCAGGGCCTCTTACACTGTTTATAGTTTAACACCTCATACATCTTGTACCCCACACAAACACTGTTCCTGAAGGACCTTAGGTTAAGTACCATTCCAAGGAGTATCTACGTGGAGGATGTCTTTCCTGTGAGAATGACAAAGTGCCCCAAGACTCCACAATGCTTGGTCTTGCCATACAATGCAAGAAACAAAGAGATATCAGCTTTTTTTTTTCCCTTGAAGCTTATCATCAACCAGTTATCTGGGCCGTGTTAACCACCCGCTTATCAAGCGAGCATCTTGAGAAGACGATTTACGTGAAATGACAGGCAGTGTTTGGAGAGGTAGGGCGAGGCCCCTCCAGATAGAAAAAACAGAGCGTGTTAGTTTCTGGGACTGTAACTAAAACAGCATAGTTAAGGACATTGCCAGAAACTGGGGGGGGGGGGGGGGGAGTTGCAGTGGGAGGAGGCATACATGGCGGTTACAGGGAAATGACGGCCATGTCGCGCTCTGACTTGTGTGCCGAGTGCACTGATCGCATGGCACTTGGTTTAGAACCCAGAACTCATCGGCGTGGGCTGCTGACATGTTCTGCACCAAAGCAAACCATGCATTTGAATGTGGTGAGGATGTTTGATCGTCTCATTTGCATATTCTGTAGCCTTTTGCTGTACGGTCATTGTGAAATACGGTTCTCCTGTATGCCTGTGCTTGTAGAGGAGCTGGCGATGTCGGGGTGTCTGGCCAGAGCCACACGAAGAGATGGGGGGTCATCCTGGGATGACGCCTGGAGGACCGCACCTCTGCCACGAGGGTGGGGGGGGTGCATCTGGGCTGCTTACAGAAGGGGGGCGTGACCCCGCCTGAGCTCTAATTAATTCTCCCAAGATTTCTCTCGTTAGCACTGGCATCCTGCCTGGTCGGCGTGGCAGACCGAGCTGTGACTGCCAGTCGGCAACGGGGTCCCGGGGCCAGCTGACGTCACGGGGACCGACGCGCAAGGGCTCTGTCGTCAATCTGCCGCCTCGCTGATTTTACGCACAGCCTGCCTATAAAAAGGCAGCCATTGTCATGCAGAATAGCAGGCCGTCAGTGTGAAGCCCGCTGGGGATGATGCGGTGGCTCGTTGAGGCATCTGATCCGGCAGAGACGTTACGGTCGCATTTTTTGGTGTCTCTGGGATCCTTCTGCTTCACAGTCACAGAGTTCCAGTCCGCGATGGCAGTAGTTTCCTACCACACAAATTGCCCTTAACGCTGCAATGTTGAGGTTAAAAACACAAATTGCCCGTGATAAATATAAATGACAGATGGCGGCTTATTGCAAATACTTTTCAGGGCTTTAGCCTGCTATTTGAGAAAATGCATAAGGATGACCCTTTGATTTATGGCCTAGGTTATGTCAGCTGGGATGGTCTTGGTCATGTGACTGGGAAATGACGTGAGAATTTAGCTTTATTTTGTTTTATTTTTCTCATATATCTGAAGTTGGGGACTCAGATCTTTAAGGATATCAGCAAGTGGTCTTGGGGTATGGGTCAGATATATTATTGTTGCAAGGGATGGTAATTTAGTTGACATTGTTTTTCTGACATTGATTTTTAATAATCATGCATATGGTTAAATAACATGTTCTTGTAACCTGAAGGTTATTGGTTTAAGTCTAGAGGGCAAGAGCCTTGAGCACAATGCAGAATTGCTACTGTAAAATATCCAGCTGTATTTTTAGGTTATATGTGAGACTTCTTGGACAAAAGTGTAAGTGAACCTATTAAATATTATTGCATTATAGATATAGATATAGATCGCTTAACTAGGCTCGTTAATTTACACGTGCTAGAGAAGATATGTAAATAATACTGACTGCGTAATAGAGGTCTTCCTTCTAGACCAGATCCCTGCAGATGTATATTTGCATTTGCATGCTTTAGCCAGGACTTATTTACTTTTGAATACCAGTGGTCTGGGTGCATTCCAGCAGTCAGGTTCTGTGGTTTATAGTTTTACGATGATTCCCTCCCCAGTGCCATTTTCCTTTTAGCGTCCATGTACAGTGACTGGTTAAGAAACTGCAAAACCAGCAGCGTGTTATAAATATATCTGGTTGTCTATGATTTGGTGTCGGCGCGACCCTAAAATAAACGTAGATGGATGAAAGATCCCGCTGTCGCGCCTCCGACGTTACTGGGATGCTCCTGGCCAGCTCCCAGGGCTCCCTAAAATTGCCAGAAGGAGGAAACCTTTTGACACCTCGACCTTTTCTGTCAAAACCCGCATCATCAGCCGTGGAAACTGGTCCGAAGTCTGGGCATGATACTGACCGGTGTGACCCAAGGCATGCAGTCACCACAGCAACTGGACAAAGCTGTCAGCGTAGGGTCGTGTTGGAAGTTTGAGCAATGAAGCCCAAGGAAAATTTTAAAAAGAAGGCAGGATCTGAGATTCCAGAAGCAAAGTGATTTGTGACACCTAGATAACGTCTACAGTTTCCTCATTTGTTGGGGACAGACAGCATTTCTTACACTCAACACTTGACCCCACCCTCCACTTTCCATTGGCTCGCTGAGAGTTCTAATTTGGTTGCCCTTTCTGAGCTTCTTTGCGTGTCACAGCATTTGTCACCTATGCTTCATTGTTCAGTAAGAGGCAGTTAGGTGAGTACTTCCACATAAGGCGCAAACCGGCTCTTTACATGTGTATTGACTTCCCTCTGGTGGACATCCATGAAATTACATCATAAAGCTACCGCGCATCCATCCATCCCTACATCCATCAATTTCCATAAATCCCATCTGGTCCAGGCTCACAGTGAGCCTGGAGCTCATCCCCGGACTCATAAGGACACCCTCAATAATATTCCATAAAGCTATTCTGCTCATGTTGTACACACACTCAACTTGCCTATGCTCTCTCCAATATACACAGGAATTTATAATCCGTTTATGTGTGACAGTGTAAGTGACAGTAACGGCACAGCATAGCAACAGCAGATTGGGCATTCTCGCGTCGCACACGGCCCCCTCTGCTACTCCACTGTTGTTCAGCGCCACAGCAGGCGGCTCAGTCTTCAGTTCAGCAGACATATGTGCATCTCACTGTTTCCCTAGACGTCTGGCCCTGACTACTGCGCCGGTAGCTGCTGGCAGTAATATGAGAAATTAAGCCTGAAAATTGAAAATTGAAAGTAGTGGGAATGATGTGTGCCATTATTCTGCCTGAATCAACCCAATGGGAACCAAAATGGTGTCGTCATTGTTTTTTTTTTAGTTTGCTACTGCTCTGTTGCTGCCCTGTTGACTCAGGGTCAGCCTGCCATTTTGGCGACATACTGTAGGCAATCGGCATTTAAGTAGGAGGCACAAAAGAGCGAGTGAAAAAAATCGGAAGAAATACCTCTTGTTGCATTCCGTGACATTACACTTAGGTCTGTTTACACTGGTTTTAATGTTTCACTACTTCTCCGGTAAGACAGACACAAGGTAACAAGTTAGCAGCCAGATACCCTGTGCTACTAAAATAGTTTCAATATAAATTGACAAAATT
>JABFEB020000040.1:27945435-27959789 GCA_019775895.2 Stomatorhinus ivindoensis
TATTATATACTGTGTACTGGCACAAGAGTGATCCGTATTATATACTGTGTACTGGCACAAGAGTGATCCATATTATATACTGTGTACTGGTGCATGTTTGATCCGGATTATATACTGTGTACTGGCAGAAGAGTGATCCATATTATATACAGTACTGTGTATTGGTGCATGTTTGATCCGTATTATATACTGTGTACTGGCACAAGAGTGATCCATATTATATACTGTACAACCAGTTGTGAGCGATGGAAACTTTCCAAAGCAATTTTCTGCATATTCAAATTAGATTTAGATAATAAAAGAGTGAGTAATATAATCTTCATTGTACCCAGTACCCAGCTTCTCGCAAAATGAGCAGGAGATGATGAGTAAGATTTGATGCAAATAGGAGTGAATCAGTATGATGCAAAAAGGGGCAGAGTAGAATTTTCAGATATTATTCATATTTATTTAGTGTTGAGTGCCTATAATTTGCTGTCCATTAGCGCATATTGCAGCATTTACTGTAAACTTACCTCCATCTTCACACCAGCATGACCCGATGGGTGAATTTTGCATACACTTACATACACTTACATGTTTAGGATAACGTTAACTTTGTGAACTGTTATCTACACCAGCTTTTTCAACGCAAAGGACACAACACTTCAGCGTACTGTATGTTTATTTTTCCATTGGTTTCAGGCTCCGTAGTGGCTTGGTTTCCCCTGGACTAACATGGGTGCTGGTTTTGCCTGATGACGCCACAGATTTTACCCTATTAGGGCACACATTTACATAAAGTATATTCATCTGGCAAGTAAATTTAACTGGCAGTCAACAAACATCTTCATAATGCTCTAGTGTATCTCTAATAATGGACTTAATGTCATACGTTTTTAATAAAAATGAGTGTTTTACTCCTATAGATCGGTTTTGGAGAGGTAATTGGTAAGGCATCTTGGTCATGGACACAGCTGACTTTGTCATTGACATTGAATGAGTGACAAGCGTTTAACATTAACTCGATTTTATTAAGGAGACGGTGAGCAGCTTAAGTGATCTCGGGCTTGAAATTCCCCAGCGCTGCCCCCGGCTGTTTGGCTGCATGCATTTTTGCAGCCACTTTGAGCAAATCATTGTGTTCGTGCGACAGACTCCCAGAGACCACAAATCGGTTCACACGAGTAGTTATCAGGCATAGATTTCAAATCAGTTTTCAGGTCTAACTATTGAAAGCCGCCTAGGGCATCATCAGCAGGGATTCTGTCAGCATATGTTTGCTCAAGCCCTTGTTCCCATTCTTGCTTTCCTCATTTAAGCATACTGAGCTCATTAAACAAGTGTGCTTTTTTTGGAGTGGAAAGGGCTGGGATGCGAAGCGGAGATAGAGATTGGCAGAAGCTATCCGGCCTGCAGTGTTGACAGTATTGATCTTGGTTTGCCTTGACTAGGCATCGCGATCACGCATGTCCGTCCTGTTATGTAAGCAGCTCCTTCTCCACTTCCTGATTTTCGTGCCGATGCCTGAATGCTCATTGTTGTTGCCTTACCAGGCATTCCGGCGCCCCCTCTGCATCACGCTGGCGCCCGTTTCGGTTTCCGGTCACCCTCCTTGGATCGGATCGAGGAAGTCCAATCACAGCAGTTTGTCTCTGCATCCAGGCCTTGCGGTTTGCAGGCCGATAAGGACGGTCCACAGTGACTGGACTTGGCGGGAGGACATGAGACGGTGTGCTGGGCAATATCCATATCATCAGATGAGCACAGGCAAACCCTGATGTCATGGCAGAAAAAGGACAATGCAATGGGTATTAGGCCTGTGTGAGGACCTACCGGTGATGACGAGGTTCCCGTGCCCATGTGTGGCAGCCTTTGGGACCTATTTCCTACAAGCTGGCAACCAATAATGTTCTTAAGGCCTGTCTGCATCTTGCTGTATCCTTTTGGCGCTTTTCCACTGCACTAGGTTCTCTAATTTTAGGTGGGACTTAAAATGATTTCTTTGTTGATTGGCTATGCAAAAACACAATACAACCGCCATCTTGAAAACAGTTACGAACTCAGAAAACAACAATAAACTAAGTTTTTAAAAATACAAGTAATATTAATGGAATACCATATTTTGTATAATGTACTAAGACAGCAAAGTATTATTTTGTTGTAATAAATATTGGGGTATCTATAAAGCATAAATGAAGTTCAGCATAAATTACTGACAAATCTGCCTGGGAGTGATTTAAACAGCAAGGATGGACATGGTTGTGAGTGTCTCAGAGAATACATGCAACAAAAGCAAGGGGGGTAAACTTTAAACTGATTTTTAAACATATATTAGAGAATCTTGAAAAGGAATAATTAAAATTTCAGAACTTGCAATTTTTCCCCATTTGACAGTAAAAATATTTTTATGAAACTTTAACTGCCTGTGCTATAATGTCCATAAAGAATTGTAGGGTAAGTTAAAGCCCGATCTTAAAGTGGATGACTAGTGCATTGTCCATCGTCCAGCCCTATAATATACTACAGCCATTTTTCAAATTCAGTACCTTGCCTTGTGTTATGACATCATTCAGTGCCGGTAACAGTTTTTACGCCAGTGGAAAACCAACACCTTGAAATACCATGCTTTTGGTACTTTTCTGAAGTACCAAAAGTACCATAACTGGTGTGAGGGAAAAACGCTCTCTGACTTTTCCCACAGCGGTCTACTCAAGAAGTCGAACTCAATAAGCAGTGGCCTATAGGTTGGGAGTGTATACATGGCCGTGAGAGAGGGTCCCACAAACTCATATTCCTGCTAAGGAGCGTAATACAATTAAAATATATAAATATAAAGATGAGCCACAGAACTTTATCTTTTTCTTTACCTTCAGGGAAGTACTCAGTGAGCTATGGGAAGTACTCAGTGAGCTATGGGAAGAACTCAGTGAGCTATGGGAAGTACTCAGTGAGCTTTGGGAAGTACTCAGTGAGCTTTGGGAAGTACTCAGTGAGCTATGAGAAGTACTCAGCGAGCTATGGGAAGTACTCAGTGAGCTTTGGGAAGTACTCAGTGAGTTTTGGGAAGACTCTGTGATCCATAAATGTTTGTCTCAGAGATACAGAGGGATGAACATATCTCAGATCCAGCTGGGCCTGTTGTTGAAATGACCAAAGTCCACACTGTATGTGATTATCTTTAACTTCTGACAGGTAATGGGAGGCTAGCAGCTGCTTAAATGTATCCATCAAAGGTAGAGATAGATTACATTGTGGATAGCCTAAGTCCAGCCTTCTGGCCCCTGTTCACTCAGGCATAGTTTACCTCTAGAGGGCAATGAAGAATAGCTATGAAGGTTTCTGCTTGATTGATGCATGAGAGTTTCACTAACATAAGGTTAAATCGCGTAGGGCTCTAAGTGTCTGGAATATTCGGCGTTGTGCCAGACTAGCATAATACACCTTAAGGCTGGAGAATGTAGCTGCTGCGCTACATATGTATCAGCTTTCACTGTAAGCGAAGAAAACAAGCATTAAACAGTCAGTGATGTAACATTACTGAGTGATGTAACATTAAAAGAAAGAATCTTGCTTTTTTAACGTCTTGTTTTTCATTGGTGATTTAAATAGTTCATCTTAGTCTTCCTCTTAATATTCAATGTATTATACCATCCATTTATTACATTCAGAAAATGCTCTGAAAAGCTCTGAATAAGGCTTTAAAAGTAAATGATTATCAGATGCTTTGAAGGCGCTTAGCATTTCCCACAGTATACTTTCTAAATAAAAAAAAACATATTTAGAGATCAATAGATACTAGCAATATCCTGGGTTAAGAAAGGATGCCCATTATGAAGCACCATTGTTAATGTATCCACCAGTACAGCTTAGATCTCCCAGCAGAGGATATAGATTTTGTCCAGAATGCAGGGATGAGGGTCGATTGAAAGAGCAGCCCATCTGCTAAGATCTATGCAGTTTGCTGGTAACGGAGGTCAATTGCTCCCCTCATAACCAAGGAATCCAACAGCAAGGATCTTTAAAATCTACTTTTGCTTACATTTACTGCTCTTAGATGCTGAAAATCTTTGTAACGGGGTAGTTAATAATGGAGCCTCATCATTAACCAGTTAATTATTAGCAGGATTGCTTTACGAAAAACACCCATGCGTGCCATGTGTGTGAAAGGTTTGGGATTCCATCAAAACCATAAAATGTTTGCGGTAACATTTATTAGTTTGTTATATTTGTGGGGGCAACATAGCGGCGCAGTGGTTAGCACTGTCATGCCTCTGGGACCAGGGTTCGAGTCTCTGCTGTGGCTCAGTGTGTGTGGAGTTTGCATGTTCTCCCCATATCGTGATGGGATTTCCTCAAGGCTCTCCAAATCTCCCCCCTCCCCATCCAAAAACGTGTTGAGGTGGAGTTGCTGAATTGTCCATAGGTGAGAATGGACTGTAATGTATTAGCGCCCCATTATGGGTTATTCCCTGACTTGGTTCTTTGTCACGTCATGTTAGTACTCTGTAGAGTTCAAAACATCCGCTTCCAGTCAGAAATGAGCGGAACTATGCAGCTCAGTTTGGCTTGTTTTATCTATAACCACTCAACCTCTGGTGTACTAATCAGTTAAGACCACACTGACGTTATTCTAGGGCACGTCTGAGGTCACATTTTCTGCAAGTTCCCTGTCTAATCCTGCCTAGGGTCTGCCCTAAGTGTGAGGTTTTCTCAGTCCTCTTATGTACCTGTCTTTACCCTTCAAGGAATGGAAGGTGGTGTTGGATTAATGCCTATCTCCTGGTGGGGTGAACCAACGGACATGTATCCCGTATTTGGACATGGGCATCTCCAAGGCAGATTAAGCTGCACATCTAACTGACTGACCCTAACTGTCAGTCACATAACCCCTAATATGCTTAACGCAACCGGCTGAATGGCCTGAAATGAGAGATCTTCTGGGCCCGGCTCCAGGGACACTGTGTCAGTCCACTGCATTCGCCTGCCGCTGAGTACCAAGCAGAAGCGGTGCTGAAGCTGTGCTGCTGACATCAAGTCCTATTTGACGTTTGTGCGCATGCAAAAACATATGAGTCACTTCTAAATCAGTTAGTGGCAAGGAAGGAAGGAAGAGAAAGAAAGAAAGAAAGAAAGAAAGAAAGAAAGAAAAAGAAAGGAAAACCTTGCACTGAGTATTTGTGCTGAAAGAATTGTGCATGCAGAATCGAGTCTTTTGGGGAGAGTGTCAGCCCTTGGCAATGAAACCATTCTGTATGGGCTGTGACTCGCGCAAGTGATAAGCAGGAAGCTGTGAGACTGAGGCAGAGCGGCACGCTGCACGGTGGCAGAACGGGCCTCCCGCTCCGCCTATGAACGTTATATGTTGCCGATGGACGCGACGGAGCAGCAGCTGCAGCACATGGCTGCCTCTGCCAGGGCCAGGAAGAGGAGGCTCCTCATGCGATGCTACAGGTACGCGGCCAGGCTGCTATCGACCTTTAGCCATTTTAGCCGTCTGACCCAGTCTTTATGCTTTAAGTACTGCCTGTTCCTGCTCGCCCTGAAGATTATCGCTAGCTCTGTGAGAGTGTTGCTGTGCTGTGAGACAGCTCAAATAAGGGAACTCGAGAGTGACTGCAGAGCCGTGCAGCATTACTCTGCATACGTCTGCTAGGCCAATATAAAAATCTAATTATTTACATGTCTTTGTAAATATGCATATTAAAAACCCTAAATAAATAATATTTAATGTCTTGTTTTTGAAAGAACATAGGCCAATGGGACCACCATTGCCTTTTAGAAATAGTGACATTTCTTAATTAAACTGTCGTAGTGTTTCTATTTATTAATTTTTTATTGAAACTAAAAAAAACATTCATAAAAATTAAACATGTAAGTACGTACAACGATAGTTGACACCACAAATAGGTATGTGGTCTAATAAGTGGAAGGATGTCCAGGCTGCTCCTCAGCAATTTTGTGATCAGAAAAATTTATTGTAATGCTTGTTCTTCCTGGAGTTAACAATATATGATTTGGTTTGATTGTGGGCCCTGGGCTCTCCCAGTCCCAATCCTCACCCCACATCTACTCTTCATGGTGAAAACCTCAGATTTGGAGACAGTTTAACACTTTGGATGCTAATAACTGCTAATCATTTAAATAGCCACGGGCGTTTATGGGGCTAGTTGTTTGAGCAGCAAAGGCGATGTGGGATATTTCTCAGATGTGTTTTGTGGCAGAAGCTTCTAGAAGTTAAATGGCTTACGGGGTGTTCTTAGGACCTAAGCTGCTATTTGTAGTGTCAACAGATCAAATGAGATGTTCTGTTTCAGTGTGCTGAGTAGCTGTGGGATAGTGTGACTGCAAAAGCATTTGCTGTTCAGACAAAATTGCATTTCAGACCTGAGTGCTTCACGGAAATCCCATAATTAACAGTTGTAAATTTAGAGTCTTTAGAGAGGTGTTTATTCTGAAGTTTGGGCATATTGACATAAATAAAACATACAATTTTATTTAAAAGAAAACGTGAAGATTGCCAGTCAGTTAAAATATGTCAAAACAGATCAATGAATTCAAGTATCTGTGAAGAAAATAAAGGTTGAGAATGTCAATTGAATGTAAAGGATCCAGCAAAAATTCTACCTGACAAAGAAGGAAGGAAATGACTGAGCAAGATCGGCCATGGCTGTGCACTGTGAAATAGTATTGTTGAAGTGTCAAAACCATTTCTGCAAACCACCATGTGATTGTCAACTGTCCTGTCTATTAATACCAATATGTGCTCCCTAAAATTGCACTGCATGAGTATATGAGTATTTCTAAAGGAGACATTCCTGAAATATTTTTATATTTAGTTTTCATGGGAAGCATCTCAGCTAAGGGGGTGGATTTACTGCAAAATTTTCTGGTGGGCTTCTATCTGCCATGTAACTGAATTCTCCAAAATGTAGAGGTTAAAATTATTACTATAAATCCTGGTTAAGTTTGGGTAGCTGATTTTCCCCTGTTAGCGTGGGTTTTCCAAGAACATGCGTTGATGCATTGATGTTCCTAAATTGCTCATAGGGAGGGCCCTGTGTGGTATTGTGTGCCCAGTGATGGACCAGTCTCCCATCCAGGGCATCAGCCATCCTTCAGGCAATAGGTCACATTTTCATAGTAACACATTCTGTACCAGATTGTGGAAAACACATCAATTGTGCTTCATTTGTGGTATCTGAGTAGAGGCCTTTCAGTGTTCATTTATTTTCTCTTCATTTTGTACTCATTTAGTCATTGACAATTTTGTTTATGCTACTTGGAGCATAATAAAAACCATATATAAAGCTAAAGACGGATTTTGAAATATGTTTACATTTCAGTGGATCGAATTTGCTTAGATAAGCTTATTTTGGAATTGTAAATGATGTACATGTAAATTCAATGCACTTGTTTCACAACAAATGATACAAGTGATGTTGTGTTCAGCATTTTGTGGCAAAACATGGGCGATATTAAGTAACATATTGTGGCTGAATGTTTCGTCTGATGAATTTCCGTGAGCATGTTAACGTGTATGATTAAGTTTCATACAAGTTGTAAAACTCAGATGCTTAAACGGTAAAAAATAGTTTGAACGCAAGGTGGCGATAATGTCAAATACAATAGAACTTCTTTAAGGTAGGAGCAGGGGCTGAGTATGGTTTTGTTTATGTGCAGATCTTGTTCTTTTAAACAAATACACAGAACATGGTGCACTATATGTGTATATCCCGTTTTTCCTAAAAAAAAAAAAAACGTATACTCATCATAATGAATGCCAAATGCAATAAAGCAGGGAATTCATGGTGCCTGCTTGTCAACCTTAAAATATAACCTATAACTGACCGTAATGACGTGCCATTTAACGCACTCTCGGTTTCTGAGTCGGGACAAAGTAACATATAACGTTCATAACCCTTGGCCGTCCATCAGTAAATACTAACAAATAAAACGTTATAAAATTACAGTTAATTCGTGGTTTAACCATAAGGAAACAATATTTAAATATTTGCGACGACACACACGTGGAGAAAAAAAAATCCTTAATTTTATTCTTTAAAAATCCTTAAGCAATTTTATTTGTAATCTATAATTAAAATATATTTTTTTACCCTAAGCATTAATTGATTTTGTCTTTTTTATTTTCAGAATATTTCCCACCAACATTTATTTTATTTTATTGGAATCCATCCATCTATCGATCTTCTAACCACTCGTACTGACCAGGGTCGCGGGTAGCCTTGAGCAGATTATAGGCGGCACTGGGCAGACGGCTGGAGTTACACCATGGGTGATGGGGCAGGCCACACTGTATGGGTACATTAGTGACCAAAATATAAGAAAAACATAACATTTTTGGCATTGCGCCTTAAAATTACTCCATGAATATTGGCGGTAATGTTTACAAACATCATACATTGGACGATTTAAAAAGTAACTGGATTAACTGGAATGAAGTTCTGCGATCTCTAATAATCGGAAGTGTTTCCATATTTTTGGCCACTAATTTAAAGATCCCTAACTGCATACTGCGGAGAATGGCATGCAAAACCCTTAGACGCAGAGCAGAGGTGGGATTAAGCCCCTTAATCCCGGAGATTTGCGGCAATTTACGTGGAAGTTTATACTAATGTTTAAGTATCGGCACAACCTCGTACTTGCTGATTTCGTACTTGTGTTCTTTGCCTGCCTAATCCGCATATTGTACGCGCTGATCCGTAACTTGCTTTGAAAGGCAGCGCTTAGCAAATGAACAAACGAAAGCGTAAAGGGCAGCTTCGTCAGCGCCGGGCGTGTTGGCCGGGCTCCCAGACTGACGGCAGGGGGGATTAGCGTCTCGGCTTCACGGCATTGACGTCGCCGGGAGCCTGGCGCCGCCTTTCGTGGCTGCGCTCCCACTTCTGTTGCTTATGCGCTAAACCGCTTCACTCTCTGTATTTCTCGGTCGGTTGCAGAAAGAGGCCTTGTTAACAGTAATTGCGATACATGGTGACTGGTCGTTCGATTACTGTCGATAAAAGAGTAAAAAATACCATACCGCTAAAAGAAATTCCAGTAATTTTTACTATGCTGTAAATCGATTTTTTTTTCGTTGCTGGTCTATGTGAGAAACATCAGAAGATGTACTGGAAGACTATTTGGTCTTTACTGATTTTTTTTAACATCAGTTAATAAGAACGGGGTGTGGAAATAATTCATAATTGACGAAGTTTCTCTAACCAGCGTTCAGTTTAACTGGTTAGTTGCGCTTAAACAGAAATGCATGTCAGTCAGAGGTACTCCTTTGCAAATCACTGAAAACTGCGCCAGTCAGCGGCATTACACGTAGAGTGCAAAATAAACACAAATACGTCCTTTTGGCTCTCATATTCAAGAAAACGTTTGTCAAGAAGGATTTGGGAACCGTGGTGTTTTCCCCCTTCTTTCAGATATGCGGTATGGTGAGATTTTCTAGTGCTGTGCTGCATGGAAACGCCTTTTCCATGCAGCAGAGCTACACTCCTTTTCCATGCAGCAGAGCTACACTCTCACCTGGATTCCCTGGAAACGTGATGACGGCCCGCACAGACGCACAGAGACACCGTAACCTTCCGCGACGTACAGGAGCAACAGATGTTTGTAGATAAAAGAATGACCTGCTCTTTGTGCCATCCTGATATTATATTTGCACAGTTCCGCTAAGCAGAATAAATCAAAGCAGGACTGACTCACGTGTTCATAGTTTGAGGCCAAAGTATTAAAAGTTATTTATATGAGTGTTTTTTAAAGTTGTTTGTTTATTCACTCATCTGTTTATGCATGTGTTGATTTTTAAAATTATTATTATTATTTTTATGCTGCTCCTTGGCCTGAAGGCCCATCAGTTAGGGAAAAAAGTTAAATCGCTGAGGTTTATAAAAACTTCGTAAAGCAAATGGACTAGACACAAGATATAAGCACCATAGGAACATAGTTTTTATTTCGGATGTGTTCTCAGCTGGCCTGGTATCACTGGTGTAAGTTTTCCTAGCAAGAGCTCAGTTGTGTACCTAAAAAATCAATTTTTTCTCAGTAAGTGTGTGGTGATTGTCACTGTGTTGGCGGTTATTCTCCACACAGTGGCTCAGATCCTAAAGGCCATCTGCCCCATGTAGCAGTAGGAACTTCGAGCATGTAGGCCTTCGAGCATCATCAGGACAAGCCCAACTGCTTCTTTCACTCAGCAGCAGAATTTACTTCCAAATTAGTCACTGTGGAACAATAGAGATTTGCACTAGGTCCTGAATGTAAAATGACACCATGCAGCTGTTGTGTGTGACAGTTATTGTTGAAAATAAGAAAAAAAAACTTATTTACTTTGATAGAGCAGGAAAGTTTGCAGTAATTGTGCATCATTGAAATTTACAGATTGTGTAGAGAAACATCAGTTGTGGCAGGAGCGATAATCCGATCGATCGATCGATCAATTTATATTTTAGTGTAGTATCTCAAAATGAAAGCAAAGCATTGCTGTGTTGTTTTCTGCACTAATAGGCTCGGTGGTGTGTGTGTGGTCACCTCATCAGAAACCCTGGGCTGCCAAAACGGGCTGCTTATCTCTGACCCGGACTGCTGCATGTCCCAGGAGCCGAAAGGCTGCCACAAGGTGTGTAATGTGAGGTCACTTTGTAGTCAGCATAGAAGTGTTTGCCTTCCCCCGCACTGCTCTCTGCCTTTGTTTTGTCCTAAAAAGCCACAGCTGTACTATTGGTGTCCTTAGTCTTTGGGTAGGATGCGATTTCCTGTCTCTGTAGCACTTCAGCAGTGGATTAGTTGTATAATTCCTGAAGACTTTTCTATAATGACCATGCAGGCTCAGCAAGATTCAGTTTCCATTGGTGTCAGCACCTTTTCTGTAAAACGTTCTGATGTTCTGAACAAATGAACATTAAATTCACTTTGTTTCTAGGTTTATTTTATTGCATTTAGACAGACCATAGACTAGGATATAATGTGAAGCTCATGTAAGTCCTGAAAGTGTAGGTGTCTGAAAATAACACAAGAATGCATTGTCCCTTTCAGCCCATTTGTGTCACATACACAGCAATAAGATCTCCTGTAATTATGCCTGAAGCATTCCAGTTGTTCACATGGGGATCTTGTCATGCATTTGTCCTCCTGACATTCCATTGAAGCACATTCTTGGAGGTTTTTCTTCAGCACCCCTAAGTGTTTCTCCCCGCAGCACCGGGATGAATCCTGTCTTCACAAACGCCTTATGTGCCATGGGATTCCCGGGGGACGATGCATGGCAAGCCTGCAAACTCTTTATCCCTAAGCGTCCTTGACGCTTGATAGTGATAGTCCCTCTTCCTCTCTCTATCAGTCTGTTTCTTTTTTCCTCTCACCTCTCACTGTCTCTTTCTCTTTCTTTCTCACTCCCCTTCTCTCTGTTGGTCTGTCTCTTTTTTCCTCTCACTGTCTTTCTTTTTTCTCTATCTATCTCACTCCCCTTCTCTCTTTCAGTCTGTCTTTTTTTTCCTCTCACTGTCTTTCTTTTCTCTCTATCTCACTCCCCTTCTCTCTTTCAATCTGTCTCTTTTCCTCTCACTGTCTTTCTTTTTTCTCTATCTCACTCCCCTTCTCTCTTTCAGTCTCTCTTTTTTCCTCTCACTGTCTTTCTTTTCTCTCTATCTATCTCACTCCCCTTCTCTCTTTCAATCTGTCTTTTTTTTCTCTCTCTCTCTCCCTCTTTCTCTCCCTCTCTCTCTCCCTCTCTCTCTGTCAGTCTGTTGTTATATGATTATCTCTCTCTCTCTCTCTCTCTCGCTTCCCTTCTCTCTGTCAGTCTGTTGTTATATGATTCTCTCCCTCTCCTTGTCACTCCCTAACCCCCGCCCTCACCTCCCCTGCTGCTTCTAGACCCTGCCCAGTCAGGAACTCCTGGCTGGATATGTAACAGTGAGATCTGTAGACCCGCTCGATCACACAGACGCACCTGCTCACACACACACACACGGACACATGGGTGGTTCTACTTTCTAGACTGCCAGTGGTGTTGGACGCAGAGCTGCTTGGCTGGTGAAAACCTCCCTGACTCGACTCACGTGGTCGCAACCTGCCTTTCCGGAGCCCTGTGGGCACATTCCTAAGCAGGAGCTGCTGGGAAAGACCCAAGAGGGAGCGACAGATCACGGAATACGGCTCTCTGCGCCGGGGTCTCATCACGGGACGTGCGAGAGCCTGTCCGTGGCGACCAGTGGCATGTGGATCAGGACTGTAGCCCAGAAGGATTAAAACAGTGAGGACTTCAGCAGACTGGGGAGAGGTGTGAGAGTGCCATGTCCAGAATGAGTATCGTGATGAAACCGCGCTCCCGCTCCACTAGCTCTCTGAGGAATATGGAAGGGATCTGGTAAATAACGCTTCTCCTCTGATCCTCTCTCTTCCTCAGCTTTCTGACACTCATGCTGTCCTTTCTGACTACAAATGTCATTTAAAGTTGCATTGAACTTGTTTAACTTGAATGTCAAAAAAATTGTAGCTAGTTTGACAAAATATTAAGTATAAATGGTCTTTTGAAAGAATAACCTTGTTACTGATAGTGCAGACAGCAGTAATAATCAGTTCTGTCCTCCTTTCCCTCGTTCTTTTTTAGCCTGCTGACTTTTGCTCTTCTTCCTTCTATCTATCTCTGCATCTGCTATCTCTCATCAGCCCTTTCCTCCTCATCCCCACTCACTCGCTGTCCAGTTCTGCCACACTTTTGTGCACTGGTTCAGCACGATCTTGGTGGAGATCCAGTGAGCTGTCAGTGCAGTGCTGTAGTACACGCATAGTCCATGCATAGTTCATGACAATGCTGTGTGTGTACACTACGACAATAACAAATGCGACCGGTACAAATCGGGTACATCGTTGATGCGCCACATTCATGAAACAGCTGTGTTAATGGTGCACCTCCGTCACATTGGGAATCAAAAGATTAGTTAAGGGCAACAGTGCATTCTTATTCTTATTTATTGTTCAGTAAACTAATTCATTATTAGTCTATGTGGCACGCTAGATGGCCTCATCCCGTTCTCCATCATGAGGAACATCACTTTCCAGGTTGAACCTTTATTCCTGCCCATTGCTGCTTGAGCTAATCATGTTCTGAGAGGAGCCAGTGGCCCGGAAAGTGAAATTCACCCCCCACAGAATAAGTTTTTAGTCGTTGACTCTGAAAAGGCCAAGTCATTTCTGGACCACTAGAGTAGTGCCCTTGGTTGCATGCCGTTGCACCTTCACCAGTTTTGTTTTTCTGTCCCTGAGGTGGGAAAATGACCAAAATGTTTCTCAAATATTTAAAGTAAACACAATGTTAATGCGAAACAGATGTTGATTGACCCATATATAGTGAGAAAAAAACTATTTATCAAGATGAAGTCATTCAAGTTTTCAAGTTGAATAATCTATTCAACATTTTTTTTTCTTTTTTTACACTAAAGGTTTTGCTACATCTTTGTACATTTTGGTTTATGTACATTACTTTCTGGACAGGAAGGTGGGCTGCACTGAACTAAATGTGGTAGATTTTACAACAAATGGGAGCAGTCAGAGAGTTATGGATGTTTCCTCCCTCTGTCCTTTGCTTAGGCAAGGGATAGCTGTGTGCGAAAAGCATAAGAAAGCTGTCACCATTGTATCAACACACTAACGTTCTTCATAAATACAGCAGCAACCTTGGAGGTAGACCCAGCACACGGTTCTCTGTTGAGTCTCCATATTCTTAGTCTGCAGTGCAAAGACTTCTGAGATCGGAATAGCAACATTCCTGCTGGGACTGGCAACATTTGTCTTTGTCAATACCTAAAATAAGCATTCCTTTATAAACAGAGAGGCCTTTCCTGAATAAATATGTGCACACAATCAGTGGCCGCCTGCCTCATAGGACTGGGTAACATTAATTTTTTGCCTACAGCTTGAATTCTTAAAGGCTTGAATTCAGCGCTTGGAATCGTACTTTTTGGAGTTTGACTCCATGTCATTTTTGCAGTTCTCTAATTTCTGTTGACTGTTAATCTTAGAAGTGCTGCTGACTGGATGCCCCTTGCTCATCACACCGTTCTCTGTAAGCTGTAGGACACTGTAGTGCGTGAAAATCCCCTGACGGAGGCTGTTTCGCAAACGATGGAACCACCACGTCTGGCACCAATAATCGTAACTCATTCAGAATCGCTTAGGTCATGCATTTTGCCCATTCTGGAGCTTCATTGAACCGTAACTGAACCTCCTGACGCTGTCTGCATGCTGTAGGTATTCAGCTGCTACCACACGATTCTTAGGAGGAACAGCCTGTTGGTGATAAAAAGGAGCTGTACATAATAAAGGGCATCTGAGTCAATCTGTCTATATGTGTATGTTCATGT
>JABFEB020000040.1:27967157-27981411 GCA_019775895.2 Stomatorhinus ivindoensis
ATCACTCCTGCTGCCTCCTGTCATGTCAGCTGCCACATTTAAATTTTGCGTTAGGACTATAATGTTCTGATAATCAGTCAGGTGAGCCATCAATGAAGCATTTGGTTCCCCCCCCCACAGTCAGAGGCATGCGGCTTTTCTACTCGCCATGTGTCCTCTTTCATATCAACAATGACATGCCGTCTGTGGCAGATGTTTCTTCTCAGCTTTTACATCACGAAGCTCCCTTCGTTGTCCCCTGAGCAACAAAACAGGGAAAAAGGTTTTCTGTCAGAATACATTTATTTTGACACAACAAAAACAGGTGCAGTCATGTTCTCACTGTAATTTCCTTCAGGTTTTAAATTACTTTCATTTTTGTTTCTTTTTCTTTACTTATAGAGGCCAACCCTAAGAAATAACTAACATTTATCCTTATTTAATACTAGTGATGCAAACCCATGGCAACTTTATTTAGACTTGTTTCATAAAAATGATGACCAAATGATGAACTAGAGTAGGTCCGAAACATTCTTGAAATGTGAAACCCCCCCCCCCCCATAAGGTAGCCTGTAAGATTTCAGTTTGATGATGGAAAATAATCTTTATGCCACATGAGGGGCCACAAGTGAGTCTGTAAAATCAGTTGTTTTTATAATGACAGGTAGTCAAACTCTAAGACCAGAGGAACCGTATTAAAGATTTATTACCCATATATTGTAAACAAAGTATTCACCTCTGTACCCATTACAAAAAGATTTGCCCTCTCAGTTTGAACA
The DNA here is from genome assembly GCA_019775895.2 of Stomatorhinus ivindoensis. Taxonomy (NCBI): domain Eukaryota; kingdom Metazoa; phylum Chordata; class Actinopteri; order Osteoglossiformes; family Mormyridae; genus Stomatorhinus; species Stomatorhinus ivindoensis. The sequence goes on from JABFEB020000040.1 coordinate 27,967,916, forward strand.
GGAAGTGGTTTGTAAATTAAACCAGCCGCTGCTCTATCCTGTTACTTGCCGGCTGCCATTAGCCCTTGGCCATAACATCCTTTCTTCCTGCAGATTATTGAGATTATTCTTACTGTATTACTCACTATACCGGCTACTGCAAAAATTCCGGATCGATTTCAGCAGCAGCTGAATGAAGCGGCTTTGTGTGTTTCACAGCATTCCATTTGGCTGCACTTCGCCTGCGAGTAATTAATATGCCATTCAATTGGTGGGACACGCAAAATGGTTCTGATGGCCGGAGGTAAAAAGTGTGGGCATCTGTATAGCTCCATGCCAAGAAGAAGCGCGTGGACATCACATTTAATGGTCGACAAAAATAAGCTATGGCACTAAAGAGGTTTTGATACAGAGCACGCTTCAAGATAGTGGAGCAGAAGTGGTACCCAGTGAGCCTCAGTGCCGCTCTGTTTTTACTACCATCAAACAAACATACTGTACAGTCAATGCAAAATAGACCCTCAAGATGTTGCATGCATTACGTGGTTTAAGCACTAGAGGGTGCATTTTCACCTCATAATCATCCATAACCACCCTCTGAAAAAACATATATTAAAAGTATGCACGTAATGTTTGATAGTAATTCAGCTTTGCATTATTTTTAGGTTTTTACTTTTTTCATCAACTTTTTGACATCTCCTGATACCTAATATCGACATTATAAATATAAGCACATAACTCCCACAGAATTAGTATAGATATTTGGAAAGTTCTTTGGTTCTTCCCAAACAGCGTTCACAATTTTCATGTTGCAAAAAAACAAACATATAAAACAGAAAACAGTTCATGTTGCATAGACCAGGTCATGTGACCACACCATGGGGACGATAGCGGTAACCATGGTTCTAAAAGGCCGTACCTCGTATCAGACCTTCATACAGAAGGTACCCATGTGACAGAAATGATACCCGTGCCAGGCCCCTCCCACCCCCCACCCCCGCCAAGTTTAGAGTGTCTTATTTGTGGCGCATTCCCGCCTCGTCTTTCGCCATGGGGTCTGTATGACGCTTGCCTGTCCCCTCCAGTATCGGACACCTTTCCGCGCTGTTGCACCGTTGGCTAAGAGAGCCGGTCTCCCGGCGAGTAGGACATATGCGACACGGTGCATGTTCACCGTCCCCTAGCGCCCGCCCCAGGAGGGGACCTCCGCCCGGCTCGGCCATGCGCGCCCCCCGCCCCTCGCGAGCGCCGGCCATGCGGGTTGTAGGTCGCTTCTTCAGCGAGCCCAGTGACAGATGCCGGCGGTATGTGGGCTCGGAGCTCCTGCGAGGTTGTGTGTGGCATGTCGCTTTTTCACGTCTGCTGGCTTCTCCCTGCGCCTTTCACCTCCCTGCCCTCTCAGCTGCTCCCTTCCCCCTGGATCTCCTGCCTGCTGTCCTGGGCCACTTTCCCTGCCCCACCCCTGTCCTACTAACAAGCCCTGCTGGGCTCTCTCTGCCTTCACTCTTCTCAAAGCATTGGACGAAAGCCCCTTCTGTTATCCTTCTGCTGATAGGCACAGGAGTGACTAAGTTTAAACTAATGTAGTTGCAAAACTGGGTTAAAAGCCCAAGTTGCTTAAAGAAGTCTGCACTGAAAGTGTCCTTATGAAAGCTCATGTGCTACACAAGGCACTAAGAGTGTGTGGTGAGACATTGACTTTACACCTTGTATTGCTTGTGTTGCATAAGACATCAAAAAACGTTCCTACCATCTCACCTATGAAAACTTGGACTCAAAGTCTTTATGACCGTAAACATGCAAACATCACACGTGCTTTCAGGAGATTTAAGCTGAGCTGGACCATTGGTGTAAAAGATTTCCCAAGGTAGCCAGTTTAAAAAATTTACAATAAAACCTTCAATCTTCTAGGAAAGAGAAGGCCTGCTAAAGGCTTTTCTGCTTGGTCTAGACTTTTCTTTCAGGTATCTAATCCACCAAAAGATCCAACATTCATGCATGAAGGCCTTAAACAGACTGTACCCATGACCTGCTAATGAAAAGACACCTTGCAAGATCCTATAAGTGGTATCTCTGCTTGATGTGTAATTTAGCTGAAATTATGAAATCCCCTTCTGTTCTAAAAGAAAATGCAGCATTTTTAAAATCCTTTGCCCATAGGAGGCGCTCATCACAGTGACCCGGCTTTGCTCACAGAGCACTGCTGAAAGGTGCCATTTACTCACGGCTGACATTCTTATGAAATGCTACTGAGGTCAAAGACCACTTTTCCCACCAGTACATTTGTTCGGTTAATTCAATGTACACGTTTTGTGTGTTCTCGATAAAAAATATTAGCATCCCTGCCTTCCCGGAATAGGTAATGAGGCATGTAAGGCCGTGGGGTAAGACGACAGTTTTTTGGCTTGTTTGGCAAGGTTTCTGCTGGTGTCTTGTTTGTTGGGGGATTGATTTAGATGACCTTTATGGGGGACACGCTCTACAGGCATAAGAGAGTGGCTGGTGAGAGATTGCAGGCTGTCTGGGCCCTATTTGAGGCAGGGTGTTGACTTACTGCTGACGTGCCAAGCTTCTCTGCTGGCCCTGCTCAACAGGAGGGGAACATTCCAGAAGGGTAGAGCTATCGGTGGGACCCCAAGAACTGATTGAAGGGGACTGCCAGTACTTTAGTGCGGGCCCTATAATCCGACATGCGAACGGGGCGGAAAGGTTGCATTTGTTACTCTAGTGCAGGGGTTCTCAATCTTGTTCCTGGCGCCCCCCCCCCGCCAGAATGTTTTCGTTCCAACCCTACACCCTACCTTAATCAGGCTCAGATGGTTCTTAATAGGCTAAAGCCGGTTTCAGACTGAACGCAGGGAAGTTTGAGCGAGCTCTGCGGTCAAAGATGAAATTTGTTGAACTTTGACCGCAGAGCGCTGTGACGCGTTGTCGCGCGATCAATAGAAACCCGGCATCGAAGTTGAAATAGAGGGAAAACTTACAGTTCTGGGAACTCAGACACAGACAATATATCACACAAGTGTAGAATCTTTTTGAATGTGAAATATACATTGTCGCTACTGACTGTGAACCAAAATGACAGGGGAGAGTTTTGAAAACTGTGCCTACTCTTTGCGCAGAAGCCCCAAGCGAGCACAGCGCGTTGAGCGGACACCGCTGATTTTTTGAATGGGGAGCGCACAGCGCATGCCGTTTTTGTTCTGTAACCAGTTTTAGCCTATTAAGGTAGAGTTGGAATGAAAAAATGTATGCGAGGGCACCAGGAACAGGATTGAGAACCACTGTTCTAGTGCATGATTTTCAGTCCTCCGAGGAACCACTTGTGGTGACTCCAACAGATGTGTTTTTGCAGACATGATTTGTGTCACTGCAAGCAAGGGTTCGACAGGGACGTTTCCTCAGTGTCCCCTGAGAACTCCTCAAGGATCGGGAGCCTGTCACGGGTGTCTTTCCGGCCGTAACGGTTTCTGCAGAGTTGCGTTTCACACACTCATAAATTTATCCAGTTTTCTGCATTAAATAAAGTCTCACACTTTGCCAAATGCACTGCAGGTGTAAGTTATGGATTTAGGTAGCATCCCTAGGTCAGTGATTATAGCAGGTTATAATGCTTTAGATGGCGCTATCAGGAACCCCATGTTAGAGCTTACTGGTAGAGTTTGCCCCTGGAAAAACATTTTTAAATGTATTAGTAAGTGGTTTGGTTTAATATTTTATTCTCTTGAATCTTTAATGGAGGTATTTCCAAAAATAATGAAACTTTTCTGTTAAAAGAGTAGAGGCAAACTGGACAGCACCATCTTGGTTAAACCCACATCCAGACATGAAGTTCTATTTAAAAAAAAAATATCCAACTAAGCTTCTAAGCAAATGAATAATGTAAATGCCTTTGGAAAATAGTGTTAGACAACTTAGTTAAATTTTAATGGATATGAGAGTCACTTCCTAAGAGAATTTAATTCTTCCAGTATGTCTCAAACTAATAACATGTTTAAGAGATTGTGCAGAATCTGCTTCCTTCTGAACAGGTGGGATGCGGAGTTTTTTGAGCAATGCTAGGGTTTCAGTCTGGGTACAGATGTGAGGGTTGGCCTGTAGGTGGCGCTGCTGACTAAGCTGTCTTCTGTATGACCGATTCCACTAATTTTCCTAGAGCCTATTATTTAGTGCAGAGTTGCTGCAAGCCTGAAGCCTGTTCCAGAGCACAGAGATCAGGGGACACCCTGGAAGGGATTCCAGTACAGCACAGGGCAGATACATTAAGGGCAATTTAAAGGGCAGTCTACCTTAACCACATGACTTTCAACTTTGTGAGGATAGCAGGGTACCCAGGAGGACCATGCAAACTGGCGAATGCACAAAGCTGGGGGTGGCTTCTAACCCACAACCCTGGAGGTTTTATTCGTACCCTGTGAGCCGCCACTCCACAACCCCCAAGAGAGGGTTTAGAGACGTAACACTTTTCTTTGTTCTTACAGACATGGAGACGACATGATTGTAACGCCGTTTGCTCAGGTGAGTTTGCGTACATGTTGACATAAAATAATACAGTAACTTGTAACGTGAACTTAAGAATCACATGGGTCCTGCACAAGGGTTTTTGAGTCAGTGGGTGTTCTGTTTAGTTTAGTTAAGATGCAAACAATGGGAGGTGTGTTACATGTCAGCTTCCAAATCCTGGCTCATGTTGACCCTGGATATAAATCTGAAGTCTAACTGTCAGTAAGCGCATTAATCTCATGAGGCGTTTGACAGCATGTTCTCCGTGTTATCTTAACTAACACTGAGCATTTGGCTTATTCTCTGTGTATCATATACTCACTGTGTGTCATACATTTAAGATGAGCTGATGCTTATGTTTTTCTCTCTTTATTTAAGGTGCTGGCTAGTTTGAGAACCGTGAGAAATAACTTCGCTGCGTTAACTAATTTACAGCAGGATAGAGCCTCCAGCAAGTGAGTGTGACAGCAGCACGGTTCACTTCTGCACACTTTTAGGTTGCGGTGGATGAGTTTCTGTCTTATTGCTGGAATGTCTTTAAATCTATCCAGTTTTGAGTATTTCATACTGAAGAATTGTACAAACACTCCCGTTTATGATGATTTTTATGATTTCTGGTTTATTGATTTACTGTTTACAAGCATAGTTCTGAAGGAATAGGATTCCTATTAGTGCTTTGTTTAATTTCTACCCAGGGACCTGTAATACTCTTTTAGTGCAGCTGGATATGTGTTAACTGCTTTGGTGTGCCACCTAATGGTCACTGTCAGAAAACAATAACATTGGATGAAGCTGTTTGAAGTTTCAAATCTGCATTACCTATGAAATCAAAACCCACACATTAGCTGTAATTTTGTTGTACACTAGCAGATTGGCAGCATTTGTGGATTTTTCTGTTTGTTTTTCTTTCTGTAGGCTTGTCAGTCTAGCCGTTTTAGGTGTGAAAATGATGTCAGCCTCTCTTACTTGATCTCCTTTTCAGGCGATCCCCCATGTGTAACCAACCGCCAATCACCAAGCCATCCTTCACAGGTACAGTGATATTGTTTTCATTCATGCTGAGGGTTTTTTAACTTTCTGTTTTGGGCATTTGAGCAAAATTTGAAGTGCATGGGTAGATTGCTGTGTGTGGATAGTGATTCGAGTATGAGTCTGTCTTCTCACATGACTGCTTGTCCAGTGTAGCGTCATGGTTGTCTGTTGGACTAAAATCTTTTAAGACTGTATTTAAACCCCACCACGTGGCACTGGGGTGGCAGGTCGCATCCATGCAGACGCACGGCCTGAAATAGCCTCAACCTTGTGCGGTCGTCCTGGAGTCACTGGGCCTCTGCTCTTCTCTCCGCATCACGCACCTCCCTGCGTAATGCCGGCCTCCTCATTCATATGCCATGCCACCTGGCACTTCTGCATTTGCACCACTACACATGTCTGTTGCTCTTCTCCGGTTACACACGTGCTCCGTCACACGCTTCGCTTCTCCTGTTACAGAAACCACACACCCCCCCCCCCCCCCACCCCGACTTCCACACGTAGAAACACATGAATGCTTGTGGTTCCCTTCTGTTGACGTGTAAATACACACTCTGCACTGTTGGTTACACACTCACACATACACACACACAGACACATGCACACACCGACCTTCTCCTGCTTCCCTGAGCCACACGCTGCCCTGGTTGTGGATGCCTTCCATTCCACAGTGAGTCATTCTCCAAATTATCACGGGAGTCGTTTACGCTGATGGTCGCCATGTCGTCCCAGGCGTGAGGCTGGAAGGGCAAGCCCAGCACATGTAAGGCCCCATGGAAGGCCAAGCATTCATGCTCAATGTGTAAATCTCTTCCACTTTCCAGGGGATCTATCCCTGTGTCCTGGAGGTCATGGGTTTGAATCCTATGGCTGGCAGAGGAATCATACCACCAAGGCCCTGCTCCAGGGTATTTCCATGCTGGCTGCCCCCGGGACCCTTACCCCAAAAAACTGTCACCAATCCCTACATGTGCATCTATGTCTCTTATGGAGAGCAAGGTGGTGCATACAAGAAAACAGGATTCCTAAGTAGCCATGTACAAGCTTCTACAAATTGTGTATAAAATTTCTTTTATTCACACACATACACACACGTGCGCACACATAGACACACACGCGCACACGCATACATATGCATAGACCACACACATAGATCAGCCTGCTTAACATCTCAGTTGGCTTGGTTCCAGGTTTAAGCTCTGACATAAAACATGACATTTAGTTAATATTTTAGTAAATATTATCATGCCTCCTGACTATATGTAATGGCGGTTAATGTATATGTCATGATGGCTGACATATAACCGCTTTCAAAACCACCTCCCCCAAGGCAAGTACAGAAACAGTCGGCTTTCCCCTGGAACTTTCCTGAACTTGCTTCTAATTCCGCCTAACCCTGCTGCCCATGGTCACCCTATGCACTCCGATTTTTAGGCTGTAGTGTTGGTCAAATGAGAAGGAAATTTTAGATTGGAAATAATAGTCAGTGAATGCGCCTTGTTCAGAGTGAGATTTGATTCTATAGAAAGCTGCAAAGTGAAGGTCTAAATCACAGTGTAAACTGAACTGGCATGAATAGATATACCTCCACCTTATATACTGTAATATAAAAAATAATGTTTATGGAACATTCACTTCAATCTTATATATTACCTTACTGCACTGTACTATATTTTGTGTGTGTGTGTATATGTGTGTGTGTATATATATATATATATATATATATATATATATACATACTTATATATCCAAATAATATACTCAGTATATGTATAATATATAATACACACTATTGTACCATTTACTACAACTATAAAATTAAAATTAAAATCTCGGTTGCAGGCCTGCATGTGTGTTGCGTGGTTGGTTTAGTGGTTAGTGATACTTCATAATTGCATGCAATAAGTAAATGAGTAGACTCTGAGACAGGGCACTTTCATTACACCACGCTTCCTCGGCGTTGCTCTGGGCAGCATGTAACTTTTAATGTGGACACACATCTTAGCCGGTGGTGTTTTGTTCCATGTTGTTAAACTTTATTTCACCTAGGAGCTGGGAAGTGAGGTGCTTGCTTTATTCTGCATGCGCTTGAGGCCCATAGGTGTGCCCTTCCATTCTGACGTCCTCTATTTCCCAGGGAAATGATAAGCAAATTCTAGGTCTCAGAAAAGAAAGTCCGGGGCCTGTTTGCTTTAGCCGTAACCTAATTACTTATAAACCACAAAAGCTTTATGTAAAGTAACGTCCTGGAGAGTAATTGAGATGCTTCACACTGATCCGTGCCCGGGTGCTCTTCCCCTCCCCGGCTTTTGCAGAATGGGCGGAATCCATTATGACGTAAAAACATTTAGTTTAGTTACACTAGGTCAGATAATGACTGCTTCGGTGGGAAGAATTGGTAATTACAGGCTGAAAGCTGACTGTCATGGTTCAGCGGCCGACACTGAGAGCCGACATGCTTCCGGATGGCATTAAGTGTAGATTCCTGTTTACTGTACTTAGCTTTTCATGGCTGTTATGGGCATCCTTTTACGAAATGACTCCATGTTTCACTTCCCAAGTGCTGAAGGCAGATCAGAATTGCTTAATTGTGTGTTTAAATGAAACTGTGTGTTTTAATAAAATATTAACTATAAGAAACCTGAAATATGGAATCCCCAAACATAAGTAATGTATCGAGAGTATCTGGGATCCAGCGTAACTAGACTGGTTGTGCTGCAGTTATTTTGTGTTATTTTCCTGCTACTAATATCTGCTGTCAGCATTTAGCCTTGAATGCTTAGTATTTGGCTACATTTGCAGTACAGTAAGATGGAACCTGATATGTTGTTTGTACTGTGTTGCTCCAGATCTATTACAGTTGCTGGTTTGGTGTCTGTTAAGTGGAATAAATGGCTACACAGTTTACATGCACGCCTGCTTCTGTAGCCTGTGTCTACGCTGCAGAAGTCAAAAGTCTCATGGTGCCTCTCTAATAAACTGAAAGGACAGCGAAACAGTCGGCTTGTCGTCTGTAATGATACCGTAATGCACAGTCTGTCATTGATAATGAGCCTTAGCGAGTCATAAACATCTGCTTGTTTACGCACATTATTTAAATCTGTTCAGAGCGAAGATACCGTTAATGGTAAATTCCTGGAGGATCCTTACAAAAATAATGCGACAAAAATGTGACATCTGGCTGTTTTTCAGGCAGGAATGAAACGGACTGTGTTTTTTTTAAAGAATGAAGCTTAAACTCTGAGTAAGTTTCCTGAGGAATATTGTGTTATTATGGTGATGAGGATGAGGATGATTAACAGCCAGCATACAATAGCAGTGGTGGAGATACTGATCCTGATGAGGAAGATGAGAATCTGAAGCCAGACATTAACAGGGAGCTGGCAGAACAGATGGTATATGAGCAGAGTCCAGTCCCGCTCTGTCTGTAGACTCCAGTCCACAGTTTGGCCGCAGCCCACCGCAGCTGAGCAGAGTGGCCTCTGAGGGCTGGCGTCTGATGTCGCACTGAGCATGGGAAGAATGCCACTGACGTCAGCGCTCGCTCTGCCTGGGAGAGTGGCACCCCTGCTCAGGGGAGCGCACCATTACTGGGAGAGAGGGAAGGGGGAGAAACAGGCAGAAAGAAAGAGGAGGAAAAAAGAGGGGCGATGCAGAGAAGAGGCACTAAAGGAGGACGGGGAGATTGAATAGGAAGGGTTGAGAGTCACGGATGTAACAGGCAACAGTGTGTGCAGAGTTTTATTTCACAGGCGCGTGCTCGCACACTGTAGTGCAGAGGGGCACACGATGACGGTGTCACTGTCATGAGGGGAGGTGTACTGCAGCCTGGACGGGAGCCCCACATTGACTGGACACATCTGCCTTCCCTCTCTGCCAGCTCATCTCGATGACCTTCAGTGAGGGAGCTGGGGAACGGTCCCCCGTCGTGCCGGAGTTGGCTGTTTCCGGTCCTCCGCAGATCCCCAGTCCCACTGTTAGGGCATTAGCCCCCGAACGGTATACCTGCATCAGCCTTTAGCTGCCATTCATCGGGCTGCGTTTCCCAGTGGATCTGGAGATCCTGTCAGCAAGTGTCTTCCTCGAGAACTCCAGCACTCCAGCTGCCACGGTAGCTGGGATTCACGGGAGGCCAGAAACAGTCTCCATGTTTTAGGCAGGAAATCATACACCCTTATTTTGCATATTTGCTCTCCTATTTCACGGTCTAAAATTAATCAGCCATTTAAATGTTTTACAAGCCAGTTTTTTCCCCTAAAAAGTGCTACGTCAGCCATGTGTTTTACATCTGTCGTTCATGCAGCTTGTTTCCTGACAAACTACATTCGCAATATTCCCACTACAAAGATGTTTCACCTTAAACTGCTCCCTCTCGTACCACAGCAGTGTCACCAAAGATAAGCTCCTTCTGCCTTGCCTTTTAGACACCAAGTTGCATCATTTCAAACTGACAAGGAGTTTTGTCGGAGTCCATTTTCTTGACCAGTTAAATGCCAGTAACATGTTCTGTCTCTCTATTTTTATAGTGCTCAAATACCTAATACTTCTTACCACTGTTTAGCTGACGTGCATTGCGTACTAATACTTTAGCTACATTACGTTGTCCTCTAATTAAAGGCAACAGAAAGTCATCTTTATTTTGCTCTGCTTTTAAGCTTATAATTATTCCACCTTTGAGTAGAATTTTATGTGCCGTTCGCACGCATGTTTTTTTCCTGTTCTGCTGCTTCCGCGGACAGCGATTCACGTCACACACTTCTGAGGGGTCTGTGTTTTACGCGTCTCAGTGTAAACTTTAAGTAGACCCAAGATTGCCGCAGATTGCTAACTGCTGCTAATTAAACTGTCCACGCTAGAGTGTGGTTTTCCTTTCCAAGTGGTGTCCCCGCCCCAGCGGCCAGCGCGGTTCAAACCCCAGCTGTGTGTCGTATAGCCCCAGCTTCACCCAAAGGTGTCATGGCGACGCTCTTAAGTGTCATAATGAAAAATGGACCAAAAGTGCATCAACTGTATGGCTTGAGCTGCAGATCTGTAGAGGTGGCATCTGGCAGCATAACAGGGAAATACAACCGGTGAAGGGGGATACTGAACTAATATTGATTTCCCACAAGGATAATAATATAAATCAGTACTGCACTGTGCATTAAAAATTCCACAGCTATGTGCATTCAGAGGATACTGACTCGCTGCCCCTATGAGCAGAGCACAACGGCCCAGCCGCGGCATGAACACGCTGAGTGAATGACTTTGCCTCATGGCACAGGGGGCAGAGAGAGAATAGAAATATGTTGGGTCCTTTTTACATAACACATGCTCTTCATGAGACTCAGAGATGTATGTAGGTGAGAGGAAAACTTCGGGGTCAGAGCATAGGCTCAGCCGGCATTACTGAAGCCGTTTATGTCAGGAGCCTAACAGCCCAACATCACTCGTCCCAGAGCTGTGGCAGGGGCACGGATACCCTGGCAGATTCAGAGGGCCGAGCACTTTACAGGGGTCCTTCCCAGGGGCCCAGGAGGGGCACGGATACCCTGGCAGATTCAGAGGGCCCAGCACTTTACAGGGGCCCTTCCCAGGGGCCCAGGATGGGCACGGATACCCTGGCAGATTCAGAGGGCCCAGCACTTTACAGGGGCCCTTCCCAGGGGCCCAGGAGGGGCACGGATACCCTGGCAGATTCAGAGGGCCCAGCACTTTACAGGGGCCCTTCCCAGGGGCCCAGGATGGGCACGGATACCCTGGTAGATACCCTGGGGGTCCAATGTGACATTTTGTTAGGGAGCCCAGAATTTCAAGCTATAGTCCTGACTCTGTAGACCATAGGATTTGAAACGACAACCTTCCGATCACAAATATAGATTCGTAACCTGCAGAACTACAGACCACCCACTGGGCCTCCTTGAGCATTTCAACTATTCAAAAATACATTTACAGTCCCTAAAATCAGTTAAATGTAATTGAAATAAGTAATTTAACATGAGTTTAAACATGACTTATTTGCAGGTTATATAGTTAATAGGTCATATCCAAACTATCAATATGATTTTAGTTCACCTTTATTATTATTGGATACATGATTTTTTAATGTAGACTTAAAGTGGGAAAGTTATTGAGACCTCCAAATATTTTGTATGTTTCTGGGTTCATTTTGCCTTTTAATCTGCTACAGTAGCTGCACAGTTGAAATTTAAATACTCTTCCTGCCAACTTGCTGAGCAGGACCTTCAGAAATAGCAGGTGCTCCAGAGGAGGTTTGAACAGGATGTTGGGTATAGGGTATAGGGTATAGGGCTGTCCGTCTCAAAAGCAAATCAGCTTTACTTGGACCTGAATTGTATCATTGAGAAGTGTACATCTCAGTTTACAAAAACGTTGGGACCCTGGGTAAAATGTAAATAAAAACCGAATGCAATAATTTGCAAATCATTTAAACCCATATTTAATTTATAAAGACAACATGACAAATGTTGAAACAGAAATTAAACTTGTCTTATGACAAATATATGCTCAATTTGATTTTGATGCCAGCAACATGTTTGAAAAAGTTGGGATGGGGCAACAAATCACTGGAAAAGTTGTGATGCTAAATCAAAACACCTGGTTGAATATCTCACTACTAAATAGGTTAATTGGCATCAGGTCATTAAGATAATTGGGTATAAAAAGAGCCTCACAGAGAGGCAGAGTCTCTGTGCAGTGAAGATGGGGAAGAGGTTCACTGCTCTGTGCAGTGAAGATGGGAAGACGTTCACTGCTCTGTGCAGTGAAGATGGGGAAGAGGTTCACTACTCTGTGCAGTCAAGATGGGAAGACGTTCACTGCTCTGTGCAGTGAAGATGGGGAGAGGTTCACTGCTCTATCAAAGATTGTGCGGGCAAATAGTGTAACAATTTAAGAATAATGTAACGATGTAACATTGCAAAGAATTTTGGAATTTCATCGTCCATAGTACATAATATCATTAAAAGATTACAACAGCATGGCTCCACAGTAGAAGAGTCCGGGTGCTAGACTGAAATGCCTGCAGTCCAGACCGGCCACCCACTGAAAACATTTGGCATTTGGCATTTGGCAAATGAGACTCCAGACTGTTGACTAGTTGAAATCCCATATCAGGCAAAATGGGAGAGACTTTCACTTAAAATAATCCAGCAAAACATTTACAGAGTATTGTTTAAAGAAGAGGTGATGCAGAACATGACCCTCTCAGCTTTTTTGAAGCGTGTTGCTGGCATCAAATTCAAAATAAGATTATATTTGTCATAAAGCGCTAACTTTTCTCATTTTTTGGCATTTAATATCTTGTTATTGTTCAATTTTCAATTAAATGTGGGTTTATATTATCTATAGATCATTGCATTCTGTTTTTATTTACATTTTATTTACATTTTATTTACATTTTATACAGCATCCTTACTTTTCTGGAAATGGGGTTGTAAAAGTTTGAATATCTCCCAGGTAAAATTTGAATGTGCTTGAACTTATTTACTCTTTATATAAAAACTTTATATAAACACTTTTTACAATTAGCAGCTTTCTGTAATGTAATATATATTTTAGATTAATTACAAATTGTTTGACTATGGCAATTCAGTAACACAATAACATTTTTGGCGCCAAAATAAAATGTAATTTCAAATTGACTATAGGATTTTGTCTAAATGAATAAAACCTTGCCTGTGGCATTAAGATGTTAAAAACTTTGTGAGATGTTTTTGGTCTTAGTTTCTTCAGTTTAGTGACACACGTGGGAATGGGGTTTGTGTGGCTCTTTGAAAGCCTGTCTGCCTTTCTTGTAGCCCTTCTGATATGTTAGTGCTTTCCTGTAGCCCTTCTGATATATTAGTGCTTTCCTGTAGCCCTTATGATATATTAGTGCTTTCCTGTAGCCCTTCGGATATATTAGTGCTTTCCTGTAGCCCTTCTGATATATTAGTGCTTTCCTGTAGCCCTTCGGATATATTAGTGCTTTCCTGTAGCCC
>JABFEB020000040.1:27981511-28001630 GCA_019775895.2 Stomatorhinus ivindoensis
AGCCCTTCTGATATATTAGTGCTTTCCTGTAGCCCTTCGGATATATTAGTGCTTTCCTGTAGCCCTTCTGATATATTAGTGCTTTTTGCAAAGATAGATAGAAACACTTGCCCACACTTAGCCTCATTGAGACATACACTCCTTCCACTGCCATTCTAAAATGTTCCAGCACCGCACTGCTAAACATCAGTGTCTTGGCTGTCTCCTTGAGTACTCTGTGAGTCAGAGAACAAGTGTGCGGACGTTGTTTTATCAATGGAAAAATCTCCTTTAGATCCTGAATGTGTTTAACTCGCTAGGATCTACTGACAAAGGTCATACTACATGCCGGAATTCTGGAACGGCATAGCAGTGTGCCCAGGACCCAGTCCTGAAGCCTGCCTCTCTCCGAGAGCAGAGCGGAGAGGCTCCGTGCAGCACAGATGAGGCTTTGGCTCCACACTCCTGCTTCCAGGCCGGGATTTGGCTGCAGCCCGTCCGCTCTCCGTGCAGCGATCTCAGCCTTCAGGATCTGGTTCAAAAGAAGCAGCACTCATGGTTAGCTGCAGGATGCCTCCTCAGCCCCGAAACCACAGTGCAGAGGAGAATCCAATCACTTTGTTTTCGTTTTAAATTCAGTTTGGAAGTGAGCGAATAGGGGCCGGCGTGCCGGAAGGCTGCAGGAACGGGAAACTGTGTCTGCGTCGCTCTGGACGTGACTCTGTCTCTTTGACTGGGTGTGAGTGTGCGTGAGAGTGTGTGTTATGTGTGTGAGTCTGTGTGTGTCTGCTCGCTGCCCCCCACCCCCCGCCCCCAGAAGCTGCCATGCTTCGCCATGCCTTCTTTGTTATGGGCCGTGTGAAGCCAGACTGAATCCGAGGAGCTCCGGCCTCGCAGAGAAATCCCAAGACAAACATGGATGTGTTTGTGAGACTGATTTTTATCCTGCTACAGGACTGGAATTATACTGATCGGAATAAGGCGCCTCACAGTCCGGATTATTGAGAGCTGTCTGTGTCTGGGCGTGTGTATATGTCTGTGTGCGTGTTTGCGTGAGTGCGCCTGGGTGTTTTGTCTTATTTATTCCAAAACAAGAGAAGAGAGAGCCCCGGCTACGCTTTCCCTCGGGGGGGGGGGGAGTGACTGTGACTGTGCGTGGCGAAGGAACTGTGGAGCGTGACTCCTCACTTGGACCGCTGCTCTGTGGTGGGGACGGGGAGGGGGCACGGAGCGGATTCCCCCACCGGTGTCCGCGGAGGGCCGTTGGTGGCGTTATGAAGAGTCACCCATGCGTCCACGCCGGGCGACACGACATGGCCGTCGACGGAGCGGCGGACCCTCCACTGGGAGCCACCGCCAGCCCTGTGAAGAGGCTGAAAACTGACCCACCGCTCCGCTCTCTCCCTCCAGAGGAGGCCTACCAGAAGCTGGCCACGGAGACCCTGGAGGAGCTCGACTGGTGCCTGGACCAGCTGGAGACGCTGCAGACCAGGCACTCCGTCAGCGAGATGGCCTCCAACAAGGTGAGCGTCCGGCACCCCGTGTGCCGCCTTCCGGGCGCCCAGACACAGGGACGCGTGTGTGCGGCAGCCCGGTACACTGCACGGGTGCTGTGGAGATGTTACGGCTGGGTCATTAGCAGCAATGGCGCTGCCTTGCCAGGCCTGTAAGAGGCGCTCCACATAGCAGCGGGAGCAGCGGCGGTCTTGGGCAAAGCCAAGATGGCAGAGTGACGGGTGTCACGCACACGCGGAGAGCAGCTCACTGCCAGAGCCCCGTCATTCAGAGCCGGCAGCTGTGTGGCCAGTTCACTCCCCCCCCCGCTGGGAGATGTATGACTGTGGCAGGGCACTGGAGCCTGTATCTGTCTGCACACATACAGTGTGTAAAGTCTGAGGGACGCCTTGCTCAAGGCTGTGTGGTGTAGTAGTAGTTGTTGTTTTGCTTATAGCTGTCGAGCTGACCGGCACAGCACTGGCAGGTCGCATGTTTGTCAGACCAATAGACGTCACTGTTTGTCTTTCACATCCGCAGCGAAAATTTCGGCGAAAAATGACCGGATAAAGGAAGGCAGTGAAGCTGGGGTTTGTGTTATCTGGATGTGCCCTTTCTGAATCTTGATGTCTTTGCTGGGATGGGTTTAAGAGCGAATATCTTCAGGCTGGGGCAGCCTTACGCATCAGCGGTGAATAACAGCAAGGGGATGGCGGCTTGCAGAGCTGAGGAAGGGTGCTAACTGTTGCAATGAAGGTCGTCGGTTCGAAGTCCGTGTTGTGGGGGCTGGGGGGTCACAGTCATGTGTGGCTTTAATTGCAGCTGGAGATAATGGTGCCATGTGCTACGCCTCATGCCCTGTCTGTCAGTATGGCGTCACACCTCATTCCCCCGATGCTCTTAAGTGCCTTGTTTTATTTAGCTCATACAGATACTGGAGCATTTGTCCATGTGACAGTTTTTAAAAGGCTGACCTGTTTCCAAGTTCATAACATCTGACACGTATACCGCAGCCGTCACGCGGCACTGCCCAGGGCCTTGAACCCATGTACGCTCATCCAGCAAATACTAACCCTCCTCAGATCAGGAGAATTTATTTTTTAATTGTCCAGGCTGTGATATGTACAGGTACTAAGGATTGGGATATTGAAGATTCTGATAGGTAGGAGGGTCACTTAAAGTCACTTTGGAGGGTCATTTAGATTTGTGTCCCTAATATTTTAATACATTCTGTTGTCTGCTGTTAAAACCAGAGTCAACATAGAGTCCATAAAAGACACCCCTGCCTGTGTTTTTAGCAGGATGTATGAAGCATGTGTAATCAGCCTTGTGAAGGTCACCTACTGGGTGTACACTTGCTGTGGCCAACTAAACATATTCCCTAGGTTTTAGTTTGTTGGATAGATAAATTGCATTTCAAATATGGTTACACATGCAGTATAAATGAAAAAGTTAATGACTTCAATGCACCCAAATTCATTCAAGTGCATTACAGTCAGTCACTTTTTTATTTCAAACATGTTTGATTATATCTTACTGTAGATATTACTCTTGTGCTGGTGAGTTGAATATTGGGAATTGACATTAATCTGCTGATTCTCCTGGAATTTCTCTGACTGGCTGCTTGAGGCGGGGGTAAGATTAATTGTTGATTTGGACAGCACTCATTCTAAGGTATTTGTAGCAACAGTACAGCTATTGACCTGTTTAACCGCAAATATTTCAAATAAATATTATTCCCTATGAAATACGTTTTGTTTTTGTTGAGAAATGTTGTTAAATGGCATTTGTCTAATATTGTAGATGCTTATTACTCTGATTGGGAAGAGTGAATAGGATTTTTGTACGATTCACCTTTTGACTTGCAAATTTCAAGTTGAGCACTATTTACTCTGCACGAGATTTACCTCTGTGCTGGATAGTAGTTCTCCGTGTAGTTCTGTTCTCCGTGTAGTTCTGTTCTCCGTGTAGTTCTGTTCTCCGTGTAGTTCTGTATTGTATTGTGTGTAGCCTGTAGTACTTTTGTTTGCTTTGCACATTGAGCCAGGAGAAACACAATTTCGTTCTTCCATGCACTGTCAAACTGTGTGGTACGAATGACACTAAAGTTTACTTTGACTTTTAAAAAGTAAGTGATGACTGAATGAGGAGAGGGATTCAGTGGGATCTCTAAATGTTTGGCCAGTAAAGACACGCAGGTCAGGCTGTGGCTTGAAGCAGAGTAGCCCAACTCCAGTGTGAGGTGTGCCATTCCCCTGGCTGACCTCTCAGAGGTGTTCAGGTAGTCAACCGGCTTATCTTGGCTGGCTGTGGCATAGCCTCCAACAAGCCCAGCAGGGCCCAGGCAAGAATCCTACGTCACTTAACCCAATGATGCCATTTGTAGCCACTATCTTCCTGCTAATATGGAGCTGGGTCTTGGGATCGAGTTTCACTCTAAGATTCAACATTCCAGATGTTTTATTGGTCATGTGCAACAAGTGTGTTGGAATGCTGACTCGTCCAACCACATCCAGCACTGGAAGCAACTAGTTATATTCAATGATACGTCCAGCAGCTGACCAACACCAACAGGCTGGGGAGAAGCACAACACTTTTAAATACACTGCAATTTCAGCTAATCTTTGGGCTTTGTCTACATCTTGGGTTTTGTCAGCTCACATCATTGTGAGACAACGTACGGTGAACGTCAATGTGCTACAAGCCGCAGAAGGTTATCTGTGTAGGAGTGGCTTAGAGCACAACAAAGAAATCATTCATAAATCTTTTCGCGGCTGATAATAGTTGCTCCTTCTGGAACATTGGACTGGCATTGGACCCCAACCAGCTACTTTCAAAAGATAGCTGTTTTGTTGAATCCCCCGAATTACTTACAAAGGAGCACTATTCTTAGAGAGCTTAAAATGTGCAAAGCCTAATGACCCAGAGATTTTGACTCCCTTTTTAAGCAGCTGTAGAGGTCAGCTGGACATAGCACCTGGGTCCCCTCATCTACAGCTCTGACTTGGCGGGGCTGTGATTACAGCGGGCCCCTGCACACTCTCTGGCATGCAGAACCAAGGCTGCTTTTCTCTGATGTCACTGGATGCCAGGCAACTCTTGCCGCGTGTTTGTGTGCGTGTGTGTGTGTGTGTTTGAATTAGGTTTATATTACATTGTGGGGTCCAACTGTCATGCACAATGTAATAAAAACTTGTTTTGACATTGTGGGGACCATTTTTCAGGTCTCCACAAAGATCTGTGAATGCAACTGGAAAAATAAAAATGCCCCATAGAAATTAATGGAGAGTCCCCACAAAGATATGAGTACAGCTTTGTGTGTGTTTTTGTGTGAGCGTGTGTGTGTGTGGTCTGCTGGGTTTGTGTTAATCGGGGGCAATGCAGCTGATGAAAGACCCCCATATACACACACCCGCCTCCCTGCAGACAGATGCAGCCAGAGAGCAGAGCACGAGTAGACAGGAGGACAGACGTGTTTAGCCAGCAGGGCACCCGGATTGAATGCCTCCGAGTGTGAGGGACGGCGGACTGATGGCCGGGGAGGCAGTCACACTCACAGAGCGAGACGCACCGGTGAGGCACACAGACAAACAAGAGACGTGTCCCGGTCTCCATGGCAACCCACACGAAGTGCCCGCGGCTCGGCGGTGGCAATGGTGGGGAGTGCAGGCAGGAATTTGTATACGGCGGAGACGCGCATCTTTGGAGAGCCGAGCCGGAGGAGCAGCAGGCGAGACCATTCGCCGTGGAAAGGGTGGGAGAGGAGAGGCGTCAGAGTGTTTGCCCGGCACTCGCCGGAAAATCCCCCGATACCTTAAACGTGCTCTCCATGCTCAGCAGTGGGCTTCATGCTGTCTCAGAGGCTGCTGTAGCCTCCTGAGACCCCACCCATTGTAGTGGACATTTTATTTTTTGCATCTATCTTTTCACTGGTGCTAGGAAGCATATTTGTTCCTGTTGTACACTAAAGAGGACATGCTGTGAAATTAAAAACAAAAATACATTTGAAAAAATCTAAATTGTAAGATGTCTGATTTCCTTCGAAGACAAATAGCCTAAAATTGCAGGAGACTTTTTTGCTTGGGTCTCAGGAGAACATGGACATTCCTTTTGTCACATGAACAATGAATGGGAAATTCTGCTCATTAATATTCATATAAGCAACAGTATTTGCAGTGTAGTGTCATTTCTCAGTGTTCATTAGATAACAAAAAAATAAAAAAATACAGAGCTTTGACGTACTGCGGCACACTGCAAAAGTGCCATTCTCATAACGCTGAGCCATAGTTTGGGTTCTGCAGCCTGACACTGTAGCTTCTCTTACACTGGAAGAAAAGTAAACCCGTGACCCACCACTCACTCACTTCCTCTCTGCCCTCTCTCTCCTCTCTCTTTCTCTCACTTTTTCTCCTCTTTGACTTCTAGCCTCGATTTCAAGCTTATTTGTTTGGATGGCAGGGTACTGCGTTGCCCAAAAATGATTTCAGAAACATTTAACAAATTTTAATGACACAAGCTTAGGAAACAGTAATTATTAAGCAAACAGAAATTCATCCTGTCCCTTCACACTTAAAATCTGTATTGATATATCAATATAATTGGCACACGCTTCTTGTAAACGAATCACATTATTCTAAATGTTCTCATGTATGTTTTTCTTTTATTACATACATAAAAAAAATCGAATAGACTGTGTTGCATATTTTGTTCTAGCTGTGCAATTGAATATTTTATAACCAGTACTCTGGTTTTAGGAAAAGACAATAGAAAAACAAATATAAATTATATATGTATAAAATAGGATGGAAGGTCTCAGGTTCAGCAGCATTTTGCTGTACACACGGTTAGGAACAAACATTTTCCTTTTAGTCTTACTGTGGCTTCAATCCGGATCAGTCTGGATTTTTCTCATTCTGGATCCACTTGGAAAGTAAGATCCCCCCCCCCCGTTTTATTTGTCAAATAAATTACAGATGAAAGGAATTTGTATTTCTTCATACCATTACATTTTGAATTATTTTCCAGGTTCAGATGAAAAAGTTTGATCTATACACCATGAATGTTTCAGGGATTTCACCGCAGGCGTTATCGGCTGTTAGGATGGGGGGATTCCTTTAGAGAGGATGACGTGTTTCTCTATTATGCTTTGATGTGGCAGGGCGGCTGGTTTATTCTTCATCTTATCCTTGCGTAAAAAAAAATCAGAGAGGGTAATCATGTGACGAGTATAATCATGTCCTTTGCGTGTGTGTGACTTTTGCATGAAGGGTTGTGTGGTCGTTCCCCAACCCTGCTATCCACAGTAGTCCAGGTGATTGATTGATTAATGCATCAACATTTTTCAATAAAGACCCAGGGCTTATCTGGGTTGTCACTCTACTCATTTAACCCAGAAAAACCGTTTAACACTTCATGCCATTGTCAAACACGTGTTTTTGTCTGAGATTAATGCACGTGCTGTGGGTCTGTGCTCTCGGCCCCACACAATAAGGGATTACTGCTACAGGAAACACCACATATATCATAAGTCTACAAAACTAGTGTAAAACTTTTCCTACTCTGAAATTTGCCTGAGATTATTCACTTTGGTAAAACTGCTTGGTGCATGACATTTGATTGAACAGGGTGACCGTTTGAAAGTACCAAGGGAACTTAAACACCTGTTTGGGACAGAGAAGAGACCTGAGGGGACAGATCCTTGGCAGCAAGGGACTTATTTACACTATTAGAGTTGGACTGGATGGGATGGGATCAGTTCAGGCTAACATGCTAACACAAATTGACAGTATGAAAACAGGGAGCAAATATAGTACTGTTACACCAGTGCAGAATGGGCAAGTGGTTGCATGGGATGCGATGGGTGTGAGACTGGAGTCAAACTGGTACCCAGTTCAGTGGGAGCTAGATTATTTAAATGGAACACAGCAGTATATTCACAGTCAGGCAAATGAAATACAATGGAAATAGTTTTTTCACAAATGTGGCAAAATCTTGTGGTGCAGATTGCATATCTAAGATTTAGACAACAAGTGGTTAAAAGTTGAACTTTATTTTATAATTGTTCTGGAATTATGTTTGACAGTGAATGGGATCCATGCTTACTTTCTGCACGGGCACTGCTAAACCCATGATGCAAATGACATTAACACCGTCGCCTATGTGATGCGTACAATGTATCCCCCTTTGTCTCGTCCCATCCTCCCGGCCTCGTGGTCCACTCCTCTGTGGGGTGAGCTTGTAAAAAGGCCACACCTAAATGCAACTTAACGAGGGGGTTGTACTTAAGTTGTGGTTAAAGTACTTAACTAAATAATAAAGGCCCACTCAGCAAGCCTGACTGGATATCAGGCACACTCACAGGCAGCATCACCAGGCACACTCACAGGCAGCATCACCAGGCACACTCACAGGCAGCATCACCAGGCACACTCACAGGCAGCATCACCGCGTCTCTGTAAAAGAAACAGCTTTGAAGCTTCTTTTTGTCTCAGTGTGACAATATATAACATCATATATACCCTCATAATTCTTCGATCAGTATTTCTTCATTGTTGTACAATCTTCACACATTGCATTCTTTAAATTGTTAAGCCCAGACATCCTGCCATTGACTCTCGGGCCAAGATCAGATTTTTTTAATGGGTTCAGACTTGCAGCTCATTAGTATACCTATAGGTCTGAGTATGATTTCTTTGTGTCCTGAAGAGAAAGTTGACAAAATCCCATTTCTCTGGGTAGGGTAGCATTTTTAAAAATAACAATTTTATAGGCATTCCATTAGAGAAAAAATATATCAGTATAAATTAATATAAGTATCATGTATCAGTATCATGTTTTATGTCATATCTAATGCTTTATGGATTCTTAATCAGTGAATAATTTTATCATAGATATAATATATAATCTAAACTGTGTTAGATGTGTGGTGTGGTAAAAATGCGTATTTCCATCAGGCCGATTTGTGAAGTAGCTGTTCAGTCCATATTACATGCTGACATGCTGAGTACACCGTACACCGTACACCGTACACCTCCCTCAGAACCCATATACCGATGGAGCCACTCGCATACAAACATGCAGCTCTCCTTTCTCATAAATCATGCCATCACCATCTTGCCTTGTTTGATACTCACAAGAGGATTTCAAGGAGTTCAGTAAGAGGGAAGCTTCGCTGTCTCACTGTGCTGCAAAAATGAAACATGGGGTGGGGGTTCCGCAGGATTCGCTCAACCAATCAGCTGTCTGTATCCCCATCTTAGGTTCACACCTTTCTGATCCGTGAAAGAGATTTGATTGGCTGACTATTAGGGCGTGTGCAGTCTCTGGTCGCTAACATAAAGAGACCCTTATTTGGAGGATACTGACACTAGCCCCCCCCCCGTCCTACCACTTTCCAGGAGCCTCTCATCCTCCTGATTGCACGAGAAAATCTTGTTTCTCAACCTCCTGTGGAGCGCGGGCAAAGATGCTGATGCGGGAGCGGAGGCCCCGCCTTCGGCCCCTCGCTCTGGCTGCCTGTACTTGTCATAGCCGCTTAGTTCAGATTCCAATCCATGGATTCGCTTTCAGCATTGAGAACTGAAGGAAGGGAAAAAAGACAAAATGGAATCTGTACTGTGGATGCAGCCAGAAGGAAGCGGCATGAGAGCCGTTTGAGGTCCTCCGCGATCTACTTTTAGAAAGCTGCTCCGTCTGGCGCACAAAACTTGCAGAACCATTCCCTTCCTTATTTTGGACCATTTTCTTTTCCCCCAAAATGCCTGAAGCTAATTATTTACTTTCAGTTTCTTGGGGATACATTAAGGTAAGGCTATTGTTTTCTGAGCCTTTTTGAATATACAGTGTGGTTATTGTGGATGTGGATGAAAAAACAGAGATAATTGGCTATTGTGTGTTGCCTGGCGTATACATTTAGCACTTGGTTAGGTCTTTGTTGCTTCAGGTGATTATTGCAGTCTTCTGGTGGGGGGGGGATCTCGTGTAATACAGTTATTTCCCCTATTTTTGTAATATAAAACAAAACCCATTCCATTAGGACTACTGTACTTTTACAATTCCAAGCCTAGACAGATGCTTGAGAGGTATACGAGATTCCATTTTAAAAAGCAGCACAGCGGATCTTAAAATAATTTATAATTCATACCCCCCCCCCCCCCCCCAGTACTGTGGCACGTTCTACTTCTATTTCTAGGTCTTACGAAATTCCAGGCTATTTATTCTCAGACAATGTATTCCTAGTCCCCATTGTGCAGGAG
Source organism: Stomatorhinus ivindoensis (assembly GCA_019775895.2). Classification (NCBI taxonomy): domain Eukaryota; kingdom Metazoa; phylum Chordata; class Actinopteri; order Osteoglossiformes; family Mormyridae; genus Stomatorhinus; species Stomatorhinus ivindoensis. The sequence goes on from JABFEB020000040.1 coordinate 27,991,240, forward strand.
GAAAATGACAAGCTTCTCATTGATTTGGGCTGTTCACTAATACAATGGATATTGCCTTTCTCCTTTGTGTTACTGGGTGGTAAATAATCTGGGCTTTAATATCAATTGCAGCTTTATTTAAAAAAAAGTTTGCTATTTTTTCTGTAGTTAAAGTAAAGGTATTTTTTTAAGCTGCAGTGTCGCAGTGAATGGGACACTGGGATGGGGATTTGTGGGTCATGAAGTAGGAGCCTCTGATAAGCCTGCAGGTCAATTTCATTCCAGGAATCATGAAAATAAAATGGTAAAATAGAGTATTTTGCTCTTGGCCTTCATTGAGGTTCTGTTAAACTTTGGAAGTGCATCCTTGGAGACAGAGGTCTAGCAGATCTGTGATCCATCCACAGCTTCTGTCATTTGCCTGCGTCATCACACCAGTCCTGTTTTATGTTGAGATTGAGGTGAAGAAACACTATATATATATATACACACACACGTAGCCTTTGATGGAAGGCTGTAGGCTCAGGCTGTGTGTGATCCTCCAGCTGAGGTCTTGATCACGTGAATTCACATGATTCCTTCTTTTGGCGTTCAGCCTCGATACTGAAGTTGTGCGCTATTCAAAGAGCAGAGTATCTGGTCCCCCAGGACCTGAATTAGATCATTCTTATTGTGGAATATCATTGGCAGGACATTTGATGATAAAACTAAATATTTGGTAGAGCAGCCATTAGGTGGTGCAGTTAAACCTGCTATGTAGTATGGCATTTATCTAGTATGATGACATAATAGTAACCGGCTCGTCACTACATTCGTTCAAGAATAAGAAAGTGATAAACCTGGAAATATAAAGTAAAATTGCCAGTTTTCTTCCTCCTGTTTTTAAAAACCTAATTAGCACAGTTTACAGATCAGTATACAGTAAGAGTCCTGTATTTAGACATATATCTCACAGCATGCATCCACTTGATGCCTGCACCAGTCTCCTTAGTTCCAGTAGAGTACAACTGCTGTATATGGGTCAAGGATGGGTCAAGGCGACCTGAGTCGTGATGTGACATCATAGTCATGCCCATTTATGGGCATGAGAGCAGGTACTCACCCAAATTAAACCTCCTCACCCTCCCCATCATGTCTCTGTTATCTAAATTCTTTGGTATTCAGGTGTACATTGAATAACACCTGAGACAAGGTGATAGTTATTGTTAACATCCATGCAATATCTAAAACTACAACAAAAATGTATGGCTAGTATACAATTAAATCCTGTCACAGTTCAATCAACTTATGAATCAATAAATCAAGCTCTGTAATTGGTCAGTTATTTTGAATGAGCTGTTTTCAGACTATATTTAGGTCACAAAACTGGCAGTGACAAAAAACAGAGAACCAAGTGTGTTAGCAGTGATGTGTATCTAGAACGCCACCTTGTTTTATAACTGCAGTGTAGCGACTAATTCATCCAAACATTAAACTGATCTACAGTTATCATAAACAAAGCTGTTGTCAGGTTCCATCACAGTCAGCATTTTCTTAGTAATGAGTCAACTTGTCATCTTCACTGAAGAAGTTCAAAAACATAAAATTAAAGCAGTATTGAAATCAGTGAAATGAAGCCAAAGGAATTCATAATTAACACAGATGGTGAGGAGCGTTCATGTGAATGAGAAAGTTACCAGCTTATTTTCTTCTACTTTCAGTTCAAGAGGATGTTAAATCGAGAGCTTACGCACCTGTCTGAAATGAGCAGGTCGGGGAACCAAGTCTCGGAGTTCATATCCAGCACATTTTTAGGTAAGTGCATTGACACAGTGCTTTAGATCAGGCTTCATAATAATCAGTCCTGTCTCGTGATTGTACATGAACAGTTACGGATCTGGATATTCTGATCAATGTAACTAAATACCTGGTATAGATTCAGCCAAAAATCATTCATATTTTGCCCTCTACTCTTTTTATTATGTTGTGCTTGAATCATATTTTTTGTATTGGCTTGGTGGTTGTCTTGCATGTAGCTCAGAGTTCCACTGTACATTTCCATATATACACACTGAGGGATCCCAGATATATCTGTTAATACCTAATTTACATGACCCTTTCTCTTCAACCGTCCACTCATTTCACTTTGCCCCTGTGCCTCTTCACCCTCCTCAGTCATCTGTGAAATTTGGTAACACTTTACTTAAACCAGTCATTTATAATGCACTATGGATAACTTCATTATGCATTATAATGGTTACTATAAACCATTATAACGCATTATGATGGTATTTATAGTGTATTTTACATGAGAGCCTCATAGAAGACTCATAATGCATTATAAACATGGGTATAATGTGCTGTGCCTTTTTATAGATAGTTATATTCATGTTTTGAATAATTTATGAGTGTATTATAATGAATTATGAAGGTATCTATAAAGCATTATACACGGGGCCTTTAAGTAAAGTCTTACCTGCAATTCCCTGTTCAAAACAGTAGATGTGATACAGTTTAATTGGAGGGCTAGTGGGCAGCATTTATTTGGTTTACTTTAGAGTTTTTCACCATGAGAGATACAGAATCATGGCAAATATCACGCTCTTTTGGTCTCGCTTCTTGCAGACAAGCAGCACGAGGTAGAGATGCCCTCCCCACAGACGCAGAAGGACAAGGACAAAAAGAAACGGCCTATGTCTCAGATCAGTGGGGTTAAGAAGCTGATGCACAGCTCCAGTCTGAGCAACTCCAACATCCCCCGCTTCGGTGTGAAGACAGAGGCCGAGGACCTGCTGGCCAAGGTGGGCGGGGCCACTCCCTTCGGCACACGGGCGCCAGCAGAAGCTGCACTCCGGCGTGGCGTTTCCATGGCTACGCTGAGCCCATGGTAGCACGCAATGACACAGGCTATTTGCATTTTCAGGAACTTGAAGATGTAAACAAATGGGGCCTTAACGTTTTCAAAGTCACGGAATTCTCTGGAAATCGGCCTTTAACGGTTTTGATGTACACGATTTTCCAGGTGAGACTTTTAATTTTAATTTAATTTTAAAGTCCTAAACTTTTTCTCCCCATAAATGGCTCCCAATTTACTTACACTGTAACCGTTTTCATTCTTTTTCCATTTTCAGGAAAGGGACTTGTTAAAAACATTCAAAATTCCATTAGATACATTTATAACATATTTGATGACCTTAGAAGACCATTACCATGGAGATGTTGCATATCATAACAATATTCATGCTGCTGATGTCACACAATCCACCCATGTGCTGCTATCTACCCCTGCTTTAGAGGTAAGAAACTCTGCACAGTCTCTGCATTTTAAGTTTATCTGTGTTTGCAGTAGTGAAGACATTCATCTTACTGGTTATTCAGCTTAAATCTTCCCTAACAAACAGGCACAGCACTACAAAAACAGTTACTGCTCAATAAAGCAAATCTACAGGTTTTCAGTATGGCAAAATTTGTATACACATCTCATAAATTCATTTTTTTAAATTATATAAATATGTTCATCATAATATACATTAGCACAAAATTACGGACATTACTTTTTGCCTTCCTCACTTATACCACCTTCATCGTGCCATAAGGTTACTTATTTTTGTTATTTGTTTTCTTCTAATGTTACTTTTCATTCATTTGATAGGGCAGCTATTGTGCGGAGCGTTATTTATTTCAGAAACAGACAAATCATAAAGTTCCCCTTGGGATATGTGAAGCTTTTGTGTTGTTCCATATAACATACCCGTGTAATTTTGCAGGATAATGTTTGCAGTGTTTGTGTGTAGAGACAGCATGCAGGTATTTGTTTTTGTGTCAGATCTTCATTATGCAGCATTCTCATAACTGGCAAATGTCTTGTTTTGTTTAACAGGCTGTGTTTACCGACTTAGAGATCCTTGCTGCAATTTTTGCTAGTGCTATACACGATGTGGACCACCCTGGTGTCTCCAATCAGTTCCTCATCAACACCAGTGAGTACATGCTCCATCTAGCCCTGTCTCGCATGGTGGGGGTAACTGAGGTCTCACTAAGAGCTTGGAGTTTGGGCAGAGGCAGGAGCAGGACCCAGACAGGCCGCCTCCTCGCGAGCTGTCAGCAAGATACACACAGACGTGCTAGTGGGCACCACTGCATATGCACGCGCAAACATTAGCATGCGTGGCCAAATGCTACCCGTATGCACACACTGTCCCGCTCACGCATGCACGCTGACGGAGCGATGCGTGCAGGCCTGGCTGCCAGCGGGTTGGGTGTCACATCCGTGCCCCAGTGTGTGGCAGCGCACGGGATCAGTGACGTTCAGTGAAGCGATTACTGCTGAGGGGAGCACTCCATCTGGCTCACTGTCTGCAGTCCCCCTCATGCCCACCCCCGCACCCCCTTCCCCCCGGCTTCCCGTTCCCCATTGGCCAGAGGGGGATTCCCCTGCAGCCAATGGCCAGCGATGACTCATGGACTGGAAAACAAAGGGCTGCATGGATGTTCACCCACTGGCCGAGCTCTCGAGCGAAGCAGCCATAGTACACCGCCTATAGTACAGACCGAATGCCGCTCACTTCAGCATGAGGTTCCTGAAGATTGTGTTTTTCGCTGATATATTATCTAACCTTTGCAAATTCACTTTGCCACTCAAACACCTAAATGAAAGGACACTGAAATGCAGCCTATGCACTGTGTTTAATCTGCTAGATGTTTTCCTCCATAATTCCAACAATCATCCAACAGATTTCATTTTTTTACTTGACAATGGCAAAGCCAGAACGACCTTAGGCAACACAGATGACTCTGATTGTGATGTATGTGTCCAGCTCAAGAAAGACCAGGTGGTCTGGTACAGTACAGTGCATGTAACAGCATCACCGTGTGTGTGTGTGTGTGTGTGTGTTTGTGCGATCCACAGACTCTGAGCTGGCTCTCATGTACAACGATTCGTCTGTGTTGGAGAACCACCACCTGGCCGTAGGGTTCAAGCTACTTCAGGAAGAAAACTGTGACATCTTCCAGAATCTCACCAAAAAACAGAGACAATTATTGCGCAAGATGGTCATCGACATTGTGAGTGACAAGCCATTAGATTTAAAAATAATGGAATATTACTGTTTAACCTCTGTAGCAGAGTGTGATGGGAAATTGTTGTTAACATTCACAGCACAGGGGATAATGCAACAGGGTACTGGAAGTACTTTCTGCTTTTGTTTTTTAAGGTCCTTGCTACTGATATGTCCAAACACATGAATCTCTTGGCTGACCTAAAGACTATGGTGGAGACCAAGAAGGTTACCAGTTCTGGAGTCCTGCTTTTAGATAACTATTCAGATAGGATTCAGGTGGGTTCCCTTTCTCTGTGGTACAGATCTCACTAAATTAAGTGAACTTTAATGAATAGCTTACTAAGCTATCATAAATATGCAAATATCTGAAAATGTTATTGAACATAAGGAGGCTGAAAGCATTTGTGGAAAATCCCTGCTCCACTCTAGGTTCTGCAGAACATGGTCCACTGTGCAGACCTGAGCAACCCCACCAAGCCCTTGCAGTTGTATCGGCAGTGGACCGACCGCATCATGGAGGAGTTCTTCAGCCAGGGTGATCGTGAGCGGGAGCGGGGCATGGAGATCAGCCCCATGTGTGATAAGCATACAGCCTCTGTAGAGAAGTCCCAGGTAACTCATGATACTGCCTGACTCTTTGAATGTCACCAAGGAGGATGATGGGAAACCACCTCTGAATTTGAGTACTTGCTTAATTCCACTTTAATAGTACGCTGAGGATTCAATTCCCTCGTTCAATTGCGCACGTCCTGATCAGTGCTACTGTGGAAATCCCTTAACCCTTTGTCAAAAAAAGCATATGATTATATTTTCTCTTCCTCATCTTCTGTCTCCAAAGGTGGGCTTCATCGACTACATAGTGCACCCTCTCTGGGAGACGTGGGCCGACCTGGTGCACCCTGATGCGCAGGACATTCTGGATGCACTAGAGGACAACCGTGAGTGGTACCAGAGCACCATCCCCCAGAGCCCGTCACCCGCCCCTGACGACACTCTGGAGGGACGGCCAGGGGGCGCTGACAAATTCCAGTTCGAGCTGACGCTGGAGGAGGACGGCGAGTCAGACACTGAGAAGGACAGCGGCAGTCAGGCTGAGGAAGATGAGGAGGAAGAGGACAACAGCTGCAGCGACTCTAAAACACTTTGTACTCAGGACTCTGAATCCACCGAGGTCCCCTTGGACGAACAGGTGGGGGAGGAAGAGGAGGAGGAGGAAGGAGCCTCCTCTGAGCCTTGCGTTGTAGAAGAGGAAGGAGAGGAGGAGGAGGAAGAAGAAAAGCCTGCAGACACATAACAGTGTGGAAAGGCATCTAAAACTTTGAGATTTATTAACAAATAGATAATATTTATAATTATAGACTTCTTTTGGTTCTGTTCTTTGTTTTTTTTTATCCATTAATGTTCCAAAGCGCACGTTGCACTCCACAACCCTGGCCAGACCTCACCACCCTTTACTCATGTCAGCTTGCTGGTTCTGCTACCAATTTGCACTCAGGACTCTACTCGATTTATTTGGGTTGTACGTCTGCTAGCTCATTCTTTCCTTGCTCTGGATTGGTTACTGGTTACAAAGTCATCTGAAAGGTGTTTTCCCCTTCTGCTTCTGCACTGCAACTCTCCCCCCCCCCCCCATATCATTCACCAACATGGATCTTTCTGATCAGGATTACACCACATCTGTGAACAAGGGATGGAATTTTTTTTGTGGCTGGGGGGGGGGGGGGGGTTGATCTTGATTCGAACCAGAAAGTCAGTGTTTGGTGAGAAAAAAAGTGGCATCTTCCACATCCCTGCTTGTGAAGAGGTTGGGGGAAAGGGGGGTGGATCTGGTGGAGTGGGCTTCTGCAGAGTAATCCAGTTGCTGCAAAGTAATCCAGTTCCTGAAGTTCATGTCTTCCTTGAAAACCTGCTGAAAAGGCTGAAGTCTCATACAGTGGCACATGTATTCTGCAGTCATCAGTTTGTTTTATGTAGGTTTTTGTTTTGAGAGCAACATTTAGAGATCTTATAAAGAGAGGTAATAGGGCTTCATCTGATACTGCTGTTGGTGTCTAGTCACTTTCATCTGTGCTGTCTGACCTTCTGTGAGGCCTTTGCACTGTGTGGATCTTAATCACTCCTCTGCAAAGCTCACAGCTTCAACATTACCATCTTTGGTTTGAGTTTTAGTTAATTTTTACTTTAGCAATTGGTGAATGACAGTGGTTTTTGGAAGAAGTGACATGGTTCTCATGAAGCTATTCAAAACACACTTTTCTTTGTGTTGGCCTTCAGAAAGATCTCCTTGCCTAAACAGAACATTATCACATTTGTATTTTAAGGACAGCACAAAGCCGACATTGCTGATTTTAAAAAGCATCATTTGTGAAGTTTGCATTTGCAAATGACATCTGATTTTGTGTATACCATAACCACTCTGTGTTACATGCTAAAGCATTTTCAGTGTACAGGAATCTGTTACAATCATTTTTTGAATGTATGTATGTACGCATTATTATTATTATTATTATTAGTGTTAATAGTAGTATTGATAGTAGTAGTCAGTACCTCTGAATCACAATCAGATTGTATTGATTTTAATTCTGCTTAATTCTTTTTCTGCATTTAAAATAGGGTCGTACACAAGACAATCGGCTTCATAGTGTAGTCTCAGGGCAAGCAGCGCTAGCTTAATCAGTGCGCTGGCTCTATCCATTTCATGCTTATAATTATTATTATTTATAACACATTTGCCAAAACTGCGCTGCACACGGCTTCACACAGCTGGAAAACACCCTGTCTCTCGTCCTTCCTGTTCCTACAGCCATGATTTATGTCACTGATGCGTCCTCTGTTTTGCTGTGTCGCTGTTTCACCGCAGTCAGTGTAGCGGTACCAGGAGAGTTACGTTGTAGCACGAGAGCAGCGTGCGAGAAGCTCGCTGGTGACCCCAAAACGCCCCTCATCTGGTGAGAGGATGTACATAGACAGTGACGCATCGCTTTCTGTGTCTGTTCTGAAACTTCAAAGAATGAAGCTGGCCTTGATGGTACATACATTGACAAAATGTTATTTTAATGTTTTTATTACTCTTATCATTATTTTAGCATTCAATTTTTATCTCTTTTTGTGCCAAGCCTTTGCCCCCTCACCAGATAACCTTATCTGTAGAATTTTTCTTTTGTCTGTTTACAACCATGTATTTATTGTGCTGTACAGATGATTATAATGTTTATTGTAAATGACTGATTCTTACTCTATCATCCCTAATGGCGATGGTGTTGCTGTATTATGTAACTCTTGTTGAGAGAATGTTTATTATATGTATTCAGTGTAAATTTGATCTTCTGTAATATTTCACCTGAGCATTGGCGTAGATACCATTGGGGGGAACATGAATCACATTCGACTGGAAAAAAAACAACACAATTGCTGGGAATTAGCTGCCTTCGTTGTTTTTTTTTTAATAGCAGTGTAATGTGGTTCTGTCCTGTTCCTGCTGAATACAGAAAAAACCCTATAACGTGGGTTTTGGAATTATAAACTTTTAATTTAAAAAGAGAGAAAGGGGCTACATCCCCCTAAATGCCCCCTGTCTCCACCCGTTTCTCCACCTAAGAGTTTGTGTGTGATGGAGCAGTGAACAGGCCAAACGAGAGAAGAGCTGCAGTTCCTTGGACACAGGGCTGTGCCGTAACTTTTAATTCTGCTGTCCTTCACATTTCCTGTCAGTCCTGTTTCTCCTCTTCCTCCTTTTTTTTTTTTTCACTGCACCGTCGGCTACGTTGGCTTGACCTCGGAGCCGCGCGCTTCATCCGAAAGCAGCGCACCGGACACAGTCATGTTCAGATGTGATTCTGGTCATCGCCATGTTGCTCAGGCTGAACTATATGGCGGGAGACAAAAACAACCAATGATTTTTATTCTTTTATTTTTCACCCACACCTGATTGCCACCAGACGTAGTATGCAACACGGCGTATGCAATAAGAAAGCCCCTCTGCATGGGTTGCGACTAGGTTGGGGGAGGAGGGTTTGGAAGTGACGGGGTTTGGGCAGGCGAGGAGCTGGGAACTCGCCTGAGCAGTCCAGAGGTCTCCGGAAACCAGCCTGCATTTTCATGCGGATTGAAGTGTTATTATGACAGCACTTCTCCTTTGATCAGCCCTGTAGATATTTGCACATACCAAGAAGGGGGTGTCTTTTAAAACTCAACAAAGGCTCTTTTTGACACGCATACTGTAGATTTTAGCAGCCCTGGATCATCGGAATTGGTGACTTTTTTTTTTTTGGTTTTTATTTTTTTATGGTATAAAAGGTTACATGAAATGTAATTGTAAAAGACTTCAGAACAACAGTTATTTTTTCTATGGGTTATGTCTTTAGAATGCCAACTTGTCTGGAAGTTTCACAAGACAATTCCACAATTATTTTAAAGGATTCCTTGTCTCTTACAGTCTATTGGATAGTACTGTAGATTAAGAACCTTCAGTAAAAAATAATAATAAATGAAAAGTGAAAAAAAAAACATTTTTACATACAACAGAAATAAAAGCATGGGTTGATTCTGCCTAATTTGTTGCTTTGTCTGCTGTTTTTCATCCAAAAAAGAACAACTGAATGCATTACAAAAAAATCCTTTTTCATAAAAATATTTGCAATTGCATTAGGTAATTGTATCTGTGTTGTAGTTATTTCTGTCCCATACCTATTTCCTTAGGAATTGTCACTGAAACGCAATGGAGTTGGTGTTTTCATTATGTATGTTCTAGTGCCACCTTGTGGCCACTTTGAGGGAAGACTTTGCCAGTCTTGTGATTCTTTTATATTTTTATTATTGTGGTTTATTTTCAAGAGAATGAAACACACACATACAACGAGCACCATATTTTACATACATTCAACAATACAGTGTACAACACTGAATTAAAACCACTTAAGTGAGCAATTAAATTTTCAGGACACATTTGCACATTTAATCAAATATATATAGACCCAGACACATTTGCACAAATTAAAGAATGGGAGAAGATATATAATAATAAATAGAGCTGAATCAGATGTTAATGGGTGAATATTCTTGAAGTATCTGGAATCCCGTTCAGGGTGTAATGCAGTCATGTGGCCCCATCTGCCCGTTACCAGCGGTTAGAAGATGGATAGGTATTCCTGAAGTGTGCGGAGCGGCAGGAAGGTACAGAACTGTGCAGAAGTCTTAGACATCAAAAGGAAATGATCTGCTCACAAAGTTGCTTAGAAAACACACATTTTATCATTTGAGTATACAGTAATCCCTCACTTATCGCGGGAGATAGGCTGGTTCCAAGGCCAACCGCGATAACTGAATTTCCGCGAAGTAGGGACGCCATATTTATTTAATTATTTAACGTGTATT
>JABFEB020000040.1:28001730-28031086 GCA_019775895.2 Stomatorhinus ivindoensis
TATAACGCACGTAGTCACTAAACTTGTGTTGTTCTTAGACTAGGAAATACTACTACTACTGTATATTTAAAAATCCGCGAAATTGTGAATCCGCGATAAGTGAACCGCGAAGTAGCGAGGGATCACTGTATACAGTAAAAGTATAACAATGTCTTGTGTGCTCCAAAAAGTCACTGATATCTTGTTGAACGGCTAAAACACTGCTTTGGTTCCCAAACCACTCCTCGGCCTTCGCCTGTGCTTATCAAATTTTACCCACAGATCAAATAATTAATATATTTGATTAGTGAATTAACCTCATGGGGTATTGATTACCCAAACAAGGTATACAAGGAGTTCACACATACATTGGTATGTTGGATAGTAACTACAAATACTGAGATAACAAGAGGAAATGTCTGGAACATTTAAGCTGTCACACTGCGGCAGATATCACAGTTTAACACCAACACAAAAACAACTTAAATAATTTCCTTTAGCTGCCTACGACTTTGGCACAGAATTGTAGATAGAGTGTCACTACCTGCTTAAAGTAAGTCCAGTCATTCAGAAATGATTCATTCATCAAATCTCTTAAGTGAAAGACATTATCTCAGTCACTGCAGATTCATGCAGTTAGTTCATTTTGTTTAGCTGGTTCATGACAATGGACATGACTGGACAATGTCGCTCATGACCAAAGACCGAAATACTCTTACTTTCACCAGCCACACACAAACAGTACTTGGTGTCAATTTTTTCCATTTTGGGTTGTATCACGGTACATCAATGTATCGTGCGGCAATCAAAAATTCTGTATCTACTGGTCAAACCCGAAGCTCGGGACCGCTGTTTCCCACCAGTCGGCGCTCCTGCTGTACATCCAAACCGGCGATGAACCGCGACGTGCATAGAGTTGTCGGTGTAACTATAAAAAAGAGAGAGAAGTATATGAAGACGATAAAAGTAATATCGAAATATACTGTCAATATGTATGCATCTCCACCATGTACATGAAACGTATCCATGAGTACCTTTTTTTGCTTGTGTTTCCATATTTCTGCCTCGGAAAATTCTATCTCCGCAATTCGACGTAAAAGTCTTCTTCTCTTTCGTGCTCTAGCTTTCCTGTCGGTCTTTATCTTTTCATATACGTCTTGAAGTCGTCTGTCTATAACAGACGTACATACGTTGGCAAAGAAATACAAAAGAATAACCAACAAAACTACTTCTTCGTCCTCCATTGTTTTGGGGGCAGCGCTATAGTTCCGTCGCACACGAAATTACGTGTTTTACGTAAATTTTACCAACGCACGCGTCATTTTTCCGCCAACCAGTACATCGCAAACCACGCCCCGCATCTTGGCAAACCACGCCCACAACCCAGACGAAACCTCAGGATCAATTTCATTGGCTAACAGTATAAAATCGGTGATTGGCTACACAGCCCCTGCTGATTGCTGATAAGAGCTGTAGTAGCGGGAAAGTGGAAGATAAGGCTAACAGAATTGTAGATACAGGTGCGTAGTTTTTATCATCTTCTAGGTTTATTACCTGATTTAATTATTTAATGTTAATTTTATGCTATTTCGTTAGTTTTTACCTCCTTCTACATATATTTTTTGCTTTTTATGACAAATGCTTTTATTCTGTGGCACTTTGAGATTGTCTTAAATGTAAAGTGCGTTACAAATAAAATATATTATTATTATTATTAACAGTAGGTTTTTGGATGGTTGTGATTCTTCGTAGCGTGAATAATCCTAAACGCAGTTGAAATTATGAATGAATGATTCTTTGAATAACTAAATGTCAGTTTCAGCAGGGTTGCCAAATCGCATTTTACGGCAGATCTATATTATTCCAATATAAACCTAAGATTACCTACATCAAAAGCGTTGGGGTAGTTTGCAAACCCTACAGATTAATTTACAAGGTAATAAAATTTACATACATGTGAATGTGTCACAGTTGCCAGCTTTGGTCGGCGCGCTGAGTGAGATTTTCAATTCGAGGCAATTATAAGTTCGCACATTAATAAATAACGTGCATTATATATTAATCACCAACAATTAAATACAGTTATAATAAAGTACATTATTATAGAGCACTGTACAATCTCTCTTGAATGAAAGACATTCTGACGTTTTAGCCAAATTCTCAAGAGGTGTCTTAGCGGATATTTCGACCAGCGAGAAAGTCGTATGCATGCCGTGACAAATCTGGGCCAGGCTTTCACTATTTTATATCCTGATTGATATTGCATGATTGAATAAAAAAGGACAAATATTATTGTAATATCTCTTTGTCTTCAAAAACGCTGGATTAACTTCTCCGGTGGCCGTAAACTGACAGGGGACTCCAGCTCCAGTCCTGGAGAGCTACTGTCCAGCAGGTCTCAGGTAAAGACCAGGAACAGGTGTGGCTCATCGGAAGCCAGGCAGGATAGAAAACCTACTGGATAGTAGCTCTCCAGGACTGGAGTTGTCATAGTGTGTCTGTGTACCTGCCATTCAATGGACTGGTGGCAAACATCCCACCTTAAGCATACTGATTTCTGGGAGGTGGAAATGAAAAGTTGCTGACTGAGGAGGTGCAAGTGGTTAAACTTGAGGATGGCGAGTTGGGTGTGCTGGTTGTGAAATTTACCAACCTGGTTGGGGTGTGGGGGGATTGGGTCAGGACGGTAAAGGATGCTGAGATTTTATCGGCACTGAAAAGCAGATTTCCAAGAGATCAGACATCATTCATGAGTGTCTGGGAGCAGCTGTCAATTTAAGGGAGTCTTCCAGAACTTCCAGAAGGGGTGGTTGTGGTACTCTTGCTTGGTTTACCTCAAACTCTGTCCTGCCTCTGGTCCCCTCAGTGACCCTGATTAGAAGATTAATAATATGTCAAATTGTAACCCTCTCCAGAGTAAGAGGTTCAAAGATCAATTCATGTATTTTTTACATAACATATACTTACATTTTAGCTGATATCACTACATCTCATTCACAGGCCAACCAGGCATTTCTCGTGGCTGAAACAACTACTGTACATCATATTGTGACCACCAGGGGGCATATTTGTAAATTAAGTTTAACAAGTTTTAAAGTGACTGAAATTAATGTCAGTATATTTCTCAAATGTACCCCTGTTTTGTTCCATGAATTCAAAGACAGACCTGTTGTTATTGATATAGTATTATTATGACCTGACTGCTGAGACAGGAAAAGCCAAACACTGAATGGACTGAGGAACCCAGTACAGTAGTATAACTGCTTTATTTACCGTGATCTCAAAAACACCTGCGTAACACAGAATAATTCACATACAGGTACAGGGAAAATATCCAATTCAACAGAATGCGTTACTAAGAAAATAGAATGAAGCAATCGAGAGCCATTTTAATGCCAATCCAGTATCTCACATTAATTGTTACAGACCAAGCATGTCAATCCTGCAAGTCAGTACTGTTTAGTGATGAGTTCTTTTTTTGTCTAATCGTAAAATCCATGAAAAGGAACCAGCAGAAGACCTATCTGACAAATAACCTATGCACATTTAAGTATCTATGTATTTATTTGATTCTAGGAAAATCTGAGGTGATGGTTGCTTGAACAAAAGAGTGTACTCATTTGTTGGGAGATAATAGAGAAAAAAATATTAATTTATTTAATGTAAATGTATCCAAATTCGAGGGAACATCATTCGTTGAATAGCTTCTATGGAATCTGTAGCCTTTAGGGAAAGTAACAGTTCTAAGTTTGCACTGGTGCTGCATCACAGTGGTTCTCCAAAGGCAAAAAGAACAGGTGTGGGGAAAGGGTCACAGTGAGTTTCAGACCAGATCATTCAGCTTGCTGTTCCTTGTGACAGTCAAAACAGCAATGTGCTTCTGGTGAGGTCTTCAAACGAAGTGGCTTCTGTGAACCTCTGTGCTGATACTGCCAGGCTATAACAGCCTTAGTGGGATTCCCTTCTTTGTTCACAACTCTCCACCATTAATATAAACAATCATAAACAGTGATATGTAGCAAGACATGCAGACGATGGGAAAATGTCATCAAAACAGGAGGGTGCACAGCCAATCCCATGTAACGGCAGAGAGTTGGACAGCTTGACGGCCTCTAATTCACAGTACATATCACCACTCTTGCTTACTGCCCTTCTGCTTAAAAAGTTTCCAAAGCAACCGCATCTCACGCATGTGATCAGAAACATGGTCACGACACAACTTTCATTTAAGGCTGCAAACAGAAAACTGAGACAAAAATGTTACAGGCAAATTAGCAATTAGCCAGTTTCCTGATATGCCGAATATAACGGAGTCGCAAATATAAAGCAGTAACTACCCAGAGACACATCAACATGGCCAGAGGTCCCTGGCTATTTCAGCTGTCAGAGGGCTCCTGACTACTTTCCAGGATGGTGTAGATGCCGAATTGCCCCTGTGCCTAATTACCCCACTTTACAAGCCCGGTAACCACTAAAGAATCTGCTTGTTATAAACCACCAAAACTAGCCAAGACCACTTAAATTCTGGGAATCATTAAGCAGCAGGCAAACACTTGCAAAGATATTCAATCAACTATATAGCCCCATACCTTTTTACCTCATTTCCTACAGAGAAGGTTTTGGATTTTGTCATCAAAGCATGCAAAACACAATCACGCAAGTGACAGCACACAAACAAGCTATGGACAGCTATATATAATACACGAAGTAGGTTTTGAACTATTGCACTTGTTGGCCCATTGCACCTCAAAAATAGGTCTGAGGGTGCACACTGACTGAACAATAAATATATATAGATAATTCTAGATTACTCACCATTTCACGCAACATCTACAAGACAATGTCTACTGTGTGTACATCCTTTTTTAGAATCTGTCACAAATGCCATGACAAGCACTACATACCTAATTTAGTATACAGATTGACATTACGGGTACAGTATTTCATGTGAAAACTCCGTCAAGTGTCTTGTCTTTTTTTTAACAAAAGTTAAGAAGTTAAAGGTCTGTTTAATGGCATCTTCATATTTAAATTGTAGTAGCACTGATGGAATATAATAATGATATACTGGTATTTGCATGTATTAAGTGGCTGTAATAGCAATATACGAATAAGAAACTAGTAATCAAGTGCATTTTCCATCAGAGTAATACTTTACAAATTTTGACTAAAAGGATAATATTTTGGTATTAAATGCACCCCACTTCTTAAACAGAGGATGCTTCACCAGGATGAAATGTTGCCACATCATTTTCTTTCTCTTTTCAGCATAAGCCAAAGTCTAAAAAAAGGATCAGTGAACTGACATCGCAGACTCCTACTGACAAAGACATCCTCATAACCCCAGGCTCTCCAAGTAAAGTAAGTAAACTTCATCAACATTAAAAAAGTATTTTTTGTAGTTTTTTTAACTTTGCATTGGACGTATCTAATCTACATAGACATACAAATACCTGGACTAAATAGCCAGTGAAATGGTAAATAAATGAGAGATGCTTCTCCATCACCCAGTACTATTCACCTGGATCAGTGCAGCTAAAAAACTCTGATTATCTTTAATATGCATTTGGGAGGTCAGAGTAATACTCTTTGAATCCAGTTTCTGGCTTCACTGTGACCCTAATGATGATTTGGCTCTTCTTAGCGCTGACAGGATTTTTATGACCTTTGGTGACCTCGGCTTGAGCAGCGGCAGGTGAGCCTGCTCTGGTCACTGGTAGCGGAGAGTTCCTTCAAGGTTTTAGGCATCCTGCACTGGGAGCAATCACCAGAGACATAAACGTCAATGATGCGAAGGCAAACAAAGACACTCAGCAGAGGGCGGAGCTGGTCAATGGCTGCGCTCGTCTGGACAGATAGAGTAAATGGATATATTGTAGTATGATATACGTATGCGCAAGAATAATAATGAGCTATTAATAATAAATAATAAACTGTAGTAAAGGCCACGCATTGTAATGGTGAATAGCTCACCAAGTTAGAGTTAAGTATATATCTATTTACAAATGGACAACAGGTTATGCAAGCATGCTCCTAGACTCAAAACACCAGAATCACCCATCACACATAATAAATTAATATCCCACTAGGTATGTACTCTACTTAATTCACCGTGGTTACCGCTCTACTTTGTACAGTCTGAGCTAATCGCAGAGATACCGTATCACACTTTGCTTGAAGTGTCTTCCTCTCCACATAGACTGTTACTCATATCTCCATGGATCTCTAGGGATCGGTTCCATGTGAGAGTAGGAAGCTAACAGTCCAGAGATACATGAAACCCTCTTAACCTGCGCCCTATAAAGATACCAGCAGTCTGTGAACTGAATGCCCTGAAATGCAATCATTTCAGAAGGTGTCCTTCATGTTTACTGTGGTTGGAACGTACACCTAACATTCCCTTATCGATCTGTAGCACAGGAAATGGCTGTTTGATTTCTGACCTGGCTACATAAATGCACATTGAGGGTTTAGCCAATATCTAAAAAATTCTTTACATCTTTATAGCACCAAGTTTTCACAAGAAATTGAGGTAAATGGGACTCCTTTGTTACAATGTTAAAATCGTTGGTTACCTCCTTTGTTACAATGTTGGAAAATGTCAACCTGAAACACATAGGGGGTATCAACATTTACATCAGGTAAATAAAGATTTACTGTGTATACACTATCAATGCGAAATGCCACTTGATATCACAAAAGTTTAGGAGGGGGGTTCTTGATTAAGTCTGGCATTTGATTGATTTACCTTTGAACACACAGACAAAACATATGAGAGCAAATTCCGGATACAGCACAAGCAGTAAGATTGACAAACCTAAGGGTATTATTACCAGTCAAACTGAATTAACACTAGAGAGTGAATTGTATAAAATGTACAATACCAAACAGTTCTTTTTGCCTTTGTGAACCCATGGGTCTATGATACAGCAGCAGCCTGTGAATCTGAGAAACAGGGCTTGGTAGTTTTTATTTCATTAATTAAAGAAAACAAACCAAAAAATTGCAGAAGCTTAACAAAACAGATCCAAAATATATACTTCATAACAAAGGCTTGTGAATTGTTTTTGCCATACATGTTAAGCTTAAGTATGGTATATCATTTACTACAGGAGAGTGCATTTCTTGAGATCCACTAAATTATGTTCAAGTCAAAGGGAAACTTCAAAGCAAAAGGGTACGTTTGGCACATTACATCAGCATATGCATTGATCAAAGTGAGATGTGGATGCAAGGTAGATTATACCTAAGGAACTGGGCGTCTTGGCAACATAGCAAATTCTACCGTGCCGTGGCTCCTGGCTGAGAGTGGCTGGTCACTAACAGCCGCAGTTGGCCTGTGGGAGGGGCGGGGGGTTGTCAGTCAGTCTAGCGTTCGGGGTTCCCGTGGTGACCGCCGGGTCCGTCTCTAAACTCTCCGACATCCTGTCACAGATGAGGTCCACGAGCCGCTCAAACGTCTGTTTGACGTTTATGTTGTCCTTGGCACTGGTCTCAGAGAATTCAAAGCCTTCGGAAAGCAGATATGGTGGCATAAAAACACAAGCGCTAGCTTCTTTGTTGAAATACAAACAATTAGTAAGCCAACCATTTTTTGTCTCGACGTTACTATGAAGAGTTTTAAAATATCACATTCCACACTCACCGAGCTGTTCTGCCAGCATCCGCCCGCTCTCCACCGGAACCACCCTCTCCTCTTCCATGTCACGTTTGTTCCCAGCCAGGATGACCTGTGCGTTGTCCCAAGAGTATGTCTTGATCTGAGTCGACCTGAGGCGAAACAAAACGTACTCATTGATCATGTTGCCATAAAATCAGAACAAAAAAGTTCTGTTTTAATGCTTACCTAGGAAGAAAGTGTCACTGACTTAAGTATTACCTTGGGTTTACTCCCTGAAGGATAAAGAGCGTTTCTGCACCGCTCTTTGGCATGCAGTCAGGCAGGGGAGGTCATGACGGGATCAAGTCACTACCCTTCAGACGCAGGACAAAAGTCCAGCTCCCACAAGATGGCCTACCCTGTCGACAGCCCACCCCGAAACCCGTCTGGAGCCTCCCTGTTCCTGCCTCTCTCACATCAATCTAATTTGCAGTCAGAGACGCTCAACTGGCAAGACATGTCAGTGCTGCTTATGTGTAACACACAGGAAAAAAGAACAGATCACGAATGCAAATGCAAATTAAAACCGACCAGCAAGGCATATTATCTGCAAAATGACAAATGATGCTTTACAAGACTGAATGACAAAAGCAACACTAACCAGGAAGGACACGGGGTCAGAATAATGTCACACGGGAAGCAGCAGTCAGACCGCTTCTGCAGTCTGGAACAGGATGGTTAGCCCAATGTTACATTATCTGATCTACAAGGATAAGCATGTGAGGCAG
The DNA here is from genome assembly GCA_019775895.2 of Stomatorhinus ivindoensis. Lineage (NCBI taxonomy): Eukaryota > Metazoa > Chordata > Actinopteri > Osteoglossiformes > Mormyridae > Stomatorhinus > Stomatorhinus ivindoensis. The sequence continues at coordinate 28,010,098 of JABFEB020000040.1, forward strand.
AAACCTTAAAAAACTGCTTAATCAACGGACTAAGACGTTTTTTGATTAAATAACTCTTTTAACTGTATTAGTCTTGGCCAGGGAAATCACTCTTCATCATCCTCTGCTATAAAAATGAAACAGTACCGCCACAATGAGGCTGACACCTCTGAATGGGCTAACACTACAACTTCTATCGCAGATATAGCACTTGTAGGAATTACCAGCAGCCAACAGGGCGGGCCGGCTGTGTGAATGACTAACATTGTAACATTATAATGTTACAACGAAGCTTGAACTTACAGAAGGAAACATCACTGTTTGTCCAGGAACCTCGGCGTACAGACTACTGATGAGGAATAGCAGTAAAAAAGGAAAGAGGACTTTGGTTTGCCATAAACATCAATTTGAAAATAGTATCCTGTGTTCCAGAAAAAAGCGGCACTGAAGAAAAGACACAAGATGTCCAGGCATGCAACAAAGGCTTGAGGTAATCATTTTCATTCAAGGTATTGGGATTACTTGTGGTTTAGCTTTCACTTTGGATTGGGATTACTTGTGGTTTAGCTTTCACTTTGGATTGGAATTACTTGTGGTTTAGCTTTCAATTTGGATTAGGATTACTTGTGGTTTAGCTTTCAATTTGGATTAGGATTACTTGTGCTTTAGCTTTCACTTTGGATTGAGTTTACTTGTTGTTTAGCTTTTGCTTTGAATTGAGATGAGCTTTTATAAACATGTCTTCTATGGTACTCAGCAGCTTTGCTTAATCTCCAATTTGTCTCCTTGAAACCACCTTAGGTCCTCATTCTCAACTTACATTTCAATTTAAATATATCCACACTGTTTTATCTAATCCTGTACCTAATGTATCTGATGACAGGCCCACCTTCACGTACATAACTTTTTTGTTTCAGAGCATAGAACAAGCTGATCTATATTCACCCCATATCCTTTGAATCTGATCTGTACCTCTGAATAAACCACTTATACTTATCCAAGGATTAATATATATTTATACTTATGGAAAAGTATCAAAGAAAAGTAGTTTCCCTACAAAACATGGAAATCACAACCATCTGTAGGGTCACTATGAATGACCTTTCCCAAGTTCACTTTTAGAGTCATGATTTCATTATCTCTTGATTATTTTTTAAATAAAGGGAGGGAGACACACTTTTCTGGTCTTCCTCCATGAGATGTGCTTTAATGTTTCAAACTCTGACAAAGTGCAGGCGATGATTTGCTGACTCAAGGACAGCCTATTTAACTATTTAATGGACTTGCTATGTGAAACCTGCACAACGTGATATGCATGTAAAGGATAAATGCCCAGTGTAGCACTGCCTACTCAGTCAGCCTCTTTTATTAACCCTCCTGGTCATAGGCCATTTACCATGTGCAATGCACACGGGTGATATTTAAGCGTGGACACTTATACCACCTAGGTGGAACACAGCGAGTCTAACACCATATACTATAATATTAGTTGACTAAATTTTACTAAAAAATCTACTTTTCAGTTTAATGATCTGATGATCTCATAAATAAGTGTGTTTGCAGAACCTGATATTGAAGCACTTCACAGACATCTCCTGCAACGTGGCTTGGACTATTTGGGTCTCTTCACGAAATCATCAGCAGCTCATTCATTATAAACGACATCCCTCAGTCTCCCATCAGCACAGAGAGGATTTGAACTAGACACTGTACTGTACACCTGTTATACAGATGAAGCTGAACAGTCCTCAGTCAATAAAATTGTACATCGTTTAAATTGGAAATCACAGGCAGGTGATGGGCTGTGACCTATGATCCACCTGCAGAGCTCTCATCATTTTTATTAGAGAATGATGCTATTATTCCGATCTCATCTGTGCAGAGATGCCACGTTCCTTGACTGGCTCCACCCCATACGCTATCCAGCAATCCCTGGTTATGGATTGTTGCTTGTTTTATTCTAGTAGAACAACTTAATTTCAGTGCATCCTGCATTGAAATGAGCCTGCGTGAGGGTGTCACGTGGGGAGGTATTGGGGGAGTGGGTTGTTAATCACACAAAAGGTCTTATGTTGTCTGCAAACAGCCTGTATTGCACACCGGTTTATTCAGGGTGGGAGACTAGGCCATCCATGTCACCTGGTATCATAGCAACCGGGAAAAACACGACAACAAGAGCAGCACTAGCATATAAAACCTTATCATGGGAATAAACGTGACAATCCTTACAAGATTAAACACAACAGTTATTGCAAGTGAACAGTTATGAGAAACTCTGTCTGCAAGAAAAAACTAAGAGGGTGATCACAGTGAGCATTTTTAAGCACTATTTTAACTATTATAATATAAATCTGGAAATAAATGCATGATGAAAATGGAGGTTCTGCTGCAGTGAGCTCACAGAGCCATGAAGGCTTCACCAGGAAGACGAACACAATAGAAAGGAAGGGCACAGGAATTCAGCTTTCTGCTTGCGTACAAATGAATGAAAGTGTTCTGAATCATTCAGCTTGGGTGGATTGCAACTTCTGCTGTGTTCTGCTAGCTGGTTTGGAGACAACAGAATAAATAAAATCATAAAAACAATTTCTGATATAGCAAAAACACCATGTCAGGAGTTCTAGATGTGGAGAACAGTTTATATGGGTCAGTGCTGGATGATGATAAAATAAGACCCAGTGATTCAGCATTACTGAAGGTGTTATGCCTCCCACAAGGTCCTAACCACACCGACTCATTTATGTCGTGTGGGTCTTTTTTAAGTGTAATTTCGTCAGTATAGTAATGCTACAGTTAAACCAGTTAATCCTGGTCAGTTTAATGAAGTATATGATGAACATGTTTGACCTGGGAGAATGTTACATGGCCCCGGTAGGCATTTCTTGTGCACCCCACTTATACAGATAATCAGCAATCTGCCTGAAGAAGGAGACACTGGCAGCAATGAGAAGCCCACTCAGGGACAGGGAATAGTTCAGGATGTTACGTAGGAAATTAGCCAGATAGGACCCTGCCTCTCAGATCACGTCACGAAAAGCTGGCGCCGTCTCCCTCGGGGGAAGAACCGTTACCATGGATACCGGGCTGAATTTCTCAGAAGGGGAAAAAAGAGGAATAGTAAATAGGAACAGAGGCCACAAGGGCGTTCAAGATTAATGTAGCCAGGAGAGAGATGATGGCGTGGGGGGGGAGACAGACAGGAGGAAGGGAAACGCCCACCACTGCTTATCAGTGTGCTTGGGCTCCTCTGTGACACCGGCCAGTCGGGGCCAAACAAGTGTAGCTCATATGTTGTTATATGTTAACTGGCATATGAAAATGCTCCTTAAATTATTACTTTTCTAAGTAATAACACACGTTTTCTCATTATTATTTTTCACAGATCTACTACATTTTATGTAAATGTCACAACATGATAAAGTGTGCTCCTGCAACCCTTAATTAATGAATAAGCTCTGTGTTTTAATAAACTAGGCAAAAATGAACGTGCTTCACCCATGCTTTTTGGGGGAAATTTTGCATCAACTTTGGCATCAATTTTTGCATACAGTACAGATACGTGGACTAAAAGAAAAACAAGACACGTGTCCCACCAGGAACTGAGTGATACCCACATTTTAAATGAAAGTAGCCTTTAAATATATTACTTTCCTATTGAAAAACCCAGATGCTATCTTCTTGGGCCTGAGCCTGCTACAGGCCGGGTTTACTCCATTTTAAGTTAATTCAAGTCAGCAGGCCTTGATTGGATTAGACGTGTTTATGCAGCCTGACATTTCAGAGAGAGCCTCTGTCTAAGTGCTCGAAGATCCCCACGTTTCACAGCGCTGCGGCTCTGACGGGGCTCTCAGCTGACTGAGCCGCAGCGCTATGTCACTGGTCGAGAGCTGGATCCCAGCCCCTGAACCATACAGTGCGCTCAGGGGACTTGCTGATGTTGCAAAACAGAGTTCTGAATTCAGTGAGTCAGTGACCAGATTCATCATGGCTCCAGCACCACCACCAATTCCAGTGACAGCAGATAAAAAGCTAATTTTTCAGGGACCTAACTGTGACGGTAAAAAAAAATTAAATACAACAGAAACACAGACATCTGGAGTCCAGACAAATAGAGCACTGTGCTTATAATGATGTTCAAAAGGTCAAAGAGAAACATCAGCCATTTCAATTGATGGCCCTCTCTAGGAAACAGCAGTGACATGTCAAAGTGAACAGCTCTTAATACAAAATTATACCATGTAGCTAATGGTGCTGCCTGGATCTTAGAAGAGGTTAATTACTCACGCTGCTATTTCAGTCTGAGGTATGTCCATTTCCAGTCATACACCATGATAATCATAATGGGGTTTTTTTTGCCTCTTTGTTGTAAAGAAGTCTTGGGTTTCTAAAAGGTGCTTTTCAAATTAAATATTATTATTATTATTATTAGCTGCAGTGCTGCACTGTAGGATTTTATCAGATATGCTTCACATTACACATCTTCACATTGCACATTGCATAGCTTATCAGAACATGGTAAAAGGAAAGCTTGCAAATCCCAACATAGCTGTAAAAAATTGACAATTTATTGACACAAAAACAGAAAATCTTGATGGCTGGTGTGATCAAGATCAACAATTTCATATTAAGGAATAACGAACCCTTGTAGAAGAGCACCAAAATGTTTGCAGTCTGTCTTATTTGCCATCAGTCAGCTTTACTGTAGAAATCTTACTTTAATGCTGTAAAATAGAAGGGATTGCCTCCCTTGTTGATTGGTAGTTTAAAAAATGAGCAGTGGCGAGCTCTGTATCATGCAAGACTTATGTAGTAAACAGTGACCCTGTTCCTGCAGCTTACTTGCAGAAGATTCATACTGTACAGTTATAAACATAGAATATCCTTGGATTTTGGCACCATTAGGTCCAGGCCATCATCTACGCGAATTGTCTCCAGTCTCACTCTCACAGGATGTCTTACTGAACTGGGAGCCAGTAATAACACTGGGATAGCTTAAATGTGTATATTTTTTGCTCCACCAACCGGGCTTCTTGAGCCAAATGCAACCTAATTCTGTCTATGCCCTGTATGTGGAGAAACTGCTTTGCTTTCGGTGAGACAAAGGAGAAAACATATTTTTTTTCAAGGAGAAAAAGCAAACATGGGTGCATAAGCTTAGATAAGAACAGATATGACCAGTATGCTATTTTATTAAAGACCATTCTTTGGCGCCACCGGAACAAAGTAACAATGTCGATAAAATCTCTAGCGGCCTGAGACAGGGTGAGGGCAGTTTTGATGGATGTTGTGATCAATAATGCATGGATGCATGGGTGTGGGATAAGTCAGGGAAAATGAATTCAGCTATTTTAGTCCTCTCTTCAGGTAAAGGATTTACATGCCATGGGTCAAAAATATAGCAGTGTGCATTTTTAACATCTGCAAATCTTAAAAAACACCGTACATTTATTTTATCTTTGTATATTTATATTTCTGTTATTTCATTTAGTTTATAAAAACCTTAAAATGTCACAGTTTCTAAAAGCACCGCTTTTAGGAAAGAAAAGAATATTATTCAGAAATGTATCCAGTTAAATCTGGACAGCACAGCCCCTCTTATGTCACTGCGGGCATGAAATAGCTCTCCTCAAAAGAGGTACATATCTACTCCATTCTGTACTGGGGAAAATACCAAGATGAAGCTTTCCGTCCTGGCTTCCATACTCACCAGTCTTGCACTGCTGCGAAGGACTCCTCGTTGGTGATGTCATACATCAAGATGAAGCCCATTGCACCACGATAATATGCTGTAGTGATAGTTCTATATCTTTCCTGGCCTGCTGTGTCCTACAGACGGAAACACAAGGCACACAGGTTACCTCCCACCCCTCTCTGTCTCACATGCACAAATGCACTCGACTGCATCTACTACATGTGTGCAAATGCATGCGCATAAGTGATTCTGCAGAGGATGTCAGCTTAATTTTGTATAGCTATAAAAGACCCTTCGTACACTGTTGACACTGCAGCTCCCACTACATCTCTGGGCACATATGGATGCAGCGTTCCATAACCAGTGCAGACACACACACCAAGGTACCCCTTGGGCCAAAGGGTTGCCATGGTAATCGACATCTCTGTGACCAGCCTTGGCCACACATAGGTAGCACTCCCTGTGCTACTGGTAATGATAATGAAATCTGAGGCTTTTTCTGCTATAACTGACTTGTTAAAGACCAAAAATGGTGGCAGGATGGGAATTGTAGGATTGTAGGAAAAGGACAATGTATGGCTGCAACCATTGTAGGGGGAAGGGAAAGCAAAAATAAACATAAGATCGTCACATTTCATCTTTTTTTTCTTCCACTTGAAAGCTGGAGGGTCGGAGCTTGATTGTTTACAGTAGAGCGAGCACATGTTCACAGCCGTAGCTGGCCCCTTGCTGCCAAGCGATGAATCATCCCTTGCAAACACCTCCACATCGCCTGTGTTGCAACCACAGCTCATCCATGTTTGAGTGTCATGTATCGGTCATTTGTTTGAAGAGCAAGCACAGGTAAAATGTGGCTTCAGTCACCATTCAAAAAGAACGCACCCCCCTCCCCCCAGCAAAATGGAAAGATCAAAGGCCAGGTGAGTTTATTAGACAAAGACGGTAAGCAATTCATATGGTCTTCATACAACGACTTCATAATGTTATATGCCCGGGAATAGGTACCACCACAGAGCGCTCATCAGCTCTACCCTGCACCACAGAGCGCTCATCAGCTCCACCCTGCACCCCAGAGCGCTCATCAGCTCTACCCTGCACCACAGAGTGCTCATCAGCTCTACCCTGCACCACAGAGCGCTCATCAGCTCTACCCTGCACCACAGAGCGCTCATCAGCTCTACCCTGCACAACAGAGCGCTCATCAGTTCTACCCTGCACCACAGAGCGCTAATCAGCTCCACCCTGCACCGCAGACAGTCACCTAGAGTGACCTATATTCATTTCAGCCCTTCGGTTTCCTAAGAACAATGGCTTGGCATATGTCACTGCCAGTAGGCCCACGTACACTCAGAGCCCGGCTCATGCTCATATTCGTCAGACCGATGCAGCTGTGGCAATCTCCCATGAATTTACATCACGGGTTGATGGGACTCCTAATTTACATAAAAATAATGGTGAACTACAGTAGTGATCTGAAGCAGGGAAGCTGCAGGCATTAGAGAAGCCAAAAATGGACCTGACATCACTGAAGTTCCCTTCCCCAGACACACGAGCTGCCTCGAGTATTGTTATATTAGTGCTTATATATTAGGCTTTTTGAACCACTCATTTGTAGTGTGCTTTCGTTTTGAGTAGCCGAGATACACTTGTAAACACTGTCTTTGTCCTCCTTCAGCAGTTTCATGTTCTTATTGTCTAGTCCTGATCGGTCTGTTTCCTCCATCTTTACAGAATATTACCATGGCAATCGTTGATTCACTGTCTCATGGCACAAAAGCCCAAAGCCTGTCACCATGCCAGTTTTCTGAAGCTGTTTTTTTCCTCCTCTCATAAATGAAATGCTGCACGTGTCCTATTCTTTGCATAAATTAATACAACAGGTCATTAAAAACATTTGCCTACTCCATAGAGCCAAAAGTACACAGAATGGGATGGCAGGATACCAAATTTGTATTAAATATGCTACACTTTGATCAAGTAGGAATTCAGAAAATAACACAGTACTGGGAAAAAAAAGTCCAGGAATTGCAGTGCGAGTTTTACACTGCACTACCTGGGGCACATCTGTATTAAAATATATATGCTACCTCAAAGCGATATACAAGAACAATACTTATAAACAATTTCACGATTTTATACAATGAGATCTTCAACGAATAATTTAATAATTTATTAGAATTGCCTTTAATGCGCACCTGTGTCCCGTAGCCACTAACCCACCTCTCGATATATAGGATGCTACACGTACAAATTTCTTATATTCTCCATAATGCATGGCTAGAAGAGCACAGCTTTCATTCCCAAGCTTCTTCTTGTGGGAACCTCAGCCTTTCCACAGGCTTGTTTTTGTGGAGCGATGGTGGCGCAGGAGATGGCAACTGGAGGGCTGCTGGTTTGAGCCCTGGTTCCTCCTGACCCCATCAAAATGTCCTTGAGCAAGACACTGAACCCCAAGTTGCTCCTGGTGAGCAGGTTGGTGCCTTGCATGGCAGCCAATAATGGCATATAATGTGCCGGCATTCTCTCTGGGGTGTCCCACAGCCTGGAGTTTCCTGGGATAGTCTCCAGGCTCTCCATGATACTGCACAAATCATCACATGGACACTCACGCGTATGACTATATACACTGTACTAAACATAAACTGTATACATAGGCAAATCAACAATGCTACAAATTAGGGCTGGGCAATTAATTGAAAATTAATCAAGTGATATTCCGAATCTCTAATCAACGTAATGTTGCCCATGTCGGTTACTTCGATTAGTTAAATCCTGTTAATACTTTCTCCAGTGTGTGTTCATGTCCTGTCCCCTTAAAAACATAATTCCGCGTGTTGTCACATGACTCCAGTCTGCAACATGGAAGCAGAGTGGAGGAGAACTCAAACAACTCAAGTACCTTATATCAAAGGAAAATGCCATGTCTGTCATTTGCACACATTGTGGCTTTAGTGATGACAACACCGAACAAAAACAGATCAAATGTAAACAGTGCAGAAAAACAATTTCAGGTCCCAAAGGTAATACCACTAATCGGTTTCATCACTAGCAATGTTTAAAATGCAGTGGAAATTGCTCATGTTGATCAGGGTTATAGTGATCAATTGCTTATATGGATCAAAAAGCTTGAAGCAGAATCATTCCTGTACAAATACTGTTTACATTATTAATTTGAAGTAATCAAGTAGTCTGTTTACAGCGTTCATTTTTGGTCTTTTTATACGTAACAACATATGGGGAAAAAAAATTTAATTACGGTAATTGTTCATCTTATTTTTACTTGCCCACTTTGTCTTAATCCGTCTGCTTCTGGCTAGCTACCTGAGGCTAATGCTGCATGCACAGAAAACATGGCTGAGAAAGAAAGTAATTTTCTGTCAATTACAAATATAAACTCTTCAAAGTTTATGATAAACTGCCAAAAACGAGCCACGATGCAGTAGCAAAACTACAATAAGATGCATTTTATGTACAGTACTGTACTACATTATAGTGAATTTACATTATTCACAGTTCAGTAATTTAATTTTGCAGTACTGTAATGTGAATAGCATTTGAAACAGCAGTAATGTATTTTGAAAGAGTCAATAAAATTCAGCAGATAACGAAACTGTCTGTTTTATTACCTTATATTTGTGTAATAAATATACAAATGTCAATTAGATGGTAATCTGCCTGAGATATAAAGAAAAAAAATAGTAATAATCATCCGTTTTTAGGGATTCATTTCAATGTATTTACTATAAACATTTATTTTTTTTGCAAGAAATGCAAACTATATATTTTGTACTTTGTTACAGAACTTGTTTTTTGAATTAAAACTGAAATTTGACCTTTTTCATAAGAGGTTTTCATTTCAGGCGATTTGTGCTTTGATTTCAATCTTCAGTAAATAACCATAAATGATTCATTTGTGTGGGTTTCCTTCAATTTATTTTAAAATGATAAAGATATGACTTGTCTTTCATTAGGAAAAATATCCCAGGTTTAATAGTTTATTTACAGTACAAAACATTTAAATGAAATATGAACTGCATATTTCACTGCATAATACAATGAAATAAAAACAAAAAAATAAAAACAAAATAACTGTTCATTAATTGTCATTGAGGTAAAATTAATCGTGATATTGATTTGAGGTCATATCGCCTAACCCCCCTATTCCAAATTCACATTCTTCCACTGCACCCACTCTCATTCAAAGACATTTCTCAGACAAAAACGATTACTCACACAATCGTTTCACAGTCACGAATCTTTTGGCTCTCAGTCACACATGAGCTCATAAACATATTTTCCAGGTTCACATCTTGCAAAAAGTGCAGCACATGATTCACCCAGGTGAACCAGACTCGTAAACTGAGGCAAAACCAGACGAGACAAACGTCATTAACCTCTCAGTGATAATGAAAACACAGTAAACGCTGTGGAAATGATTGGTCTATGCACAATGTCAGTCAGACATCAGAGTACTCATGAGACACTGTCACAAGGCAGAAATACTGCTAACGGAGACTGCAAACATTGACTATTTCACAGGAACGTGCAGCACCAGGGCTTGGCACTAGCTGACAACCTGAGCAATGAAAAACAAATGTCTGGGTTATTTTACGCTAAATTCAATGTCTGCTGCGATGCATCTAGCTCAGAGGCTGAAAGTGCTGCTAGATAATAGACATATACCAAAGAAAGGGAGAAGAAGGTAAACACAGTAAGGATGAAGCAACAAATGCCCAATAGAAAGAGTTTTCATTTCTCAAAGCAAACATTTATATTTAAAGGTTCGATTAAAGCAGCAAAACAACCTGATATGTTTTGGCACCACAAACTACTTCAGCTAAGTCCGCTTGTCCTACATGGGGTCACCAGAGTCCGGAGCAAATCCCAGGGGGATTTCACTCTTTTGTCTGGCTTAATAGATGCACGGATCAATGATACACATGACACACTAGCTTACTATCAATGTGGTTATGATCTGTTTTGTATCAATGTATCAACACTAACCAGACCTCCCAACAGATATTGTATCTTACTTATAAATAATTGTACCAATTTATCTATTTGGCCTCTCCAAACATGACACCAAAAATTGCAGACCAATATCATGAGGACAACCAATCCATCCAGTCATACAGTATTCAATTAGTCTCACGGTGATCCAGAGCCAGTGGTAGAAAGCACAGGACACACAGATAGGCAGTCCAACAGAAGGCAGTTCTTTAATCTGATAGGAAGACTGTCCGAAAGCGTCTTTCTCAATCAAAACACAAGGCTGAGGTCACCCTAAACCAGGGGTATCAGCAAAGGGCCAGTATGCATGCAGGTTTTACCTTTAGGTCAGCCGTTCAAACCCAGGTGTGAGGACTCTTCAGCCAATCAGTCCTCTAATTAATAATCTAATTAGGTAGTGTTACATCCCGGTCTAGAGTAAGGCATGACAAAAAGTGGAGTGAGACCACTCCTCTGTGTTTATGATTTTAGAGGGAATCACTTCAGGAACCAGTGCTGCCAAAATAACAAAAAAACACCTTTAAATAGAAAAAGAGATATTCCTTTACCTAGCACTAACAAAAGAAAATACAATTACACAAAACTTACCGATCTCCCTAACTAGCTTCAAAACACTGAAATGGCATCGCACTCAGCTACCTGCTTCCTCAGCTACACACAGTAACACAATATATTACAGATATTTACAGCCTATTTACAAGATCCAAAATCCAAAGTAACCAAACTGAAGAAGGGCTAAGCAAAATCAGGAGTCAAACACAATGAATATCAGCAACACATGAAGTATCAAGCAAATTCCAAAGCAATGGCCTGCGGTGCTTGTCTGAACAGGCCTTATAAAGGAAGTGATGAAAGGAAGGAAGAAGAAAACAGCCAATCAAAATGGAGAGGTATGAAATCTAATAGTGGGTGGAGCCAGGAACAGAACAACACACCCAAAGGAAATATCCGCCCGATATGCATTGTAAACTGCACTTGGGGGTCGTAAGGGCAAAAATCTGCATACACAGCAGCCCTTTCTGGTAAGACTGCCCACCGCTGCGCTAAACGCTGAAAACATGAAGGAGTGCAGTTGTGAGGTGAACCAGCAAGCCACCGTAGCAAATCTGCAGACTTATGTAATCTTAGTTAAAACTATTGCTTTTGCAACAGCACACATGCCCTCAATCCATCGTCAGAGCATTGCTGCTGGTGTGGGATGTGGGGGCAACAGATCAGACCAGAAATCTCTGGAGTCTGGCTCCTTCTGGGGGATCTGCAGGCATCCTCAGCCTTGTGTTTAGAATACCATCATACACATTCATTTTTCACTTTAGTATGTCCAGTTCACTCCATTGCGTAAATATGCGGTGAAAACCCTAAAAAAATCCACTCTATTCAGGTGAAGCTTAAAAAATATTATTAATGAACAGGATCACAAGCTTGCACAGTGTGTCACAGTGTGTCACAGAGTTTAAAGAGGCTCCTGAGGTGTACATGAACATCAAGCATCACCAGATCCCAGGGACACCTGCATTTTACAGCTCTGTATTTCAAACGCTCACCCAAGACAGTAAACATATGTTCTGTCAGGCAGTCATGTAAAAAGGAATTACTTCACGTGAAATGTAGGTCAGGAATATACACACAACCATGTCACGCCACTGCAGCATCTAATAATACCATAGTATTCTGAGAATTCTGATGAGTTTCGTTAGTACTGAATAACAGTCCTTCAATAATCACTATATCCTTCTCACAGACATCACAATTATGAAATATCGTAAAAAAATGTTAAATGTGTGTTGAACATAATTGGTAGAATGCTATAATCTTAATTATAACACATTCTGAAAAGGGAATCCTTTCTTCTGCCTGTGTGGCTAAATGAATGGGATTAAGTGATGAAAAATCTGTTGCATGAAGGAATCACTTTGATCGTTTCCCCACACAGTGCTATTTTTGCTTCTCTAATTTAAAATTGAAGTCCCTTACTACAGGTAAAATGCTCAGATTCAGGCTAACTGTAACCTACACTAAGACCTTAGTTTCCACCCCAGTACTGTCCTTTTAAATAGTGAATCACTCGCTGACTCGTCTGTGACATTAGCTCCTGTTAAAATTCTGTCTGCATTTTGGTATGACTCAGAACCTGGCCGCCACTGTGTGGAATGGCTTAAAGAATCAGGAGAAATCCTGCCAGCTGCCGTCAGATCCGAAACAGCTGCGTGTTAAAATTTTAAAGGCACAGTTAATGATTCGCGCTCTAATTAACAAAAACAAAACTGGCCCTATGGCTGTAATTTTCACAAGTGGAGAGATAGTGCTGATATTTTTTACCAGAATAAGCACATTTTAAATAATAACTGTGAAAAATAATGTGCATTTTTCCAAACAAGGCAAACTTGCTCATGTAACTAAGCTTGTCTATGATATACATTTAATACATCTGCACTTATACAAATTCATGCATTCATACTGAGATACACACAAATACCAATTAACATCTGAAAATCAGAGTGATACGAAGTTCAATAATCTCACCCGAGGTCAAAGCTCACAGGCAAGCAGTAAGCACATTTTCCCACAGGCAAGCAGTAAGCACATTTTCCCACAGGCAAGCAGTAAGCACATTTCCCCACAGGCAAGAAGACAATATCCTTAATAAGGAAAATTAATTTATAGGTTTACATTAAAAGTTGTGCCTTCCATACATCTCCCAAAACGATTTATGATTTTAAAGGGTCACAATGAGACTGACCCCAGTAAGCACAGGGCACAAAGCGGGGGACACCCCAGAAATGATCCCAGCCCCTTAGAGGCAGGGGGACACCCCAGAAACGATGCCAGTCCCTTAGAGGCGGGGGGACACCCCAGAAACGATTCCAGCCCCTTAGAGGCGGGGGGACACCCCAGAAACGATGCCAGTCCCTTAGAGGCGGGGGGACACCCCAGAAACGATTCCAGCCCCTTAGAAGCGGGGGGACACCCCAGAAATGATCCCAGCCCCTTAGAGGCAGGGGGACACCCCAGAAACGATGCCAGCTCCTTAGAGGCGGGGGGACACTCCAGAAACGATTCCAGCCCCTTAGAGGCAGGGGGACACCCCAGAAATGATCCCAGCCCCTTAGAGGCAGGGGGACACCCCAGAAACGATTCCAGCCCCTTAGAAGCGGGGGGACACCCCAGAAACGATGCCAGCCCCTTAGAGGCGGGGGGACACCCCAGAAACGATGCCAGCCCCTTAGAGGCGGGGGGACACCCCAGAAACGATTCCAGCCCCTTAGAGGCGGGGGGACACCCCAGAAACGATGCCAGCCCCTTAGAGGCAGGAGTGCCGTAAAGGGGAGGGAGGTAGGCCTATTCCAAAGGCCCTAAAAAAATTCAAACATTTTCAAACACATTGGATTTGTCTGGGTTGGGGGCCCAATATGATAAGATTTAATTTGGCCTAAAATCTCTAACAGCACCCCAGGCTGCAGGACAGACACACAATTACACACGATTAACAATTCAGAGACACCATGTCACCTGACTGCAAACAACAGGAGAACATTCACAGCAAAGCAGGTGGGAGAACATTCAGGTGGGAGAACATTCAGGTGGGAGAACATTGCTTTACCCACTGAGACACAGAGTCATGCGAGATAAGCCGTGAAAGCTGTCATTTATAAAGCGTGTATTTGTCATTTGTAATACATTCACTCAAAGCCACTTCTATATTAAAGAATCACTTCTTATGTATTATTGACTAATAAAGTTAATAATGTTAAACTACATAAGCGGTTTGAAAAAAAAAGAACACAAAACACAAATAACTGTAAGGGCAATGATTGTAATACAGCGACTATCAGCAGCTGTAAGGATACTGATGGGGAATAATAAGAATTTAATTCTGTGTAATAGCAGAATGAGGCTTTCTCCTAACAGGTCATGGATTGATTGCTTTGCCTTAAAAAATTCTATAAGCTTGTTTTACAGACAACTTTCTTGTTATTCTGCTTGCCTATAAAACTGACTACCGAGACAAGACCATTATCAATCATATTTAGTCAAATATAACCCATAGCCTGGCTAAGTTTCTCTTTCAGTTACATCCCTTTGGAAACTTTTGCTAACTCTGACAGTCGAAAAGCAATTAATCACAGCACACCACCCTTGACACCTCAGAATACATACTGCCACTATGCACAGAAAATGCAGTGCATTTTTCAAGCTTAGGCAAGGTTCAATATCTTATATTACTGTAACAAACAACTTTGTTATTGAGCGGTTATTTTACTATAGAAGGCAATGCATATTTAAGGAGCCTGTGCTGAATTTAAGGTGTTTATCCACAATTAGACGATAGAATTACCCATGCCTTCCTTAAGGTATAAGTTGTAATCCTTATATATATTTTTTTTCTAAAAATACAGTAAACCTTCTATATAAAAGTGGACAGTTTATTGATTTTAGTTTTAGTCCACCACGCTGGACCAGTCCCAGCATATATAAAACTGTCACTCTCCCATGGCACGTGATCTGCCAAACACCCAAACAGGAATGTTCTTGACTGCCTATTTACTTCCTGTGTTTTGCCACATTTGTCTTCTAATGGCTTAATTTCAGTGATACAGCTGTACTTCTCATAAGAAAGCTGCGATGTTACTCTAGAGCTGATAGACACTACTCATACCTCTCTGTTTTCATTTTTCTTGCGCTTTTCTCGAGAAAACCTACTGCAGAAACACCTGCCTGATTCCTTTACATCATTTCCAAATGCAATAAAACATCCAGCAGACATTATGTTACAGTAATACACTTATCTGAAACCAGTACCTCCAGTATTGCCATATTCAATGACCTGGAAGAACAATATGCGATTATCATTAGGTTCATAAACAACAAGATAATTAGCACAGAGCACAAATATGGTCCAAATAATGTTAATCAAACCCATTACTTCTAAAAATAAAAATTATTCACACATTTAGGTTTGTTAATTTCCACAAACCTGGCACTCATCAACAATTCTAAAACAATACATGAATGTTCTTGGTTTTTGCAATGGTTGCCATTTATGAACATCCTAATAACCAAAGGTACTCCTAACTATTCTCTCTCACACAAATGTTTCTCTGAAACTGAACATTTCATAACAAACAAGTCCATTTTGTTCCTAATAACCGGAATGGAAATTCAGCACACTTCATCTGCGAACATGTTCCAGCTCTAAACTAATAGATTAAACCAAAATGAACCCTCCAGCCAGAAAGTATTTTCTTAAGGAGAGTAGACATCCTTCATTGAACTTTATGAGTCTCTGGAAACCTCATTATTGGAAAGAGTTAAATGTGTCATTTTCGGATCCAAAAGAAAGATATGGAATTAGAAATTGAATTATATATTTAATAAATAAAGGCAGTGTAATATACATTGCCCAAAAATACACAACTTGATAATATTACAAATCCAAGACACATTTCTAATGCAGAAACAAAGCAACAAGTGAAATGTCTCACAGATAAAAATGAAAAAGACAGACTTTTCAACGTCTGATAAAAAAATTACCTCTACAAGTTGGTTATTCTGGTAAGTTTTATTCGAACATCTGTTGCTTTTGTTCATTAAAATGGTCACACAAAGCACTAGCCATTTTGCTCCGAATCAGTAAGTTAGTGCCAAAACTGTACATGACCTCTAACCCTCTGCTTGACATCATACTTACATAAATTAAATTTCATGTAACTGTGTTTCATGTTACCAGCATGTACACTCTTCCCAGCAATCACCTATATCCTCTGTCAAGCTTGTATTCTAGTTATTGATTTATTTATTTGTTCATTTATTCACGTGTCCATTCATGTAATCATCCAGTACATCACTAAATACAGAAAATGCTTTTGATAAGGTAAATTAGATTTTTTTTTCCTGGCACAAGAAAAAAATTTTTTTGAGAGTAATTATTAAACGGGTATTTATTATTTTTTTGTTAAAAATGCTCCACCATATGCATTACATCAGAATTCCTACCTCCCCCTCTTTTATCTTCTATATGCAAAACAGGTGTACATTTTGGATATATTCAATACATACATTTTAAAGATTTTTTTTCTGACTACACATAAGAAATACAATAACTAAACATATTCAAATTTAATATCTAGAAATGGCTGTTGTGGTTTTTTAACTGCGCATTGTACCAAAAGTGTGGTACAGTCCAAAATCTAGTACATATTTTACAGTATTTCAAGATAGAATATGGGTATATGTGTGGGCAAAGTCTGAGTTAATTTTGGGATTCTTAATGGCGTAATCATTTACTATTTCTTAATCAACAAGAAGAACATTTCTCAATGACAAATATTCACCAACCTTTCAATTTCCTAACCATTTTGTCTTTGGTGTCACCTCCATGCTTACGGCTCTTATCAATAGCAGCTAATAACCATCCAGGAAGCATCTCTCTGTTTTTTGAGGTTCCACCCATAAGAGTATGTGGTAGAAGATTCTGCCCTGCTGAGACCCAGATGAATGATTACAGCAGAGGGAAAAACAGCTACTTGCTTCTCTCAGCATAATGAGTCAGAGAATGAGCTGGCTATTGATTAGGTTTCTGGTTGCCTTCCTATCCTAGTGTGAAATGGGAGGTCATGGGGTCAGGGAGGTCCCTGTTACACCCAAACAATGTTCAGAAGATCCAATGTCCCATGCCAGCCTCATCAACTGATCATAATCCCTGATGTTATCCTTGGCCCCAGGTGTGTTTTTCTCCTTTTCTCACTATGAAGCATCATTCTCACTTTGGAAACACTTGCTGGAGATCTTTAAGCACAAAACACTAGAAGGGGCTTAAATTAAATAATGTTGTTGCTCATTCAGAAAGGCAATAATCACAGACAAAATTGGGAATAAGCTATTCCCTGCAAATCATAACAAGCTTGCACTGCTTTCTCCTTTTTGCAGAAATCTTAGACTTTATCTTTAGTCTTTATATAAAATCATAGCATACAAATCAAATTTACGTGGATTACAGGTTTCAGAACTTTTTTGTTCTGAAACCTTTCTTTTTCATCTTTATAACAATTATAGGCACAGAGAAGCAGATGCATTTCTGAAAGTTCAATGGCTATAATCCACCCAGTCTCTCTGTTTGAAAAGGAATGTGACTCACCCAGATTTGCAGTTTAATCCTTTTCTCATTCTTGTACACAGTTTTGACTTTGAAGTCAATGCCGACGGTGCTGACAAAGGCCGAAGTGAAGGAGTCATCTGCGTAGCGGAAGAGGAAAGACGTCTTGCCCACGCTGCTATTTCCGATGATCAGGAGTTTGAACATATAATCAAAATTCTGGTCAGAACTTTCTTTCTGGCCAAATTTACCATCTTGTGTGGCAGTCATCTAGTAGGAAAATAGGAAGATAAACTTAAGTGTGTTAAAATAGCAACCAATTTGACTTTCGCAGCTCGTTCACAGGGAGAAAGAATGGATCCTAGACCACGCTTTGCAGGTACGGCAAAATAGATTCTGATAAAACAGCATCCTCTCTGTTGGACTGAGGACACTGCTCAGTCGTAAAATGCATCTGTGAGGCCTTTGCTGGCAACCTCAGTCGTCGCTGGGATTTTTCCCCCCTTTTCTGTGTTTTCCCATTCATACACGTCAGAGAAATGTTCCAGATAGCTTTGTGTGTTCCACGGAAAGGCAATGTATCATTCTGACTCATGAATCCCTATATATACATAATTTCAGTGCAGATCCAATATGCTGCGTGCGGGTATGTAGTGTGTGTACGTGTGTGTGTATATATATATGTATGTGTATAGCACACTGTATGCCACTAAACAGCATATTGTTCATATTTGATCATTATTTGACAATATTAACATATGGTATTTCCAGTATATAACTGCTCCACACTGTCAAGTATTTATTTAAAAATATTTTATTAATGTGGAAGTGTATATGTAATTTTTTACGTGATTAAAGCATAGAATTCGTTTATCTTGGCACAATTCAAGAATCACAGCACAGATATTTTCAAATATACCGGAACTTGTTTTGTACGTCATTTAACTGCAATTTTGGCATTTAACCTAGTAAGACTCTACCACTAGATCTCGTTTTGATTCACACAAACAACCTGAGTCAATATCGCTACCCCCACGAGATATTTGTATATCGTCTATTTAATAAATAGACATGAATCGCTAATCCGTAAAACTGAGTTTCCAAATAAAAGGATACAAATAATACGCCCAAGGCTCTATTACGATTATTTTCGCGTTTATACATGAAAGCTTTCAACTTTAATGTCGCCCGTTGTGTTCAACATTTTAACAATTTAAATAGTTTCAACAATGAATACTACAATGGATTACCAGTATCTGCTTCAAATAATCAAATACATTTTTTTTTACTAGCTATACTACTTACCTTTGCATACACAATACAATCTAGATAAAACTGGGGTGTTTAAAATCGGGGGCGTTCTGAGCACAAAACCGTAATAACTTAGAAACATAAACCATAAGTTTGATGCACAGCACATACAAACCTGCACGGCCGCCTCCTGTCTCATAATGCCAAATGCTTCGCCGATGTCGGGAAAAACGTTAATGCCAGCAGTTTGGGGAACCTCCGGCAGCGCCCCTTAAACCTGCCGAAAATCAGCACCCGAGCGCTGTCCTCCCCTTTAGAGCTAAGCAGGCACGCGCCGACAGTGGCCGCGTGCGAACGTACGTCTGACCGCGTGAAATGGCTGCGCGTGGGGTTTGTAGTTTTCTGCCACCGACGAGCATCGCGATGAGAAGAGTAGCAAACGGAAGACACTGGATTACCCAGAATTCACTCGCATGCATATACATAAAACCTAGACAGCGTATAATAATAGTAATAATGTTAATACCGTTATTTTATTATTTAATCTGAAGTTTGCATGTAGTTTTACTTTTTAGTAATGTTATGAGCTTAATACAGTTTCATCTGTTTTATGCGCTTAATATAGGTATTGTTTTTCGTGTCAAATATTGAATAAAATCACGATACTTTATGATTTACGGTCTCATCAACACTTCTTTTAGACCAATGGTTTTAAGTTTTAAGATTCATTACTTTCCAAGATAATTGCGACTACAGTATTCATAATTAAATACGTGATTTTGTCTTACCTTCCCATATAAGTCCATTTGAAGGTTAACAAACAAAACGAAAATTACCTAGCTTTTTTAAATAAATAAAAATGAAATATTTATATATATATGTAATTGTGATGTCTGTAAAACCCCAACAATATTTATCCGAGTCAAGACTTAAAAGAGTATCGGTCAGTGTTGAAAACGCGCTTCCTTCCACACCCACCGCCCATAAATACAGTGCAGCTGTATTTGCACGCCGATCGTCTGGAAACAGCGCAACGCTCGCCTCAGACAGGGTTACGTCCCCATTGAATATTGTGGGTTGCTTAATTAGCGCGGATACAGATGATGAGGACGCATATATTTGGGCGTCCGTTGAAAGCTAATAAATAAGTTGACCTAACTTTAAAAAAACAGGTGGTTCTGTAAATATCAAATTCAGTCCCTGATGCCAAAAAAACAGCATAAGCCAGCACAGCTGGTTACCAGCATGACCAGTATAATGCATCCTGGTTATACTAGCATAGGTTGTGTTCTGGTGCTGGTGGACCAGCATCATTAATTGAAGTATTGCTGATGCACCAGCTTGATGTACAGGTAGATCAGTACAGTTAAAGTGGTCCACCAGCTACATCAAAACCAACCCAGCATAGACCAGCAGGGAAATAATCAAACAGCTATGTAAGGCATACTAGGAGACTAAAGCTTTCAGCTATGAGCTTCTGGCACCCTGCCGAAAAACCCAGCATAGATTCTCATTCTGGTCTATGCTGGTTAGAGCTGGCTTGGTGCTGGTGTAGCTGGCACACCAGTGGCACACCAGCATAGCTGTACCGGTCTACCTACATATGAAGCTGGTCCACTATTATTATTTCATTAATGATGCTGGTCCACTAGCAGCAAAACACAACACATGCTAGTTTAACCAGCATGCATTATGCTGGTCATGCTGGTAACTAGCTATGCTGGTCTATGCTGTGCTGGTCTATGCTGTGCTGGTCTATGCAGAACCTTGTCTATTGAATAGCCTATTATATCAGTCAACCTTCTCTGTGTCTTACCTCAGTAAAACGTTATATTTAATAGCAATTCACCAACTGAAATTAACTAAAAATGTTCACCATTCAGGAACCATCTTTTGGATTATTGCATTCTTGTGTGTGGGGGGGGGGGGGGGGTCAGATGTGTATTACGTTTTGAGGACCAAAT
>JABFEB020000040.1:28033148-28044894 GCA_019775895.2 Stomatorhinus ivindoensis
CCCCCCCCCCCCCCCACAGATGTGTATTACGTTTTGAGGACCAAATGTCCCCACAATATGAGAAAAACCTGCTATTTTGATGTCGTGGGGACCATTTTTTCAGTCCCCACAATGGGAAGCTTAATTTTATAAACATACTGTGACTGTAATCAAAAAACTAAAAATGCCAGATGTCTTGTATTTTGTTTGGTTATTTATGGATAAGGTTAGGATTGAATCATTGTTGGGATTAGGGTTTTGTCCATAGAAATGAATGGACGGACCCCACAAAGATATGAATACAGGTGTGTGTGTGTGTGTTTGTGTGTTGGTTTGCAAAAAAAGTAGCAAATGATGGCTTATTACTGTCTGAAAAATGTGAATGCAAAATAATTATATGTCCTCTTTTTTCTTTTTTTATTGCTGTTCGATGGTGATAAAGAGTCCCTGGAAATAATTATCTAAAGGGCCATAGCAGTCAGACCTTGTTTTGTGACATTTTGTGGCAATACCACAGCATATATGTAGAAGGGAAACAATGCATAAACATCCTAAGAACAAAATAAGACTGGTTCTACTTCCCTCTCAGCAACCCTTATTGGGGGTATAGAATGGGACAGATGCCATGGATAAATGCAGCTGGGTTAATTTGTATCAAGTCACTCTATAGAAAGTCGGCTTTGGAATCCTGCACTCACTGTCATGGGCTTGAAGTGAATGTCATGTGGCTCAGTGGGATAGGACTCATGATTGGAAGGTTGTTGGTTCAAATCTCATGGTCGACAGAATGAATATACAGAATATTATACTATTTCAACTTGGCATCACAGGGACTGTCCTGAGCTGATTTGATCATCCAGTCACATGGCTTCTCCTAACACTACTCCTCCAGGGACATGACAAGACCACAGTGCTGACATCACAGTCTGGATGAGAGATCATCACCCTCAGTTAAATCTCTTCCAGACCAAACTGCTCGTCCAGCCCTACCATCCACTGTGATATCACTGCTGCGCTTGGATCACAGAAACTGTCTCCATTAAGGTCTACCAAGGGGTAATGACAGATGGCTAGCTATCTTTTGCTGAGCATATAACAACAATCTCCCGGTATTACAGATTCATCCTGTATAACATGGGTGTGAAACTCCAGGTCTAGGGGGCCGGAGCCCTACACATTTTTGGGTTTCCCCTCATTTAACACACCTGATTCAGGTCCTTGTGCTAATTACCACACAGCTGTTGAGCTGAATCATTTGTGGTGGAACAGGGAAAGAACAAAGTTACACAGGGCTCCAGCCCCCCAGGACTGTACAGTAGTTTGACACCCCTGCTGGATAACATCAGGATGAACAAGCATTACTCTGATTATACAGCTCAGCTTCTTGTCTAGGCGCATCTTGCAACTACTGCAACTGCTATCAGGTACACTAGCTTGTGCTGTCAAACTGCTGAAAAATACAGCTGCTCTGGTATTCAATCAGCCTATATGTCATTGTTGATGTTACACTCCTTGTCTGCCTTTGGTGGCTCTCATCAACTTCAAGTTTTTGCTGCTGGCTTTTAGAGCTATTAATGGACAGGGACTCAACTCCATTCAAAGGCTCTTTATGACCTGCATCCCTTCTCATGCTCTCTGGTCAGCAAACCAATGGAGAAACCTCCACTGCAGGAGAAATGTTACTCTAGATGTTTCTCATGTGTGGTACCTGAATGGAGGAGTGAGTTGTTGAACCACATCCAGCATTAGATTCCCTCTTCTACTTCAACAAATGCCTCAAGACCCATCAGTCCCAGGAATACCTCTACTAGCCTAATACTACTTTGTGTTCCCTGAATGTCCTTAATGTTGCACTTTCTGTGAGGTAGTCGTATTAGATTCTTGCTTCTGTAGGAAGATGTTGTGCAGCTTTTGCTTGAATACTTGTACCTAGGCATTTATTGGATGCCCAAGCTAGTAGACTCCTCGACAGCATGTATATATGTAATGTGCAATTTGGTCATATGTCTCAGCTAAATAAAATAAATGTGAATATAAAGATGTCAAGAAAGACTAAAATAAGTGACAGTCTATGAATTCATAGTTGTATGCTGAGTATGACCACTGCAGACAGTACTGCACATTTATTAATGCTATAGTATCATTACACAGGGCCCTACCTCACTGTTGGTGCTTTATACAGTTGGAGAACTACACTTAGATACACACCAGAAATCAATACTGCATCTCATTCCCATGATAAATTTTCTCTCTAATGGACTTCCTGTAACCTAATCAATAACAGAGAATAAAATACTAAGCATTTTGGAAAATCACACAGTAGCCTCAATTAAATTGACTTGAGTATGGTGAAATTGTCAGATTCCTAGTGAAATTATTTAAACTGGACTATGCTCACTCTTCAGCCTGATTTACACTTAACCTATGACCAACTGTACAGTTGTACAGAAATTGGGAAAAATTATACTCATATACAATATCCTCCTGAGACCCAAAGAAAAAAGTGTCCTTCAATTTTAGGTTATTTGTACTTAGAGGAAATGACATCTTACAATTAAAAATTTTTCAAATAATTTTTTATTTCACAGTGTCCTCTTTAGTGTACAACAGGAATAAATGTTTCCTTACATCAGTGAAAAGATAGATGCAAAAACAAAATGTCCACTACAATGGACGTAAATGAATGGGTGGGGTCTCAGGAGGAAATGGAATATCCATCCATCCGTCTTCTACTGCTTTTCCATGTTGGGTCACGGGGGCAGTAGTCTAAGCAACGAAACCCAGACGTCCCCCTCCCCGACCTGGAGAGAGCACTCCACCCGTTTCCGGCTGAGGATCATGGTCTCAGATTTGGAGGTGCTGAAGTTCACAGTCCGATGAAGCCAACAGAACCACATCATTTTCAAAAAGCAGAGACCTAATCCTGAGGTCACCAACCCGGACACCCTTAATGCCCTGGTTGCACTTAGAAATTCTGTCCATGAAAGTTGTGAACAGCAGCCTTGGTGGAGTCCAACCATCACCAGAAATGAGTCCGACTTACTGCCGACAATGCAGACCAAGCTCTGACACCGGTTGTACAGGGACCGAACAGCCCTTATAAGGAAGCCCGGCACCCCATACTCCTGGAGCACCCCCCACAGGACTCCCCGAGGGACACAGTCGAATGCCTTCTTCAAGTCCACAAAGCACGTGTAGACTGGTTGGACAAACTCCCACGCACCCTCCAGGACCCTGCCGAGAGTATAGAGCTGCGTGTCAGCCAGCCGTGCAACATCCAGAACCTTGAGGAACTCCGGGCAGCTCTCATCCACCCCTGGGTCCCAGCCACCGTGGAGCTTTTTAACTACCTCAGCAACCTCTGCCCCAGAGATAGGGGAGTCCACCCCCAAGTCCCTCGACTCTGCTTCCTCATTGGAAGGTGTCAGTGGGATTGAGAAGGTCTTTGAAGTATTCCTTCCACTTACCCACAATGTCCTGAGTTGATGTCCGGAAGCCGCATTCCGCTTGGCTCGCTGGTACTCATCAGCTGCCTCTGGAGTCCCACAGGCTAAAAATGCCCAATAGGACTCCTTCTTCAGCTTGACAGCATTCCTCACTGCCGGTGTCCACCAGCGGAATTGGGGATTGCCACCACAACAGGCACAGACCACCTTACGGCCACAGCTTCGGTCAGCCGGCTCCACGATGGAGGCGCGAACATGGTCCTTTCGGAATCAATGTCCCCCGCCTTCCCAGCAGACCCTCACTATACGCTTGGGCTAGCCAGGCCTAACCGGCTTCCTCCCCCACCAGCGGAGCCAACCCACCACCAGGTGGTGAATGGTTGACAGTTCTGCCCCTCTTCTCACCCAAGTGGCCAACACATGCGGCCACAAGTCCGATGACACGACCGCAAAGTCAACCATTGAACTGCAGCCTAGGGTGTCCTGGTGCCAAGTGCACATATGGACACCCTTATGTTTGAACATGGTGTTCATTATGGACAATCCGTGACGTGCACAGAAGTCCAATAATAAAACACCACTCAGGTTCAGATCGGGGTGGGGCCGTTCCTCCCAATCACGCAATCAGCATTGAAGTCTGCCAGCAGAACAAGAGAGTCCCCAGGAGGAGTCCTCTCCAACATCCCTTCCAAGGACTCCAAAAAGGGTGGATATTCTGAATGCCGATTTATGCATTTAGTGCATAAGTGCAAACAACAGTCAGGACCCATCCTCCCACCTGAAGGCGAAGGGAGGCTACCCTCTCATCCACTGTGGTAAACCCCAATGTATAGGCACCCAGCCAGGGGGCAATAAGTATGCCCACCCCCGTTCGGCGCCTCTCCCTGCAAGCAACTCCAGAATGGAAGAGGGTCCAACCCCCCTCAAGGAGACTGGTTCCATATCTAGTCAGAACTTGACAACCTCGCACACAAGCTCAGGCTCCTTCCCCATCAGGGAGGTGACATCCCATGTCCCTAGAGCTAGCTTCTGCCTCCGAGGATTAGACACGCGAATACTTTATTTTGGAAGCGTGAAGTACTTTTAAGTTTTCAAGGGCAGGCGTAAGAAAAACTAAAAGGGGTGTTATTGAAAACAAACGAAACCACAAGATGCGAAAATGGAAAGACTAAAACTGGGAAGGGCAACAGGAGGACTGACGTTAATTACCAAACTAGGGAACACAGTACTGGGAAGCATTTATACAAATGACTAACGAGGGGCTGCCACGACGCAGGTTCTGATGGTTAGCACAATAAGATTGGGGATAATTAGATAACGAGTCAGAAGACTCGCAATGACCCCTGCTGGTCAGTCCAGGGCATAGGCAGGTAAGGGTTGTGGCAGTATCATAATTAGTACGCATGGCATTACCTAGAAGCATAAATAATGCAGTTCCTTCACAAACAAGTAACTGTATTGTAAACGTTGGACTGCGATCATTTCATTTGTACTGGATTTCACCTCATTTTAATGACACCGTTTTAAATACAGACACTTTAAAATACAATTGAAAATTTCTGCCTTTTTGAACACGTTTTTTGATTTAAAAAATGTTTCATAAAGTGCTGCCAGTGAAACACATATTAACATGATAATTTCTTTCATGGTATATGTAATTATGACGTCTAATTTGAGTGCCGTACCATTACAGTACTGTAGTCTACGTAAAACACTATTGAAATAAACTTATATTATGGGAGTATAACATATTCAAAAACATGCTATTACCATGGTACAATACAAAAAGCTTAATGGATTACCATTATATTTTAACTGAAGATACATTGAAATACTATGTAGCTTACCGTGTTATATTGGCGGCCAAGGTCGTGCAGTAACCTGTACGCTATTAAACAGTGAAAAAATATTTGTGTTTTTTCCACATTTTGTCAAAAATAAAGTAGACACTAGAATTTAGCAGGATGTTTTCACTGTTATTAAGCTTTAAGTGTAAAAACAACTTTAAAATGACTGTCGACCCCATTTTATTTGTGAAAAAATTCGGAAATCGGACTGGTCCATGTGAGCCTGGTTGGGTCCGTGTGGCTCACGTTTTCGTGGGGGGGGGTGGTATTAGATCTTCAGTTGTACTTGGCCATATATATAGCTGAAGTGAAATGCGCAAAATAAACAAATTTGCTCAAATACGTTTGTGACTTTTCCCCACAAATCACTGTTTGTCTAACAAATACATTTTCAATATGATTGATTGTTTTGATGTGTTTTGGAAATAGGCTTCCAATGTTGAAACGGATGTTTTGATCCCCTTCCGCTGTATGAGCCTAGTTGGACCAGTTCATATGATCAATTTGTTTTATTCACTTTTTAAAGTAAAACGGGAACATTGCGAGGTGATGATGACGCCATCAGAAACCACACAAATTACGAGTAACAAAATGCCACTGTTTACCAATGTTCACATTACTGCATTGTAGACATAAATTTAATGGGATCGCGTATCGCTAACTGCAAACTATCTTTACCGCTAAATTCATGGTTTTACCACAGTGGTACTACTATGCTTTGCTTTGATGATAATACCACAGTACTTTTTTGTAAGGGACACGTTATATATAGAACGTTTCAGTCAGAGGATCGGTGCCCAAAGAGCAGGTTCGCTGAATCACGCCGCTTACAGCACTCGCCCGTCTGGTTAATATTACAAGCATGGGAGGAAGTAAATAAAAGGTCTCAAACTGGATTGGTGAGTGAGGATCCTCCATGCTGAGCTGTCAGCAGTTGGAGTTGTAGGTGCGTAATGCTACTCGTTAAATATGTCTGCATTTCTAAGCATAGATGCATGCATTTTGTAAAATAATCCGTTTGCTTACAGTTCAGTGAAAAGTATATAAGATAAAAACTGGAAAATCGTTTCTGTGAAAAACTGCATACACGCCTTCGCAGAACGCTGTAAGATAACGTGACAGGCCTGACGTCTAATCTGCCGTCTGTGCGCCGTACATTTACTTTAAATCTAACTGGTTAATAATAAACAACTTGGATTTATAAACTAAAACCCAGAGTTTTCGAGAAAGTACCGCGTCAATAACAGTAAAAAACAACATTAACGCGACCTCTGCTGGACGTGACTCTTCTTTAGGCCAGTCTGTGAGAAAATAAAAATATATGCACCA
The DNA here is from genome assembly GCA_019775895.2 of Stomatorhinus ivindoensis. Classification (NCBI taxonomy): domain Eukaryota; kingdom Metazoa; phylum Chordata; class Actinopteri; order Osteoglossiformes; family Mormyridae; genus Stomatorhinus; species Stomatorhinus ivindoensis. Next base: position 28,039,750 of record JABFEB020000040.1, read on the forward strand.
TTTCCTTTTGCAAGTTTTTAGTTGCCCGGCGATTTTCTCTTTTTAATTTTTGATTTGTACATTTTTGATTCGTTGTAGAGTAGTTCTCATCTTCAGACTTTTAATTTAGGGAAACGTAACGGAGTACAGCTTCTACTATTCAAATGCAAAGTTAAAACAGCACTACATGCTATCATTTAGTGTGATCGTGTCATGTCACAGGGACAGGTACAGTACAGTGCAACATGGAGGATTCCATCGAGGTGATCCTTCAGGATCCTGGCTGGTTCCTGCCTCATTACCGGGACAATTCCCCCTTAGCCGCGCTGGGCGGAGGCGCTCTTACGGCGTCCTACGGCCTCTGGACAATGTTCGTGCTGCCTGGCTTTCGCAAGGTCCCCATGAGGTTAAAGGTACATTTTGTGTGCGTACTTTGTGTGAAGCTCAAAGTTGCCTCAAAGTGTAACCCATCATGTAATTTCAGTTCACATTATTGCAGATGTAGGCTTAATCATATGGTACACTTTCTGCAAACCTGTTTTTTTTCCTGCAAATACGTTGCAGTATATGAAATGAAGCAGACGGAGGCAAAGCAGTATTCGAGAAAAATTGAAATTGTCTTGAGAATTCCTTAAAGTACTCCCTTTGCCCAAATTTCCTTTGGTGTCTGTCTGTCTGTCTGTCTATCTATCTATCTGATAATGGATTCACAAACATGAGGCATTCAGTTGACAAGTTTCAACTGGAAATCAGATGTCTTACCCTCCCAACCCTTCTGTGCAATTTCCACAGATTACATTTTACTCTTCTGTGCAGTTTCTCTCTAAATATTGTGGGATTTACACTAGTCAAAAGTTTTTGTATGCACAGATATTTCCTACTTTTGCTTGTTACCATTTATTAAAATACACGCTTATTTGCTAACAAATAAATTTACAGTACAGTATGTTCGCCATTTGAGTACCTTTATTAGCAAGACAATATATCTTTGATTCATGAAAGTAACATCCTCAAGCAGTTATAACAACATAGAAAATTCAAGGCATCCTGGGTTCTGTGCCAGTAACTGTATGGTTGCTGGTTCAAATCCCATGAATGCTCAGAGTGATTCTGCTCCGTTGGGCCCTTGAGCAAGGCCCTTAACCTGCAACTGCTTCATCCTGTGTATGATGTTAATCTACATCCAGCCCTATCAGGAGGTCCTCCAATTTACAAGGAATAACCTGGGGGTTGGTGGCAGGATTGGCACTCCAGCCACCGGGAAAAAACCTCACTGGCCCATTTGGACTGGTGTGGTGCTGAGGTATCACCTGCCACATGGCTGCACGCAGCTTATCATCCCTGAGGTGGTTTGTCGTGTGGTGGGTGCAGCAACGCACTGTAATCAGTGCATGCTCCTTAACTCCTCCTTCTTCCTGCAAGGAACTTTAAATACTGCTTGTTCCATGGGATGACGCACTTAATCAGTGCATTTAAAGTTAAAGGACAGCCTAGAATTTAACTATGCCATCACCACACAGCCAGATGATAGGATGTCATACTGGCACTGTTACTCTTCCCATGTTAATAAAGGAAACTCACTTTATTTGACTTATATTTTTATTCATAGTTGTTCACTCAACTTTCCGATGTTTAACAAGAATGAAAATTCTGCAGTTTATGAAATAAATGGAAAAGTGGTAAAAACATGTGGTGTGTAAAAGCTGTTGACTGGTGGTGTGCAGCTGGAGATTTGCTGCTGATTTGCTGTTGAGTTAATTTTTTGCCTAATTTAACCACTTGTGTATTTATTCATTTTCCCTTTCTAATCTTTCTTTTGATACTGACAGTTAGTTAATTTATCCAATATAATAAAGAAAGATGTATGGGCAAATAAAATCTTTTTAAGCATCAACATGGATTTTGATGTTGATTACTCATTTTTCCAATATGCTTTCTCAAATACAGTGGGGAGGTGAAAGAAAGTACCCTCTCCTTCAAGTTTCCAATTAGTAACAATTCTGTCTTCCAATTTCTTTAAAAGTCTCACTTTGGGTGACAAAAAAAAAAAAAATCAATTTTCGGTATGAAACTATGGGGAAAGACCAGGGCGTCCTACAGTACATGGCCTAAACCTTCCCTGTTTCAAACTCAATTCATTTGAGTAGCCAGATGCACAAGATTAGTTAATCATCAATAAATGTGATTACCTCTTTAAACAGAAAGTTTGCAGTTCTGGAGCCCTCTGGGCTGTGTTCATATCATGCCAAGAGGTATAGATATCAGCCATGACTTCAAAGGAGCAATATTGCTGCTCATCAATCTAGGAAGCGTTATGAGGCAATTTCCGAACATTTCCAGATTTACCATTCAACAAGGGCTTCTGCAAATAAAAGAGCCTTCAAGACAGTTTCTGGTCTTCCCAGGGGTGGGCATCCCAGCAAATTCAGTACAAGGTCAGGTTGTTTGACACAAGTGGGTCCAGAAAATCCCATAGAGCAACACATGACCTACAGGCCTCAACAGACTGGCTAAGCATGGCTTTCATGGAAGGGTGGGCATGCAAAAGCCCCTTCTCTCCAATATGAAGATGGCCGCATGACTTAGGTGTGCACAATTGCATCGGAACAAGCCAGGAAAGTTCTGCACAATATTGTTTAGACTGAAACCAAGGTGATGATTTTTGATCATCGTGCAGAGCATCACGTTTCGTGTTAAACAGCTATCACCTCGAACACCTACCACAAACTGTTAAGCACAATGCAAGAGGGGTGATGATTTGCGCTTGCTTTTGCAGCCACAGAACCTAAGAAACTTGCAGTTGTCGAGAATGTGGTGTGCTGTACGTAGTCCCTGCGGATGTCCTGCGTTTCAGCTAATAAACCCCGCTTTGTCCCCGAATTCCTGCCTGTCTGTCATTCTTGCCTGCCCCACGCCTCCGACACCCTGTCCGGGAGCGTGACAGAAAAAGTCTCTATCAGGTTTTTTTTCCCCCAATGTAACACAGTGTGTAACACTCACACTTGCCCATAAACGGCAGCTGTTGCTTCAGAAAAAAAACAGCTCATTTTTTTCCCTTCAGTTCAGAGTATTGAAATATTACGACTCAGCGTTCTTTTCATTTTCTGAGCGTATGCAAAGCCTCGCAACAGAGAAGCATAACCTTTTAAAGGGATTTATTTGTCTGTTTACTGTAGATGACCTTTGCCGGCACTAATATCGCTTTTGCATTGCTGTCATTTGTTGCTTATTCATTTACTTAAGATGTTGCAGGTAGGTGTATCATTCACAAGTACTGGCTGTTTTGAAGTAGGTCATTTAATTGGAGGATTCTGGCCAGAAAATGATACAATATTGTGACTTAGCAGAAAGCAGCTGATGCAGCGAATGGGAAATTGAATACATGTAAATGCATGCTTAATTTTTTCAGCGAAATCCCAAGTGTCACAGGAAACGTTTATTTCTGACCTGGTTTGTGTTGTATGTCTATGAGGAATTAAAGTTATGTTCAATGGAAATCTACATTGCTTTTCCTGTCATTTTATCCATCCATTTTTTGCTTTACGTTAAATGAAAATGTGGCTTGAAGCAATGTTTCAGGTATCAAATATCATCAACAGGATTGTCCAGAAATCCAGAATTTAAGATTGCACCAGTGGCGGATGATGATTTTTTAAATGGGGGAGTCACGCTCTGGACAATTAGTAATATGACAAAAAAGGTCTTTTTTTAATTTTAGTAGGTCAGCTATTTATATGTTAACTTTACTCTTCTTCATCAAAGGACTTCTTTAGAATGAAGTCAGCATTAGCTACAGTGTCTGTCATGTTGCTTCAAAGCCTCTAGCTCAGCTTCAACACACACACGGCTTAGTTAGCAAGTTAACTACTAGTCTATTAAAAATCACAAATGGAATATAAACGATCAAACTCAAAACTCAATGATAACTACTTTATTTACAATATTTACAAATGCTTATGGCTAATGATGACAAACAAAAAAGTCACTCCAGGTTTGATTGACACACATTTGTGTACGAATGTTACTGGTAGTTAATTTTGTCTTGTGCAGAGAAGTCTGACTTCCAGGCAGGTCTAAAATAAATGCATGCAAGTCTGCCTGTTCAGCCACTGCGGCCTAAGCAGAAACCTCGTGTGAAGCTCTCACAGACTCCCAGTAAAGAACGGCATCTAGGCAGGCTTTGAGAACATGTAATTGAAGCATATTGATCAATAAACTTTTGTCTATTCTCCATTTAGACAAAGGGGACAAGAATGTTCCCTCGGATTCCCATAGACACCCAGTTAGTGGGTGTCTATGGGTTGTATTTATTCTGGTTTCAAACAGAAGATGATTGTATATGTGGTTAAATTAGCAAGGCAGATTACACTTTTAATCATAAATAAAATTATATTGATACATTGACTAATTTAATCCTTTTGGGCAATTTTATCGCGTGAGGGGGTCAGGCTTTATATGCAGTCTTATGGCAATTGTTTTGCACCCAAAGTAATTACTGTTCATCTTCCATCCACCCCCCCAGTTCAGATTACAGGGCCCAATGTAATTGTTCTATCAGTTTTATAGCTGCCGGGGGTCTGGTGCGTGTGCTGAATAATATGGCCCTGTATAACCACTCATCTACCTCTACTAGTTGCTACTTTTGGCGGAAGTCATCTGTCTGCTGGCTTTGTTTCTGCAAGCAGGAAATAGCAGGCAAACCACTGTGCTTAGCAAACTGTGTTGTGGAGTGGTGTTTCAGATGTGTGCCCATATGGAGTCCTGAACTCTTACTTTAAAATAAGGAAAATGAGTGTTATATCCAGCATGCGGTCAGACATGACCTGCATTTATGTCCTTTCCTGTATGTGTATGAGTATGTTTGGCAATTTTTAAATAGCAACACAAACACATACAACAGCAGAAGCAAAGGTACGTGTGCATAAATAAATATGTTTAATGTCATACAGGTCCCTTACTTGCCTTCAAGTGCAAAGCAGACAGCAAACGTCATGAAACTGTTGGAGGGCCGATGGGGCAGGCTGGCAGATCTGGGATCAGGCGATGGAAGACTGGTGAGTGCATGTAGAATGCTCTGGGAGACCCTCCATTCCCCTTTATAAGCTACTTTTTGGGAGCCACATAAAAGGACATCTTAATATTTCAATAACAAACTTGAATCACATT
>JABFEB020000040.1:28044994-28056773 GCA_019775895.2 Stomatorhinus ivindoensis
CTTGGTTTTAACGTAACTTTATTCTTTCATGAGTTATTTACAAGTTTCTGACCACTTGTAAAATGTGTTCAATGTGCATTGTGTTGGATTATTTAGGTGTATCCATATAAATGGCCCACCCTGTGTGTGTGTATATATATATATATATATATATATATATATATATATATTTTAAAAAACAGTATTGATGAAATTCTTCAGTAAAATGTCCAGAATTCTCACTCACAGACCTGTATGTAACATTATTTCTGCCCACATCTTTGCCTTTGTAATACTGTACGACTGCAGGTGTTTGCAGCCTGTTCTGCGGGCTTCCAATGTACAGGCTTTGAAATAAACTCCATACTGCTAGCATACGCCAGTGGCAAGGCCAAACGGAAAGGGATCCCGCCCACCCAGGTCAACGATGTCAGCAAAGACTTCTGGACGGTAAGGCCACTGCAAACTATTTAAAACATCCAGTAACGCTTTAACTGCATCTTCATAATGCCTTTATAATGCATTCAGAGAACATTCAGTGCACCTTCATAATGCATTCATAGGACATTCATAAGCAGCATTTAAGTATCCTAACAGCTTTAATATACATTAATAACAAACATTATAATTATATAATCATGTGATATTGGTTATCAATGTATATTAAGCTGTTATGGTGTGTTAGGATGTTACTTACATGCTGCTTATAAATGGTCTATATACATTCTTTGAATGCATTATGAAGGTGCACTAAATGTAAGTAATATGTAAAGCATTACCAAACATTAACACGCATCACTTGAGAAACATGGCGCATGTTCTCAGAAGTGAGAATACATATTCTCACTTTGGTGACTAGTATGTATGCAAATACGACATATTATCACATGTGTGCAAGCAGAGGTGTAGGATTCAGGAGGACATGTACCCCCCCCCCCAATATTAATTTCACTTAATTTGCCCTCCCCCATAAATAAAATTTGCTTTTTTATTATTGTGTCCCTTGCAAGACTACAAGGTTTTGGACATACTGAGTTGTATTGGATAATTTTAATGCTACTCTCATTTTTGCATTATTTGTATGCTACTCTCATTTTTGCAGTAATTGTTTTAGTTTGTTTGTAATATGTCTCTTATCAAGGAGTATTGCATTGAAATCTATATATAAAGCATGCTTTGTCCAAGTAAGGTGTTGTGGTTTCTCTCTATACAGAGTGATGTTTCAAAGTTCACAAATGCGACAGTATTTTTAGCCCCCGGTGTGGTAAGTCTACTGCTGTCCAACAGTGAGCTTATTTTCTTTTATTCACACTGACATCGGTGGCTTAGTAGGTTTCACTGTTGCCTCACACCAGTGTAAATGTTACCGTAGGTTTCCATTTTGTTAGGCTAGTTGGCATCTCTAACTTGTCCATTGTCTGTGAGCGCATGCAAACTGGCATCCTGGTCAGGATCTGTCACAGCTTTGTGACGCCCGGTGATACCCCTCCCTCTGGCCAGGATAAGTGTTTGGAAGATCCAAAGAGTTACATACAACGAAATAAATATCATTATTAACTCTTTAAACCAGACCTCTGTTAATGTAAACAATACACATATGGGTTAAAACATCATCGATTGCAAAACAATACTGTGTCATGTATTATTTAACAAAATAAGTATTCACAGTGAAGACATTTTACAGCACAAAACAGAGCAAGGAAACATTCCATAATTCTATTTAAATAGATTCTGCAAAGCTAAGGAAATACAGTATATAGCTAACTAAAACACAGGGTTGTCAATTCTCACTCATCTGGCGTGACAGTTTCAGTCTCTCATGAAAGAAGTCTTACGGCAAATCTAAATTATTCCATTATAATCCTAAAATTAGTTGCATCAAAAGTGTTCGGGGTGCTTTGCAATTCACACAAAATATTTACAAAGTATATGTAAATACGTGTGCATTTGTGTGTAGACATGTCTCAAATTGAAAATCTCATTCAGCCAGCTAACCAAAGTTGGCAACCCTGAAAACATTTTAAGAAAAAGATACATTTAAAGTAGTTTACATTTGGAATAAAAAAAACAAAAATGCAGCCACAAAAAAAATTAAGCGACTACAACATAATTTTTCTCTCATTTCTCAATTTATGGGTGTGCATCTCTGAATAATGTTTTTTTTTGTTTTTTTATTATTTTGCAAACTGCAGCCTTCTCTGTTTCTCATTAATGAAGGGCTTCATCCTTGCTTTATGGGACTTCAGTCCTGCTTCTAGAAGCCAGATACATACTATCTTAGTAGTGCACTTCACACCAGCACTTAATATTTCCCATTCCTTTTAAAGGTTGCTTGATGCCATCCTATGATTCATGAGAACCTGTTGGATAAGCTAATGGTCATCTCTGCCATTAACAAGTCTCTTCTCCTCTTCACTTAATTTTTTCTATGGCTGTATATGTAACGTTGCTTCTTAATAATCATACATATACAAGTTCAGAATATTATGCTTTAAATTAAGTTCTATTTAATACTGTACAGTTACCTGATATCTAGTTATGTAATTACTTCAGGTGGCTTAAACTGTAGGGTAACAGACCTCTTACTAATTGCAAGGTAACAGATGTGGTGATTTATTGATTGTTGGTGAACTTTCCTGGTAGATGGAGGAGCTCGGGGAGAAGTTAATAAGGGAAATGCCCAGAGAGTCACGAGTCATTGCCTGCCGCTTTCCCTTCCCGACCTGGCCCTCAGCTTCCACTGAGGGCTCTGGGCTGGACCAGGTTTGGGCCTATGACATCGACAATATCCGCAGGCTTGGGCTTGTAATGTCTAAGCCATCCACAATACCTGCAAAGCTCCCTTTTTAACCTATACAGCATCTGCACTGTTCCCCTCAAATCAGACCTGTGATCAAGATTTACTCTAAACTAAGAGCAAAAACAATAAGCTGAGTGTGTATTTATGACATCATATATTTTCAGCAACGCTTCCCTGAATGTTATCTCTATTCATATCCACATGGGTGCTCTGTGTAAGACATTTTCCCTTCAATACACCCGTCAGTGTGTTACACAAAATGGTCACACAAAGTAATAAACCAAACCTAAGCAAAATAAAGGTTTTGTATTCTGCTTGTTAAGATGGTGGATATTTTTTCTCCTTTTCTGCAAATGCGTCTTATGTCCATGGTGCTTCTTCAGAGGCAATGGGACCTTTACTACTTACAGTGAAACTCGGATGGTTCCTCAGGTGGGCTCTGTTCATCAGGGAAGATGTAATCTTCATCAAAATGGCAATTTGCCTCAAAAGGGACACTGTAGTTGCAGTAGATGTTGTCGACCTCATTGAGATACGTCGAGGGATCCCCTAACTCAGAGTCATAACTCTCACCAGCTTCTCTGATTAAGCTCAGCCCTGTATGCTGGTTGATCACCAAGCTGTTGCCGAAGTTCTCATAAATAGCGTCATGGTTTTCCTTCAAGTGAATCTCATGGTGCTGATGAGTAGTCGTGATGGGAGGCGGCCTGGATTCATGCACGATACTGCTGGTATATAATCCCGGTACGTCCATGAAATCTATGCTGCGGCGCCTTTTGGGCAACAGGCGGCACCTGAAAACGCCTGTGCAGATTATGATGGACAGGAACATCGCACCGGCTGCTGCCAAGGCCTCCGCAGTCCCCCACTGTAACGCTGATGGCATGGATATGATGGCAGTCTGTATGTGGATGCGGTGATCACCTAAGAGCGAGCCAAAGGGAGGAAAGATTTACAACAGATGTTAGATGGTCATGTGATATCTACTGACAGATAATGTGCTCCAGAGCATTAGACTAGTATCTGTTAGAATAAAAACAAGCCTTCATTTTCCTAAACACTCATCCAGTATAGAATCATGGGGCAAAAGCCTGGGGCAGATTCCAGGCAGCATGAAACACAAAACAGGGGAATACCCAAGACCGAGTACAAGTCCATGAAAGGGCACAAATATTAAAGGCATTTTAGACACGCATGTCCGCAGATTGTATGAGGAAACCCACACAGCACAGCAAGGACATGGAAACTCCATCTGTAGAATAGGTCTGGGATTCAAACCCCAAATGTGAAGTAATTGTGTTACAGAATAAGCTGCCTACAGACTGCTGCAAGATCATTTTACGGTGTATGTTTTTTCTGCAAAAAGTTACTATATTTTGCAACATGAACGCTTTAACCCAAATATACAATAAATGCCCTATATAGAGTGAGATCATTCATCAGTAACCAACTGTTTTCTTAACTGACTTCTAAATATTCTTAATAATCATACTTATCGCTAATATTCTTGAGTCACTCATATAACTATATATTTACAAATTTTCATTTGGATTATTCAAAAATAGACATACCTTGAGATTACTTTATGTCTCTTACGAAGTATAATTAGTCTGAACTGGCTTGTGACAAACTTTCGAAATGACTGGGGGTCAATATCAGCTCACTGTTTTCTATGATCTCAAAATATCTCGACACGCCCGCTCGCTCTTTTCCGTGTAGGGAAAGCTTTTGAAAGTACTGTTATTTTCATTTCGCAATTATTTCATGACGTCACTATTTCTTCCTTATGTTCGTTGATAGATTTGCACAGAATGACAACTCTTGAAGTTTACTAAGATGTTGATATACTGTACGTATCTATTATTTTCTTAGGCAGGTCTTTCTAAAAAAGAAAAACGTAAGGTGGGCTGCAGTAGAATACATTGACCGCAAGATGGTGATAAGTTTCAGCTCGAGAGTCTGAACTTGGATAAAGCAATAATTTCTGAGCTTATTCTCTGGCGTAAAACTGTGGGGTGAAAAATATTATTTTGTGTCTGCACTGCAGTATAAGAAAAGTAATCATTCTCAGAGGGTGTTAGCTATTACAGTAATGTGGCCCTCATATGTACTGTATGTCTAATTCAGTGTGTCACGATTTCATTGGATGCTTATAGTACAGGGGTTGACGTACAAAGCAGAATAGCAGTTCTATGGCCCACCACACGGCAGCGTGTCTGCTTTCTTCAAATTTACAAACTATAATTAGGAAACGATCACACTATGTCAGAACTTATTTAAATGGAATATTTCTTTATGATATACAGGTATAACGTATTATTATTGTTGTTGTTGTTATAGCAAATGAGGCATAACCCGGCTTCACGGGTGTCTTATATTAATTAATTAATTATATTCTCTATACTTCTTTTAGTGGCTTTGTGTTCAACAGTAACCCCTGGCTGCATATTTAGTATTTCTCATGTTTCTCTGTATGCACTGGGACTACGTACGTTTTCATTCAGAGACGCAGAAAGAGCGAATCCCTCAGAGGAGCTGACGTCACACGGCCAGACAAAGGGGCCGGACGTGGCTGTATAAAAGACTGGAGCGCACCTTCTCCGCACGGTTTCGGAGTCCGATCTACGGGAGTTTTTGGGGATGGACGTACTGAGGAATACCAATTATCAGATAGCGACGAACAACAAAATGTGTGAGCAGTCCCTGAATAAATCCAGTGAGCTTAAGAGAAAGAAAGCAGAGGACCTTGGCCACGTCCAAGCTGAGATGTCGAGGATCATCACGGATTCCGTGACAGGGAGACGGTACTGCCGTGGAAAAGTTCTGGGAAAGGTAAATTGCCTTGGAAATAAATGCACATAATGGAGCATACAAAATCTCGTGTTTCGTCAGAAAAGAACGCCTTTTACAAAGACGGCAAATACTTTAATTGTGTTTTTATTTTATTGTATTGAGACAAGTACTCTTTAAAGACCTTAATCGTTGACAAGGGCACGAGTTAACAAATATGATCAACCTGCTGAGTTATAAACAGCGCATTTCATAATACAACGAAAATCAACGTAACCGTGGCGTGTTGTCTGTCCTTTTTATAGGGAGGTTTTGCCAAATGCTACGAGCTGACCGACCTGACCACCAACAGAATATATGCTGCAAAGATCATCCCTCACGCGCGTGTTTCCAAGCCGCACCAACGGGAAAAGGTACCAGCTGCTGCATGTTGGTTTTGGTGTGTTATATCTGGGTGTCGTGGCCAGTGATAAGTCAGTTAATGATAGATCGCTTTCGTTGGCAGATTGACCGTGAAATTGACCTTCATAGAGCTCTCCGGCACAAACACATCGTCCACTTCTACCACCACTTCGAGGATAAAGAAAACATCTATATTCTGTTGGAATACTGCAGCAGACGTGTGAGTAGCCTCCACAAGAAAAGATTTAGATTTTACTATGGTTTTTACCCTTATTTTTCGCTCATTCCTTTTGAATGAGTCGTTTTCTTTCGACAAAAAATGCAATGCATTTAAATGACAGGCCTTAATCAGTCCAGTTTGTAATCGGTAGTACAACAACTGTGGCACAGATTACATTGACTCGGTATCAGAATCGACTGACTGTCTGGATGTCCAAATATCCTCAGTGGCTGTATCTTGATTCCTCCTAGTCCTTGGCTCACATCCTGAAAGCCAGAAAAATACTCACGGAGCCCGAGGTGAGATACTTCTTGCGGCAGATTGTATCAGGGATGAAGTACCTGCACGACCAAGAGATTCTTCACAGAGATCTTAAACTAGGTATGTGAAGCATTTCTACCGCTACTTCCTAACTGATGAGTAATTCAATTTAATTTTTCCATTGTTTTGCTGTTTTCACATATAGATGAATGAAAGTGGTTCATAGGGACTCATTTGTTCGCATTTTCACAGGTAACTTTTTCATCAATGAGACAATGGAGTTGAAGGTGGGGGATTTTGGGCTGGCTGCCAAGCTGGAGCCCTTGGGTGACCGCCGCAAGACCATCTGTGGGACACCCAACTACCTCTCTCCTGAAGTGTTGAACAAGCAAGGACACGGGTGCGAGTCCGACATCTGGGCTCTGGGCTGTGTCATGTGAGTATTAACTAAATCTTACTAAACAATGTTATTCCCTTATTTAAATTTTGAGTTGTGACTTTTCAGTTAGTTCAGTTTATTTAGCCTGGAGTTGGCACGGTTTCCTAAAGATCGAATGCTACCTATACAAGTAATGCAGCAGAGCGATGGTGGACAGAAGTGTCACGTGTCGGCTTCTGGGAATGTTACCGTTGGAACAGGACGAACGGCCTGTGTCTCTCTGCAGGTACACAATGCTACTTGGTAGGCCTCCATTTGAGACCACCAACCTAAAGGAGACGTACAGGTGTATTCGGGAAGCTAGATACACCCTGCCCTCTTCGCTGTCCTTCACGGCCAAGCAACTCATCGCTAACATGCTATCTAAGAGCCCAGAGGACCGGCCCAGCCTCGAAGCCATTCTGCAGCATGAATTTTTCACCCAGGTAAGTGTGTGTGTGCACGCCCTGCGGCCGAGTCCGTGTGTTCACTTCATCAGCACTCGGGTGGAGTAATCGCCAGCGTGACGGTCACACTTGAAAAGTTTCTGACGGCTTCTTGCAGGGCTTCACACCCGAGCGTCTGCCGTCCAGCTCTTGCCACACGGTCCCCGATTTCCACTTGTCCAGTCCTGCCAAGAATTTCTTTAAGCGGGCAGCCGCCGCCCTGTTCGGGGGCAAGAAGGAGAAGGCGAAGTACTACGACAATATAAGTGAGTGTCTGAATCCTCATCCAGAAAGCCCTTTCTAAAGCTGTAACCACTGAGACGCTGTCAATGGCTTTTTCTGAATTGATTGATTTTTTATTTTTTTTTGCCGATGACTGTTACGGCTGGTTCACGGTTGCTGGTCTACAGTTGCTGCAGTTTGGCCTGTAATGTGTTGCTTGTGACCTGCCTCTAACAGGTAAGCTGACCAAAGAGGAAGAAGAGATCTACAAGCTACGTCATGACCTGAAGAAAGCGGCCATCAGCCAGAAGCGCCAAGAGGTGGGACGCACAAAGGAGCTGTAATGGGGGGGGGGGGGGGGTAGGGGGTCAATCTACAGTAACATGATGGAACAGACTGATCCCATCTTTCTCACCATTTTCCTGTCTGTCCTTCCTTCCAGGACGGGAAGTCCCCTGTGCCTGTGACCACTCAGCCTGTTGCCACGGCAACGGAAAACGCACCACAAATCCGAGACACAATTCGCATGATTGTGAGGGGCAGCCTTGGCAGTTGCAGCAGCAGCAGTGAATGTAAGTTGGAAAGGATTTCTCTGCATGGTCTGGCCATTTGTACCAGTGATTGGCTGGTCGCCTGTGTACATTTGAGAAAGATTGACTGATATGATGTCTGTTGTTTTCAGGCTTGGAAGACGGCACCATGGGCAGTGTGGCTGATTCTGTGGCGAACGTCCTGAGAAGTTGTCTTGAAAACATGCCAGAAGGTAAGAGATCCAGTTATATGACCATACTTGCAATTGATGGATATCATCTTGGATAAATGTTTTTGTTTTAATGATTGAAATTCCTTCTTTAAGGATAGACCTTTGCTACAAGTAATCTCAAGAGCCCCTTAAATCTGGGATGGCTGGACTCATTTCCTGTATTATGCTTTTCCAGCTGATGATATCCCAAAAGAGACCTTCAGCAGCAACTTCCAGTGGGTCACAAAGTGGGTAGACTACTCCAACAAGTATGGCTTTGGCTACCAGATGTCAGACCAGGCTGTGGGCGTGCTCTTCAACAACGGCACACACATGAGCCTTCTGGCTGACAACAAGTAGGTCACCCTGTCAGCCGTTCTGTTCTTTTCTCTGCTAACGCTTCAGGAAATGGCTACAGTCTCAGATTTTGTAAATCCTGTATTTTTCCTAATGCGTGTATTACTTCACCATTTAGCTGAAATGATTTGGTCATACGTGGGACGAGAAATCAGTTTTGTGTGCTTAGTGGCAAGAATGACTTGGCATGTCCTAGATATTACCATGTACAATGTCACATTTAAGGCTGACCGCCCGCTCTCGCCTCCATTTTGTCTTTGCTCCCCAAGGACCATCCACTACTACGCTGAGCTCAGCCAGTGCTCTGTCTTCTCCTGTTCTGATGCCCCAGAGACACTTAAGAGCCAGGTCACTATCCTCAAGTACTTTTCCCACTACATGGAGGAAAACCTAATGGACGTAAGTCTCCCTGTTTCACACTGAGCCTTCTGTTACCTCCTGCCCCCCCTTCCCATCTGCGGGGGACATCCTCTGACTTTTGTTCCCTCGACTTTTGATATCAGGGTGGTGATATGACGAGCACGACAGACGTCTCCCTTCCCCGGCTCTACCTGCTGCAGTGGCTCAAGTCGGATCGCGCTTTGATGATGCTCTTCAACGATGGCACTTTCCAGGTAGCTATGGGCTTTAGTTCCCTTATCCATAACTCTGGTGTATGACCTGTAAAGACTAGACGGTACTACTGACCCCACCTTGGTGCACCTTGCTTGTCCTTGCAGACGGTGCACAGGAGAACCAATTAATTGTCTTGCGGGCCTGATATTCAAAAACTGAGGTGTGCGGCCTCCCAGGCGAATGTTATCTTGACGGTGCATATTTTAATTAACAGGTGAACTTCTACCATGACCACACCAAGGTCATCATGTGCCACAGGCAAGGGGACTACCTGCTGACTTACATCAATAAAGAGCGCGTCTCCGCCACGTTCCGCCTGAGCACCCTGCTGACCTACGGCTGCTCGGCAGAGCTGCGCGGCCGCCTGGATTACGCCTTGAACATGCTCCTGCAGAGATGCAACTGAACTGTGCAGCGGGGGAAGATTTAGCCCGAAGGACCAACATGAGATGGGAGAAAGTGTGCCATGAAAACACCATCTATGGAGATGGAACTGTGAAAGAACATTTAAGGCATCCGGACATACAAAACGGGAAGGAATACGGCTCGTATGTTCTCCTGCTGAATTAATGTCTGTGAAAGGGAATGCTTTAGGCAATCCAGAAAGTGCTTGTAAAGAAAGTGACGGTGGACTGTGAGTTGGCAGTATGGAAAATGCAGTCATGTGACTGAGGTACGAAAAGTGCAAGAGGAAGAGCATGAAGATGAAGGCCAATCCTGGGCTGGCTCCAGACTGGCATTTTAACGAGGAATAAAAAATGGGATTATGAAATCTGACCCACCAGAGCTGGACTTGTGGACAGTGAGTAGTGGAGCATCTCTGCAGAGCACCTGTACGGCGTACAGGGCCAATCTCTTCGTGCTGGGGAGGGACGTCACCTCCTGGACATGCGGACCCTGTTGCGATGCATACTGCCTGGCCGTGTCTGGGGCTGGGCGCCGCATAATTGGAGGATACTTTCTGTGATACACAAGAAAAGTAACTTATTATGGAGTGAAGTATTTATTTATTTAATAAAGTACCAGTTTTTTAAATAAATGAAACCTTTTGAGTGATTCCTTCCCTCCCCCACACATAGCTAAAGGTATACCATTTACACAACCATTTTGTGGTCATTCCTACAATGGAGTGACTGACCTGAAGAGAATCATGCCTGTGAGTCTGTGCCTGTTTAATTCAACCCCCCCCCCCCCCATAAACAAAATTCTTCATCTTACCGTCTTAACTTAGTGGTCAGTGCTCTGGTACAGATGAAAGCAAAATTAAACACATGCACCAAAGACCATTTGGACACAGTGACCGAACCTTCGACACACAATTGCAATATTTAGCTACCCTGTGTGCAGTACATGATGTTTCTGGGTGGATTTTAATTTTTAGTTCAAATCAAAGTGGTGTGAATCTTAAAAGAACAACATATTGCCTTTTTTCACAGAACTGCAACACAGACGTTTTGAGCATGATGCATTTATACCTTTTAAGGATAAGTCTTGTGGTCCTTAATGCGAGGACTTTGGGGCTGACAACATTAATTCAAACCCAAAACCTTTTTTCCAGCAAATTTATCTGAAAGATGATATTCACATATGCGACTCTTGGCCGAGTCCCCATCTCCTGCTCCCTGGTTCCCCCTGCGCATCTCCCCACGTCAGAGGCAGAAAGCAGAAAGTGCTCCTACCCAAGAGGCATGCTAAAGTATTTGGCTGTAGTTGCACACTCCTGCTGGTAACACGTGCCCCAGTTTCATTCTCATGGGTGCAGCGGAGCCTAAGGAATTTACTCTTGTGTTAGTGGCATCTCTGTCAGGAAAAAAAAACGTTTCTGTTTACCGTGTGAGCCAATGCCAAAATTCTCTGATTACAGAGCATGTCAATGACTAGACTAGAAAGCATGGCTGGTTCAATTTATTCACACATATTCTTTATTGAACCTGCATTCTGCACTTGTTTCATTTACAAGTTTATGAACTTTTGGAAGTTTAATTCATCTCACATTTGTTGGCCCGCTTAATTTCTTCAGAAATTCACACACACACACACACCCTTTACCCCCGAATGATTTTGCTGCCAGTTTTAAGTTGTTTCACTGCTTACCTGAAATAGCCACTAGCCACAATAACACAGAACTGGAACATACACATTTGCCAGATTCATTGGCTCCATGTCTAAGCACCTTCGAACGTGGATGTAATAGAAAATGAGCCCAGCATCCCATGGTTATGGCTAAGAACATGAGGAACTACAAAGCAGTGAGATCAATAAGTCTGTTGTTATCCAAGATGTCCACATCGGACCCCTTAGTTTATTCTATTAAAAAATCATTACGTTACAATTGTCAGAAGAATATTTTACCTGGTGCATTATAAACCATATGTATAACAACAACAATAATAATAATAATAATAACTAGTATTATTATTATTTGTCATGTTCCACCCGTACAAGCCTCGTGTGTGCCACGCCCCCCTCGTTACCTCGTGTCCGATCCTGATGGAAACCACCTGTTGTCTATTCGTGCCTGATTGTA
>JABFEB020000040.1:28061612-28076825 GCA_019775895.2 Stomatorhinus ivindoensis
AACATTTAAACAGATAGAATTTAGCTGCGTCAATTGGCTAGTTATTTTACTGTGTGACTGACGTGCCTGATTATAATGCACCTCAGGGAGATGTTTCCCTACCAATGTTGTTCCCAGATGTTATTACCATCAGGCTCAGCTGGAGCTCTGCTGCAACACAACTGCAAGTAACTGAAACGGTACAGAATAGAATCCTGTGCTTTTCTTTCACTATGAAGTTGAAAATATTGAAATCTTTGAGTAAGAAGAAGAAAATCTGCTTCGACAGAAATATTACAGAAGAATATTAATGGAAGAAAATTTATCAATTACCTACTAATGAAAAAGTAAATGAAATGCTACTGTACTGCTACTAAGGTTCACTGGTGCCTCACAACCATGCATTTCATTACGGCTCCTCAAACTGGTATCGGCACTGGTGACACACGCGGCTGGGTTTCCCACACCAAAGGCAGTAACACTTATGACATCATAAGTCCAAGAGCAAAGCATTTCTGAAGTGAACATTGCTATCCACGCATAACGTATTTACTATTGTCTGCTTTTCACATAACTATGTATATGTATATCACTGGTTTTTATTACACCGACGCAGGGTAGCTATAACACTCAAGAAAAGAGGGAAATGAACTTGCAGTATCCCATTCTAAACTCCACCCAAAAGAATTCATGAACCATTACTCCCCCTAATCTCTTTAAATTCATCAGCAAACTCTTAGCACATGTCAGGTTTTGCTCTGCTCACACCCCAGGCTGCTTTGAATGCAGAGTTGCCTTCTCAGGATAGCATCCAGTTTTATCATCGCTAGTCACCTTTAAGTTATCATTTCTGTGTGTGTGTTATGCTTATTCCTCTTAAAACAATGTATTCATTTTTGCCTAGCCTTATACAGACCGTTGCCACAGCAAAGTACATATATACAAAAGTCATATCTTTTGTGAGAATCACTGTCTATAAAGCCACTCAAACATGAATTCAGTCATCTGAGAATTAATTGTGATTTCAGCATAGGTCAGGAGAAGGAACAGCAGAGTAACAGCAGAGTAATCTGTCCAGAGATACTCGGAGATGGAAACTGCAGTGAAAAGCAGGCATCTCACTATGGGTCTTTTCCTCTCGGCAAACAATGGCAAAAATACCATAATCAATTGATTCATGGATACCAACATGTTATTTCAAAGGGAATCTTGTCTTGTCGGCACTAAACTGATCTAAACGTTGCAGTGCAGTGGCATGCATGAAGTTACAGGTCACTCACTATTGAAACCTAAAACAACCAAGAAAAACTTCTCTTGGTAACAGATGGTAACAAATGGCACGTCGATTTGTCCGAGACAACAACATGACCAGGCCACGAACAGGGATCTGTATGAGAGGATGGGGGCAATTATAAATAAATACGCCCTTCAAAGGATGCTTGACTCCTGGAAAATACATTTTGTAACAAAATGTTGCAGCATTATCAAGAAAAATTCATTGAGGATATGGCAAAAAAAATCTGGAATTATCCATCCTGCCACAAAATCAGAGCAATCAAGCTGACTTTGATTTTCTAGTTTGCAGCACTCTGGAATTGTACAATTAATGAAAGCACATGACAAAGGCTAGCTTAGTCAGTTGGGACTGTACCTATGGTTTTCTTACTGCAAAAAAAATGCATATAAACACCAAAGTATGTATTGGGGCAGCTGGTTATGGACACATCCTGGAGTTATGGATGGGCTCAGTTTGCTAATTTTGAGGCCTTGACATATGCGTGTGTACAAGTACACATAATTACCTGTGCTAATGTTTATAAAATGCATCCAAAGTCGGTAGGAGTGCCGTCTGAATAAACAGGGCATGTCATGTTTTTATTAGTGCTCCCTAGTTCACACCAAACATTTTTTTCATTTTTCAAATACTGGTGAAGTTTCGATCAACTGAAATGCTCATTCAGCTTTATGACTATCTCCCAAAAATTACATGGGCCCATTTTTTTACCCACTGTTTCCCCTTTGATTTCGTAAATAATTACCATCAAACCTCTATTGACATAACAGGCTGTTGGGAACCTTTGAAGGCTGACCAAAAATGTTCCTGGACACACCCTTGCGCAGCAGCGATATTTTGTTGGAGCTTTCAATTAATGTGTGTAAACATGCCTGTTCTGGCACGGGGCCAAAAATGGGTAGTTAACAAATTCCAGAAGGACAATGTTGCCATAAACCTCCACCCAACCACCCTTGGTGACTGCTGCTGTTGACATTTCAACACTTTTCTGGTGGAAATCATGTAGAGGAAGACGCCTGCATCCTGTCAGTTTATTACCCCCCAGAGTTGTAATTCTTTGTACTGGATGAGACTGGACTGATGGATCCTACAGGTTACCCAGTGAACCTAACAAACACATCAAAATCCTCAAGGTATAATGAATAATGACTTGCATGTCACATCTCTTTAACTTTATTATATTCTGGAGAAATTCTTGTCAACTGCAGGCCATAATTAGATTAATAAGTATCATTAATTGTTCAGAATACTGGTTTTCTTAATTATAAGTTTAGTAAGAATTTTAAATTATGTAGTGTTTAGGGTTGGTTGCCATTATGTGGATCTCTTGATTTATACCCCAAAGCTGTATTAGTTACATTATATAGAAGGAATGTCAAAAATGAATGAAAAAGGAATTTGGTTCAATTGTCAACTCATGCTGTCATTCAATCTTTGTACTTCAGAAAGCAGTGCATTTTGACAGACTGCCAAAGCGTTCTCAAAAGTGGTGTTTGGGGCAGCCTTGAAAGGTTTAATTCATACTTTCTACTGACATCCTCCAGAAAGAACTACAGCGCTGTCTGTCTGCCTGCCAGCATACGTACTTGACTGGAAAGCCAAACAGATGAGGTTTACCATACTTTGCATGCTCACATCAAATTTGTTCTTTTAAAAGGAAAACCATGTAACATCATTTGCATTGACTTTCCAGTAAGTGAGCACAAACCTGTCCATTGAAACCTTAAGCTGGGTTAACGTTGCGTGCAAGACGTTTCTGAAAATAGTATAAAAACTGCTCAAAAAACCTATTAACATGTTATCAAAATTATGAGCTTTTCCCTTGTTTTTGCAAAAATGTTCAGGAGTTTCGGTCAATGTGCACATTACCTGAGAAACATACAGACGCAAACTTTAAACAAGTAATGCTACATGCCAATTGTACTTTTGGAGAGCACAAATTCACAAGTTAAGTCATCACCTGTGACGTGTCCAGTGACTGTAAAGTCCCCTAAGGCTAAACATGGAAACAGAGAAACTAAATTACATACATGAATACACACACTTGCATCACGCATCATAACCTTCCCATATCCAGGAACTCTGTGTGCTCAGTAAGCATGCAAGATCATTCAGTTCTCGCCCTTCCCTTATTTCTGCTTCAGATCTGTCCATTGTGGTTTCCCGTCTGGATATTTTCGATACCAAAGAACAATTGGTACAATATGCACAATACAGCGTTTGCATTTGGGACTCACCTTTCCTAAGTATGGCTTTTAATTGCTGCACTCAGGGAACTGAAACATGAATACATTGAAAACAAAGCTTTAAATATGGATTAGCAATTTAGTTACACTTTCTAAACAGTTTTATAATGTGCAATACAGCTTGGAGAAGATGATTTTTGATCCAAATATCCATATCTTCTAACTTCCTTTTCTGGTCAGGATCATGGAAGAGACAAATGCTGATACCTGATGCACACAATGTTCACTTTACTAGGTACACTTAGCTAGTACTGCATAGGGTACTTCAAGGGTAGGTGAGTAATGCATTTTATTCTACTGCATAACAATGATCCTAAACATGCTAAAACAGTGTAACAAATAAAACATTAGGAGGAAGAAATTCTGTGTTTTGGGCTGAGTCTTTCCCAACAAAAGTGTCGTGACCTGAATGAGGTTGTGCCCACAGCACTGCCCACAGTGATATGGTAATGAAGGCTGGTACCCTACGACACGTTGGAAGGGTACCAACCATAGAGAGGTGTGCATCGCACAAGTTCACGTTTACTCTGCCCCAGCAATCGGCCTGATTGGTTGTGCAGTACTGATAGAACTACGGGTAAAGCTCTTGATTCAATTTGCCTGTTGGACTGGGGCTGGTATCCCAACATCAGGCTCACACTCACATCCAGCTTACTGTAGAACTCTCACCACACTGTCCTGAAAGTATTGTTAGCTGCATGGGATCCCTTCCCTAGGAACTTTAGAGACATGTAGCATTTTAATGTAAGGCAGTGGGACCTCTAGCATACTAGTTCCCCTTTATTCCATAAATAAATTGCATCATGCTCATACAGCTAGGGGTGTCCTAACACAACGGAATCTCGAGGTGAATTAATCACTAAGAATTGCATGTACTCTTCATGCAAGACACGTACCTGCAGGGTGACAGTCACGGCGTGTTGCGAAATGAGACCTGATCTCATGGGTTTTCCGCCAAGCACAAATCAAAGGGGAGGACTGATCTGATTAAAGGGAATCTCTAACTTCTTAACCGAACATCAGTCAAATTACCAGCAGCATTGGAGTTAACAAGGGAATAAAGGGAGAGTTGAAACAGCGTTAAAGGGAACCCGGATGAGTAGAATTAACTGCCTCTGAGGCACACTCGACAGGGCAGAGGCTCTGAACATGGTCAGAAACCTGGGACTCAGAAAACAGAACAGGGTTCTTCTAGTGTCAAAGGGACGGCCCAAGATCCTTCTAGTGTTGGTGTTAAACTTCTCAGGGGTATTCTCCACGTGCAGGAGACAATGGCTCCAGGTATCTCTTGCACTTTTCAGGATTCCCATCATGCCGTTCTGGCAATGCAATGGTGGTGTAGGAATTTGCTGCACCAGTGATGGTATAGATAAGTATCTCTGAACCCAGTCCACCGGGACCCCCAGACTGTCCACATGTCTGATCCCTCTCTGCTCCCAGCCAAACAGGACACAGCTGTACTAGGAATTCAGTGTGGACTGTCTGGGGCTCCCTGAGGCCTGGGCTGTGAAACACTGGTATAAAGGATGTAACTGGTGGGTGCCTATGTGGTGTTGATGGAGGAGCTGAAACTAACCTTGACAAATGGGGCAGAACATGTCACTCAAGGTTTCTTCTTGGTAGGTTGAGACAGTGTGAAGCTCCACTGAATCTACCTCAAGAGGTAGAAGTATCTCTCATGTGGAGGTGTAGTTCCAGAGTGACCCATGGTGAATTATTTTGCCAATAACAAAGACAGAATCCAAGCTCAGGGTCATTAAATAGTCAAGACCTTAGCAAACTGGAGTGTAAATATAGCAGAATCAGAATCCAAAAGTCAAATAAGGTAATAGGTCTGAAAACACAGGTAACACTAGCAGGGAAACTCACACAATGATCACTTAGACCAGTAACAAACTGGCATGGATGTATAGGTTATGGATGTATAGATTTTCAACCATGTTTGCACCAAGCTAACCTTACAATTTTTTTTTTTAACTGACACTATATCTTCTATTTGGACACTCCCACCAATTGTTAATCTGAATGGCATTCATGGTTAGAATCTCTTGGACTTTTTGATGCAATGCATGCACAATTTATTTACCAAAAGGCACACCCAGACGTAGCTAGGACACTTCTAATCAAGGATGCGGGTGGAAGAGGAATTACCATCACTGACATGGAGAACTGAATCCTTTATCTGAAGGCCCTTCTGTGACACACACTCTCCACTCTCCTTGTTGCCAGAGAACAGCGGTTTATTATCTGAAAATCAATACAAATAAAAAAAAGAGTTAATGGGCCATGACAGAACAAAGCATCCCCGATTACTCATCTGGTACTGGTGACACTGGTCAGCCTGCTAAGTAAACACCACTCCACATTAGCATGGGTGTGGCCATGCAGAAGGCGAGATGCTTTCCCTGAAGTTCTAACCATCTTTTTTACACATGAAAGAAGGTCAAATCAGCCGACCAGGTTAAACTCATCTGCTGAGTTCCCAGGTTTGCTGAAAGGCCCTTTATAACGGTCTCGGCCGTTGTCCTTTCATTGATCTGCCACAGATGGACATTATTAGTGTCAGTGGGGAGATGACAAGAGTTATGATTCTGAAATTTCCGGCAGGCTGAAAGTCATTGAGGTTGATGGGCAGGGAGGCACTCTGGGAAGGAACAGCTTCTTGAGTTTGTGTTATAGAGACATCTGAGAGCATG
This sequence comes from Stomatorhinus ivindoensis, assembly GCA_019775895.2. Classification (NCBI taxonomy): domain Eukaryota; kingdom Metazoa; phylum Chordata; class Actinopteri; order Osteoglossiformes; family Mormyridae; genus Stomatorhinus; species Stomatorhinus ivindoensis. Next base: position 28,067,828 of record JABFEB020000040.1, read on the forward strand.
ACACGCCTGGGTCCCCTAATGACTCCCACGAAGGAAAAACAGGCTGCAGAGTCATCTGCAATGCCAAAGCATCACCCTACATCATTAATTATGCAGTGCGCAATATGCATTCCTCAGCCCTGAAGGCTTTTATCGTCGATGAAAATTTCATTCGTCCTTTGTAGGAGTAAAAGAGGAGGTGAACTCGTTATTATATGGAAGGGAAAACAATTTAACTGCTAACATGACACATGCATTCTGGTGAGGGGAATTCTTTGTCACTCATCATTGTTCTTTATTCAGATGAGCAATCTTCATAGGAGCTTTATTTTGAGAGGTTACCATAACCAGGGTTCACTTTGCTAACTGGCCATGATTTACACCAGCAGAGGGATGTTATAAGCATTATGGGTCCATAAAAAACATTTTAATTACAGTACTTTTGGTGGGCTTTCAGAGAAACATAAAACCCAATGTTTTTATTTTCAACCAGGAGGTGTGTACAGCATTCACTGGAAGGCAAAGCCTCAAAGGTCTTGCCGTTATCCATATCATTTTTACAAAGAAAATCAATTAAACATGAAGAATTTATGCTACACAGTGAGAAAATGCGCTGTTTCTGATTACTTACAAGGAAAAGTATAAGTTGTTATTGAGTAATATTCATGGGTTTATAACAATGTAGTGCACTGATCTTTGAAAGACATAAAATTGTTCTTTCCTCGCCATCTGGGATGAAGGGGATGATGAGAATTTCATTCTCTGGGGACTTCAAGCACTGAGCAAAACACGTTATGTTCTATAACTATATGCTTGTGTGTATATGTGTATATGTCACAAAAACAAGACAGAGTTACAAAAAAATATATATTACCCAAGTCCCGAGCAAGGACACTGTCCCTGCCAGGTTTTCAGCCTGCCTGTCCGCTCCTGTCAGCTGACATGCCTCCAAGTACTCAGTGCTAACATGACTTTGGGCCACTGACCGTGAGGCACTGACCGTGAGGCACTGACCGTGAGGCACTGACTGTGAGGAGACAAAGGAAATTAATGACAGAGTCGAGGAAATAAATGACATATTGAAGTGAGTGGCAATCAGGATCCAAGACACAGAGCTGCACCAGAAAGTAGCAAAGAAACTAAGTCAAGTCAAGACTATAAACCATGTAACAAATGTGAGTCACAGAGCCTGACCATGGAACAGACACAGAATCGTAAAGTCAGACAGGCAAACTAAAATATAGAACATCAAGACCGAGTGGGTAGGACCAGACGTCAGGGTTGAGCAACAAGACGTTGAAGAGACAGAAGCGTAAACACACTGCATCCAGGTATGGGTGACAAAGCACTGAAGTCATCTGGTGATGGGCGTGGCCAGAAGGGTCGAGCGGGTAACTAGGAACTAAGCAGATGTGACAGTGTGTGTGTTTATTCTAGACCATTTATGCATGTTTGCATTTTTTTCCTTTCGTGTTTTTCTTGCCCATAAGCTACAATTTAGTTATGAATAAAACGTCAAACAAATGACATATTAAACATGTTGTAATCAATTATAAAAAAAAAGAGCCGTGCAAGGAAATGTCACATGGAGTGATTCTGCATTATGTCTTCTATGTATAATTTTCTTTCGTATTCTCTTTATTACTATTGGTGCAGTACTGGTTATATAAATTTGTTGTTGCTTAAGAGTAAATATCCATCCGTTTTTTCCAGAATCGAGTCATGGCGAACCTGGAGCTCATGCTAGGGAAGACTCTGGACATCACAGGGAAATGTACACACACACCGTGTCCAGACAGTGGGAGGACACCGCAGTACCTGGAGGAATCCCATGTAAGTATTCAAATTTTAGACGCACAAGAGCAGAACTACAAGCCTGAAAGTAAGAAGACACGGTGCTCCCTGGGCAGCAACCTCTTCCCTGTTAATAATTCAAAATTCTATCACTTGATTTTGGCATAATGTCTGTTCTAATCTGTCAACAGAAAAAATACTCTGCTGGACACGCAAAATTATTTGGAAATGCTGCTGAGCAGTTGCTCCTGCTAACAAATATCAGCAAAAAGAGTTATGTAAACGTTGTTCCAATCTCCAACCACAAAATTTTCCCGGCACCCAGCGGATATTCTATTATTTCCAAATGTTGTGTAAGCGGATACGCTGGGAACAATCGGCTGCGAGAACAAGGACAGTAAGAGGAGATTGACACTTTGGTTTCCAGCTCACATCCTATGACTGGTAAGGACACAGGGTCACTAAGTGACGTCACCACTGATGTTTTTCTCCAAATTCATCTACGTTTTTATATTTTAAGTAGTTTCTGTATTCAATGGTTTTCCAATATACGAAGCGACTTGCAGAGCAATAGGGACAACCAAGTCAGATAAATCACAGGCCCTGTTTCTATGGATGAGAAACAGTGAATGAGAGGATGTAACTGGTTCCAGGTTCCAGTTATTTTCCAGTTATTTCCATCCTCAAACCAGTTTGAGTATGAGTATGAGGAAAAGACAAAATATCCTTATTTAAAAAAATATATTAGAAAAACCCTTTTAGACATTTAGAGTTGCAGCCACCCTACAAGTGGTATATTAATATTCTTCAGAAACCTCATATAGAATGTAAATTACAGCAACAGAGGATATGGAAGGTCAGTTATATATTCACATCTTCAATGGTGTGAGATGCAAAGAATGTGTCTGCATACTTTGTTGTTTGAGGTAGTACAGACTGTCCCTAACTTACGAATAATGTACTGTGCCAACAGACAGGTCGTACACTGAAATGGGCATATGTCGGGATAAGGTAATCGGGATAAGGTAATCGCACTGAGTTTTGCTAATGAAAATAATGATGACGTTTTGTGGATCCTTGGGGGAAATTTTGCTTTTTGTCTACTGCATCTAGTGCCCTGGGACACACATGTAAGTGAGAGCAAGCTTGACAGTGGAGGGCAGCCTTGGAACAAGAGTTAAGGGTCTTGCTGTAGGGCCCACAGACACAGAACAATTCAGTCGGGGCTGGGTTGGAACCAGTGACCTTCTGGTCACAGACACAGAGGCTTAGCCTGCTGAGCCACATGCTGACCCCCAGGCATGAGAATTATTCTGGGAGATTTATGTCAGGCTGGGATGGTCACATCGCCATCCGCTACAGTATTTTCCCACAGCAACTATCGTATGGTGCGTGGGCCAAAATTAATTTTTACAAATATTTACTTAATTTCACATAGGTTGTAAGTTGAGGGCAGTCTGTATGGTTATAGCAGTTGTAGCTATGGATCTAAGTTTCATATTGTATTAAAGGAGATATTCACTGAACATAAGGTTGAAGGCCACAATGTGCACCATTGTGTGGATGGAAACATCTGTGTGCAGTGCCTATTTCTGGGTGTTGCAGCTGGGTCATCAAGCTGCATTACACAAGTAGGATCAATCAGCTAAAGTTTTCATTAGATGTGAATGAATCTGCTTGAATAATATGCTGTAATGTCCTGTACGATTGAATGTACACAAACCCCAATACAGCATGGAGTATCTCTTTTCTCAAGTGCAGTTCTCTCTCCTCCACCCTTGTGGTCTGGTCTTAAATTTGAGTAGCAAATTTAGGATGTTACTATTGGCTTGCTACTTACAGTGTGTCATTGTATCTGTCAGTCCAAAATCATGAAATGGTTTGACAAAGTAGCAATTCCTTTATTAAAGATTAAAAAGAACTTGTCACTCATGTTGTCAGTATTTGATAACAATGTCCTGATCAAGCACTGCTGTGATGCCTAAAAAATATTAGGTTACGCGTAGCCAAGGGCCAGATCAAATTGGAAAGTGCACCAGCCAAACACAGAGATTGATCCACATCACAAAATTTGCATTACATAACATCTTACATCATCAGTCTGCTCTGTGTCCTCAAAATGTTTAACATCGCTAAACTGACATTGAGATTGCATTGGTGAAACACCTTGCTTAGGGACACAGCTGTGCCTGCTGGATTCAAATAATTGTGAAATAATTGTGAAAGTATTATACAAGGATAAACATGCAATGAAATATTTGGAATTCATATTATTTGCTGTATGATGCCATTCTTGTCAAGTAAATGTGTCATATGTCAACAAAATAAATAATGACAACACCCTATTTAATAAATGAACATAAATTTCATAGTCAGGCTAGGCCACTAAGCAGAATAAACAACATCATGCATGCTATAAAAATTGCACAGAAGTGTACAATCTGAGAATAAAATAATATGCAATGTAAATACATTACAACACTTAACCAATTCTTAATCATAATGCCACATGACCTTCAATTAAACATTCACATGGTAACATAGTTATAGACATGGAGAGACAAAGTCCAGTTTGTGGACAGGTAATGTGACTTTGGTAGCCTGTTATTGACAGTAATATACAGTGAATTTCAGATGACTGGTTATTGGCTACATTTAATTTGAGTTTCTTTTTCAGTGCTTTTATTTTGTCTTTAAAATGTAATGTCAAGACTGGAGGCAGGTGGCAGTAATTTGACATTGAGACAAAACATTTGTCAAAACCCAGAACAGCATTTATCATGGTGCTCATCAAAGTCTACAAAGTTACACCTGTGATTGGCTCATTTCACTTTGCCCCGGGCACTAACCTGTGATTCATTGTTTAATTTAAAGGAGAACCCTGTTCTCATCCCAGCTGTGCTGTGCTCACTGTTGCAGGTCTAGTCCCGAGGTGAAATTGTCAGATGAAAAAGCACATACTCAGTGTCTATGGGATTGCATTCAAGTTGCTGTTTCAAACTGAATGTGAGTTTAGGAGCACTTGTTTAATGGATAACAAAATGCTATTGTAAGCATTAAACCTCTTCTAAGTACTGGAGCGGAACAGCAACAGTCTCACTTCATCTGACCTCACTGCACACCATAAATTGCCCAACCTCCAAACTTCCATCTCACGTGTTAGGGTATAAAATGCATTTGATCTCACTATCTCTATCGCTCTCATTTTCTTTAGGCTAAAGGAGACAGGAAAGATTAAACAAATACTGCATGTTGCAACACACAGAAAGCAAATCAGTGCTGGGGCAAAGAGCTGGGAACGAAACCCAGGCTTGTCTAGACTTGTTTGAAAATTAGTGAACTAGTGTCTTGTAAAATGAGAGTCTGGTATTTATATAGCTATGGCTTTAGGAGTTTGTTAGTTGAGTGGTGTATAAATTACATAAATAAATTTGATCATCTGAAAAACCTTGTAGTTTATACAGTTGTTCCTTGTTCACATAATGTATATTTCGATAAGCTCAGGCATCAACGTTTGCTATATACAGCAAATTCATGTGTACATGATACAACAAAATTCCTGTGTGCTCCATTTTCTATTCAATAAAGCATATTTACATATAATTAAAGTGTTAATTCAATTCAATTCAGTTTATTTTTATATAGCGCCTTTCACAGCAGAGTCACCCCAAGGTGCTTTACATGGGTGTGCTGTGAGACATTACACCATCATTTAGAGAGAGCAATACAAAGACAGGCAAAAGGAAAGAGACAGAAAGTAAATAAAGAAAGACAGGTGACAACAGAGGAGAGGAACCAAAAACTCCGAAACGAGGAGAAAAAAGCCACTGGGGGGTCCAAGGTCAACAAAGAGTGGGCTTGCTTGCTAAAAGTGAGGTGTAAGCCATGAGATAGGTCAAAGCCAAAGTCCATCAATGAGTCTGTTCTCCACACTAGCCTGAGTAGAATGGCAGATTGAAGGCAAAATATATGTGCTAAACAGTGGATTGTACTAGATTATACCAGTATTAAGTGTATAGCTACATTTCTCGAGAAGCCTTGACTGCCTGTGGGCAAAAACTGGCCATGAGACTTCTGGTCTTCCATGGGGGAGGACGGACAGAAGTGAATATCCAAGATACTGGCATCCTTCATGAAATTGTCTCCCTTTCTATGGCAGTATATAATACTAATAATTGAAAGGGGACTCATCAGAATAACATCCAAGAGCTTCACATAACATCACAAAAGCAGCTAGAGAAGTGTTTAAAAATGCTGGACGTCAGCGTTAAGTCATCGAGGTTTATTGGACTTTAATAAAATACATTTACTCATACTTTATTTAGCAGATGTGTTTGTCCTAAGTGACGCACAAGCGAGGCCCATTAATAGCAGGAAGTTAACATTAAAGCGTCTAATTGCTAACATCAACCGTACAACTAACACAAACACGGAGATCCCTATAACAGAAGAAATTTGAGAGATGCATTGAAATATTGAAAGCTGAACTGATTCACAGGTTTTGCGCAAACTGTTTTCACATTTCAGTTTATAAATGAATCCCTTAAATATATTCCCATACTCGAAAGACTTCCTGAACATAAACTGACTCAGAGATTGCCTGTTGGTAGCTCTCAATTCCTTGGTCTCTAGTCCAAACTAAGATCCCAATCTGCTTTATTATCTCTGTCAATTATCATTCTTAAAGGACCACAGTCTGTCACTCACAGTTATTGCCTTCTCTTTGTGCAGCACCTGTGAGATCTCTCAGCTCACCGGTCTACACCATTCACATCACTCTCTCTCTCTGTAAATAGAGTGAAATAGAACTGGAATGGAATAGGAATGGTGAAAATGAGATAAGTAAACGTTCAAGGTCCTTAAAAGTTAGAAAGTCTTGGTGAAGATGTATATTACTAATCAGTATGAAGGCCTGGGAATTCCCCATTTTAGTCCAGAGCTGAAATGAAAGCTGTAATGCTTCTTTCATCTGTTTATATCTCAGAGAGAATACCAGAATATCATTCGAGCAGGAAGAGATGACACTGGAGAGCAAAATGATGACTCTCTGGTTTCAGTCTAGATTGTATCACTGATGTGCTGAACCATATTCATTGTGGACTTTAAAATCTGTGGAAGTGTCTGTGAATGTCCCTTTGTGTGAGACACCAAGTGTTTTACTGGGCGTATAGCAGATAAGGCTGCGTGGTATTTGTAGCCACGTGAGACTAAGGAATGATGTAATACACTGGTAATCATGTGCTACAAAGGTGTAGGTTACTCTGGACTCTTAACTAAAAAAATGTCTCCAGGGGGAAAAAAATGAGGTGCGGCTTGTTTTGCGCTCCTTTGTGAAATGTGGCCACCAGACTGCGTGACTTCAGGAAGACTGTGACCGGCGATGTCTTTGCAGTCATTTTGAACATCGGACAGCAAATCATTGCACTTCTTTAAGCTACTCATTAATCAGTGATTAGCCAATTAGCTGATTAATTAGAGATCTATGCTGGCGAGAGGAAAAAAGAAGGCAGAATGGCAGAAATGAAACAGAATTTTGCATAAAACTGTACATCTGACATGGTGAGAATAATATACATTAACGCTATATTCAGCATAAGGCAAAAGGTATGTGTTTGGCTCCATGCGTCTTTAATTTTGTTTTGTCGGGGCCGTTAGAGGCCAAGGTGATGCCTTTTAAGCAGTGAATTTTCTGTTTTGTTGCTATGTCCCATCACAAGTTGACCATTGGTTACAGAATGGGACCAGTACCCATACATCTTCTCCCAAGACCATACTTCACTAGGCAAGTCTGTAATGGCAAAGGTCTTTGGATATTTCCACTACAGAAAGCTGGTCCCTATGCTCTATAGCAGGGCTCGGAAAATGAAGGATGTGTCAAAACTTCCAAACCCATAAAACATTCTATTTTAAAGCACATGTTTCGAGAGACTACCATCTGTTGCTCAGTAAATTTCATAGTATGTGTGTTTTGCTTCTTATATTATGACATAGGAATAAGATGAGCTTCCACAGCTCTCAGAGCCACGCCAAATGAACATGACTAACTGCGACAAATGCAGCTTTGCTTTGGGCCTGATGCTTCGGACGTACCAGGGACTTTGCTTCTCCTTTCGACAGTTTGACTCATGCTTAGACTCATTCATGGTTTTAGCCCCAAGGTGTAGACAAGCCCCCCTGCTGTACTTAAGATGGATCTGAAGGCTCTCAGGTTTATTGGATTGGCATGACTTCATGTTTCTCTCGGTGACGGGTGACAGCAGTCACAGGGAGATCTCTCACTCTGGCTCCTTCAGTCCTGTTTTCTCCTTGCTTGCGTCAATCACACTCCTTGCCAGCCCCTGACTGGGAATAAAAAAACAGAAAAAAAATCTGTTTACGGAAGACCAGTTTATGTTACCTAGCTTTGCAAACCACAAAAATAACCGTGCTTCTTATGGGGAAGCAGCGTACGCATGTCTCTTGTCTGAATCAAGGAGTATTTTCAAGAGACTTAAGGTTCAGCCTTCGGGGGCCCACTCTTGTTATTTTCATCCCGACCAGATTCGATGAGCATTTGCGGAGCATCTGTTCCGTGATAACTGAGGACGTGACGTGAGCACAGAAGCCACTCACTCCAAAAGAATGCGTTCCCCTGTGCCTTATGGGGCATCACAAGAACAGAAAAATACATAGAAATTTGGCATAGGCTATAAAAGCCGTACAGAGTCAGTGTTATGTCACTGCTAAACACATGAGAAGTATCATTCATTCTTGCCTAATAAATCCTCATCCAAGCTTAATTCCTAGCAAACAGGTAGAATAGTGTGAGGTATCCTCTAAATACGTCATACCTTGGGATTCTTATTAGGAAAAACACCATGGTTGATGACTTGGAGCTAATATGGATGTTTTTTACTGATTAATGTTAGGGTGACCTCCTGGACGGATGCTGGTCGTCTTGAGGTAGTTCTTTCTGACATAAACATATCTGCAGCTGCCCCCACAAACACAGACAACAGCCATATGTCAGTCAGGAAGCCTCATTTATTGTATTGACATTGTTTTAGCTGTAATGGGTGATAAATGGCACAGAAATTTGTCATGTATTGGCAAATTGTTTTGTCATTGATGTACCATCATCTGAAGTTTACAGTGTGATGTTGCCTTTGTGTCCAAATACAAATGAAGCATCTTAAACACACATCGTGAGAGTGGAAAATAACGGGACGTTATTGCTCAGACTCCT
>JABFEB020000040.1:28110739-28124195 GCA_019775895.2 Stomatorhinus ivindoensis
GATAGATAGATAGATAGATAGATAGATAGATAGATAGATAGATAGATAGATAGATAGATAGATAGATAGATAGATTCTAATTTAATGTTTAAGTGTTTAGCTGGATTTTCCAGCTGCTCTCAAATGCAGTCTGCATCAACTGCAAATATTGGTGGCATAACGGAAACATAGATGGTTAAACCCTGATGTACAAAAAGCCTTCAAAGATCCAACAAGAGACCACACCAGCACACACTAGCTTAGACCACAGTTGAAATTGGCTGACCGACTTCCTTTTGGGGACTAAGAGGCTGATAGAACGTGATTGATTTATTCATTGATGAAAGGCTTTCCAGCTGCGACACACCTGTCTTTCAGCTGCAATGAGCAGGTGTTCCGGTGGCGCATTAATCTCAAGTGAGAATCTCATGGGGCTATGCTGCAGACAGGTGTGATAGAGAATATTAGGGTGACTAAATTGAGGTAGAGACAAACCAAAACAGAGATGACAAGAGATACCTCTTTTGCCTCAAAGGAATTGTACTGGTCTGTTATTTAAATATACATAAAACAAAGCTTTTCCGTATAAATATAGTGGATAAAAAGGCTTTTCTGTGTATATTTTCTGTTACAATGACAAATGATTAGATGGGCGGGCTTATTGGCAAGCCCGCTGCTCTTTTACAAACACTCATTTGCCAAAAACCATATGGAATAGAACCATGGAAACATATAACTACTGTTTTTCTTTTTTTCTGGGTAGTAGATATGTTACTATGGAAACCACTTAAGCTTCATGTCCATGCTTATCTATTTATTTTAGTCTTAAAGAAAAACAGGACATTTTATGCTAATGCCATTAAATGCTAAATAAATCCTTTCGCTGATGTGATTTGATGGACCTGCCGTTTCATTTAGCACCACGCACAAAAATATATATATATTTAAAGACCCAAAGGGTGTTTTTAATGAGGCAAATTCCATCTCCACAACAACAAAACCACCTATCCTCTCCATGTCTGTATAAAGCCCTAAAAATAAAGATGCCCAATGACTCAGGTATAAGACTGATTATGGTTTCATTTTCAGGGGTGAGTATGGCTGAAAATTTGTGGATGTCTATTTCTATGACTCTCTGACAGTGATTGCTGTTGGTCCTTAGCCCATGTAATTCATCTCAACACTGCTGCCAAAAATAAGGACTGTTTATCGTCACATGAAAAAACAGTGTTTTTTTGAGTTTCAATATCATGAAATATCATGAAGTTTAGATATCATGACGTTTAGATATCATGTTGTGTCTAAGTATTTTGGTATATCAAACTCTGACAGGAAGAAGACCTGATGAAGATTGAACTCTGACCTTCAACTGAAATTTTTTGGATTTCATCTGAACTATTAGTCAGAATTGCAAGAAATTTTAAGAAAAACCTGAACCCCTTGTCCAAGAAAATATATTACAGAAATTGTGGCACACTGAACCATTAAGACTTTCTTCCTACCTGTTCTAGGTTAAACATATCTACCCTTATATTCGTCAGCAACAATTCCGTCATCTCCTGCCTATTGTGTCTAAGTGCGTATGTGTCATGGCTCCAGTACGTGTGCAAATCCGATTGAAAAGCATAAAGTTTGCAGCTAAAAACAGAGCCTACTTGCGAGGTTTCTTTCTGACTGTCTGCACAAGGTCTGCTCAGAGAGGTTGCCGTGGCAACATCAGAACGATAATAGCAGACATCACTGGTGCGGAATGACGTGGTGACTTTTGGGCCATAGTAGTGGCATTTCATTGTCATCGAACAGAGATTATGAAAATGAAATAGCCTTAGACTGTGCTTTATGTAGCATTTTATGAAGTCTATCATTTAATAGCAAAGGAATCTGTGCTCTTCTCTTGAACAAAAGATTTTATTAACACTCACAGCGGTGTCATACAGAGTACGTCCTTCAGAAAGTGTGGGGCTGGCTGCCTCAGCCAGCATTAAAACTGAGTGGAATATCAGTGCTTGTAAAGCGTAACACATTACTATGCAAATATCATGACAATGTATTTAAAATCTATCTTATAATCGCTTATCTTGGTTAGGGAAATGGGGGGGGGGGGGCTTTTCCTTTTGAATTTCCATTATAGGATGCAATGTGTACACTTCTCTTGAACAAAAGCTGGATTTTATTATATCACATTCTGTAAACAGGAATACAATCATTTTTGCAATATGGCAATAAATCCATTATCGGCTTTATTATAATGAAATGTCTCAAATAAGTGTTCACATTGTCTCAACCATTAAACCAAAATTGTAAATTCAAACTGATCAGTAGCTTAATATTTGCATATTTTGTTAGTTCATACTGTTCTCAGCATCCGTGGATGGTGGGTCCTTCACACTGCGAAAGACTGGGAAGCATGGCGTACACTCGAACCTGCATGGCTTATACTCCGCCAGTGATGCTACCTCGTATCATCAGTCACTTTAAAAAGAAAGATAGTTCACGATAAACAATCCGGTGGCGATAATTTGTTAGTGTTTCAGACAGTCGTGAATCCTAATTTGTGGTTGTTGATGGGAGACATTTTTCATCTTGGGATAAACAACCCTAAGCAAACTTTGCACTGTCTGAAAGCTCCAGTTCACCGAGAGTCAGTGTCCCACACCAGCAGAACCAAAAAACAACCACACCTCTGAGATTTCCTATCATTTTGTTGTTATGTCATTTCTTGGAGCATATTGGGATTCCTGCATGCCCATGGTGTTGTGGTTAAATACCTGTAGACTGATGCTTCTAGTCCAAGTCATGTTATTGTATTCATGAATAGGGTACATACTCTCCAGCAAAAATATTCACACAAGCAGATAATGTACTTTTTCTCTGTCACCTAAATCCCAGTGGGAGAATGTGATTGCGAGAGAAACAGCCGTCTAGCTGAGGAGAGGCGCTTAAGGTCGACTCCGATCCCCGCCTTTCAATTAAGGCAGCCGGCTGTCACACATTCACATTCCCACAAGGCTTTTTAAGATAATAGCTGTAAACATCGAGCCACCTGGACTGACTGGTGTTCAGGTCCCTCCCTCTCTGGCAGCGCGTCACCCTCACACTCGCTGCACTCACAAGTTCACGGCGTCGATTTCCTGACATCCTCCTGGACCACCTTACGTTACACGTGAAAACCGACAGACCAGGAGCGCGGCGGTAAGAATGACGTCACGCACTGGAATTTAGTTTATGCTGCCCGCTCCGCTAGCCTACATGCCGATGCTTCCTTGTTCCATCAGGCTGTTCTGTCATTAAATGCCTTCATCTGCCAAAGGGACATCAGTCGGTCGGGGGGAGGGGGGGGGGCGAGCCTATTCAGCGTAGGTGTGAAGGTGTCAGCGCGTATATTTACCGCTCATCGTTATTCCTCCCCCTGTTAGGCTTATCCAGCTCACATACAGCCAACCTCCAGTTTTCTTTCCCCTGCCAGAGCAATTTCCGCTTGTCTAGATAGCGAGTGGTAGCGGAGGACAACGATGAGTCATAGCTCTGAGTACAGATGCAGCACTTGTACGACTGTGAATTAGAGGGATCTTAAATACTGTAATTTTGTATATTCACTGCAGCAAATGTGCAATACAGAATGCATGAGGAAGACCTTCTCTGAAATGAATGCCCTCCATTGTCGAAGAGGTGACGATTGCACCTTGTTAGCTGTCTTGGTTGGGTCTGCAAATGCCTTCTGGCTTGTATTAGCCATCAGTCTGGACCAAGGTGTTTCATTACAGTACTGGATCCACACTTGCTTGTGAGAGATTTACTCGTCCAGGAACTTCAGAAGCATTCAATTAAATTCTTCAGTTTGTCAATGTTTTTTTTTTCTTTTTCATTTTCAGTCCTACCTGTTGTATTATAACCCCAGTGACCTGTCAGGCCCAGGCTAATGAAAGTAAGAAAGTTAAGGCTCCTTAATGCTGTTTCAGATAACAGGGGAATGAATGGTGACTCACACCTCTGGGGTTTGATGCCACTCTTTGTGTAGAGTTTGCATGTTTAGATGAGCTGGTGTCTCTGATAGCGTTTGTGTTCGCCTTATGATGGACCTGTATCAGACAAGCAGTCAGATGATGGAAGCACATTGTTTTCAGATATAGATGATGTAAAGGGCTGATAATAGTTATATTTAAGAAGGCATTTAAATTCAGTGCAGAATGTTGAAATTAATTGTATGTTTTCTGCCTCTTTTTCACTGAAGATATAGAGGCTGCCAAAGGTGCTCCATAGTCACAGTATCAGTGTGATATCCAGACAAGATGGGTACAAATTGGGAGGATCTTTCCATTAAATGAGGACTTTGCTCATGCACTGTGCTGTGCATGCTATGCTGCGTGACATTAACAGGCGGGCTGGCAAACACTGTGCAGCTGCAGGTCATGGTGGACGAATTGGGCATAAAATCTCATACTGGATCGCCCAGAAAAACTAGTCAGATTTCAAATGAGGATAATTTGGAAAACAGAAAATTAATTTATGGAAAATTAGGGTTTGAAGTTTTATACACGAGTTTCTACAAAATGTCCAAAACCTTGTGGTTTAGGTGGGCCAATATCTGAAAATCGACCTTGTTGCATGTTTGCGTGGGTGTCTTGTGAATTAGTGACATTCTGCTCCCAGATCTTCTGCCAAGCTGACCTTGCATTGGATCAGCAGTGGGAGACAGATGGACGAGAAATATGCATGTGAAGTTTTCAGTCATGATAAAGATTAATAGTAGGAAGCTTCACGTCACTGTTCCAGTTTTAAATGACTTTTTAATATGAAACAAATAATTGGGAAATTTTTAAAGCTTGAATTAAACTTTTGTTCAATTTCTTAACTGATTAGATAACAAGCACTAGTGGCTACAACAACAGTTATCATCTTAGCAGCAAGATTTAATATATAAGAAACCCTCTAAAGTAAATCTACACACTGAAACGTGTTGAATTACGGCAGATTTGTCACCTTTGAAACATACTGATTTTTGTGAAATCCTGACCTCTAGTGGTGTAAAATACACCTGCACGTTTCCTCTTTTTGCACAGTCATTCCATACCCTTGATCATTGTAAATAGATATTGTGTTCCGAAGAAACAGTTGATTAGAAATAATACATCAAATAGTGCCTCGTTTGTCTTGTGGGTTAATGAAGTAGGAACCTCTAGCTACCATGTAACAATCTATTTAAGAAAATGAGACATGCTTCGCCTTGTAATTTCTGTCTCCTAAAATATCTATTGGAAGCAACAACAAAATGTGGTGCTCTCTTCTAGTTCGAGTTCCTGTTTAGACAGAATTTTCAATGGCTAGACAGTAATTGCTTGTTAATTGCAATGGTCTTCATCTGCTAAAGCTAAAAAGCTTTAGAGAGTAAAGGACAAATGTATTTTAAACCGAGAAGTTTTAAATGTCTTAAGTTTTTGTTTTTTGACGTTCGCTGAATGTTCATATGTCCTATTTATTATTATAGTTTCTGAACATTGGTGAAGGAAATGACTGGAAATGACAATGTTTTGGTCAAGCCCTGCTTCAGCAGCTTGAACTGTTTATCTTCTGCGTGTCAAGTCAAGACCATTTGTCTAGAAAATAAAGTTTGTCTGGCAATAAGCACAGGAAACCATTGCTGAAGTCACTCGATATGTCATGTTAACACAAATTAATGTGTGGCGATTCCCCAAGGGTGTGGGATGTGTACACCCCCAATATTTGATTCGGCTTTAATCATCCCCCAACAAATAGACCTTTACATTTATAATATTAAGTTGTCCCCCCCCCATCAAACACTCTTCCATGCCGTTGTGAGTTACCATACATTTTCATCTTCAGTGAGTAAGCATATTAAGATTACTCAAAATTATGGAAAACTGAGGGATCTTGTGCCATTTTTGATTTCCAGACATCAGTTTGAAACCAGTGATGGTGGACATTGTGTGGCATGAGTTTGACATTTCATCGTGAGAGCTGGAGGCCCATTTTGCTGTCTCCTGACTCAGGGGACACTCTCAGGCTGTCTCCCAGGAAGAGTGAACTACACTCCATCTGCTTCCCCCACATCTGCATGCAGTTATATTCAGGCATTTTTCTACAGCCTTTGGATGGGACTTTGGGGTGAGTGAGGCACTCTCTATGGCCAAGCAATCTGAGCACTGTCTGAACCAAAGGCATCCCCCAGACTGGCAGGTAACTGTGACCCACCTTTAGAGGGCCCTGTGACCCATGCAGTGGCGTCCGATGATCACACATCCAGTTTCTGCCACCTAGTAGCCACCTAGTAGCAGTGTTTACCACCATGCAAACCACACATTTTCATAGGGTCCCTGAGCTTTGGGCCCCCCTGTTGGCTACATATAGTCACTACACTAAATATCAAATATATGTTGGAGATGCTGAAGCAGTTTGACTCCAGAAATACTCTGCTAACAGGCTAGCTATCTATGGCTTTCTGACTGTATTTAATAACTATTTATTAAGTCTTTGAAACATTTGCGGGGGGGGGAGCCAAAGTGACAACCAGAGTGGTCCCTGAAACAAGAACCGGCTCCTGCCCTCATCTTACTGGGGGCCCAAACAAGCACTGGGTCCCGTCTCACTCCATCATGGGAATGCAACGCAGACCCATTAAAACATGATTAAGGCGTGTTCCTCTTTCCCCCCTGCCATACCCCACGTGCTCGGGGGGGGGGGGGGCAGTACCAGGAGCTCACCCTTATCATTCGCTTCCTCTCTCCTGTCCTTACGCCACGTGCCAAGGTGGGCACACATGCGAGAAAGAGCCCCTCTGCCCCTCATCAGCGCTGGCACTATGCTGTCTGGGGACAGATTGACTACCCGGTTGAACCTTCCAGCAGCATATCCCTGGTCTTAAAGATTAAGCCATGCATGACTAAGTAAGCACAACTGTAAACATGAAGCTGCGCATATCTCATTGAAGCAGCTATGTTTCCCTTGATTGAGAAAAATCAGAGGGCAGCATGTGGCTCTGTGGGTTAGGAGTTTATGGCTCATTCTGGAAAGTCATGGTTTGAATTCCATGTCCAACAGAGTAATCATATCACTTTTGTGTTCTTGATCAAGGCATCTTATTCCCAAAAACTGCCCCAGCAGTGCCAGAAACATGGTTGATCCTGCAGGTTTCACTCACCTGTCTATACTCTCAGTAGGGGGCGCTGTGTGGCACAGCAGGTTTGGATGATGTGTCCATTATTGGAAGCTTGCCAGTTCAAATCCTGTGGTCAGGAGAGTGATGTCACTGCAGGGCCCTTAAGCGAGGCCCTGAACCCCAATTGCCCCAGGGACTGTCTAGCCCTGTTCTCTCAATTATATGTCACTTTGGATAAATGTGTCTGCCGAATAGATAAAAATCTAATGAGAGCAAGGTGGGAATTGCAGAAACCATGGAATTCTTAAGTACTTGTGCTTGTACAGCAATCAGCCTTAAGATTAAAGCCACCTACCTAATATCGTGTGGCCCCCCAAAACAGCTCTGATCCATCAAGGCAAGGACTCTGGCATTAAATGTTAGCAGCAGAAGCTGTAAGTCCTGTCATTTGTGAGGTGGGGCCCATATGGATTGAACTTGTTTGTCCTGCACATCACACAGACACTTGGTTGATTGAGATCTGGGGAATCTGGAGGTCAAGTTAATATCTTGAACTCTTTTTCTAGTTCCTCAAACCATTCCTGGACAATTTTTTCAGCAGGATGTATTGTCCTGCTGTAAGAGGCCTCTGTTATCGGGCAATATCATTAACATGAAGGGGTGTACTTAGTTTGCAACAATGGTCAGGTAAGTGGTACGTCCAAAAGTACCATCCATATCAAAGCCCGGACTCAAGGTTTCCCAGCAGAACATTGCCCAGAGCATCGCACTGCCTCCGCTGACTTTCCTTCTTCTCCTGGTGCATCGTGGCACCATCTCTTCCCCAGGTAAACAACACACATGCACCCAGCCGTCCACATAATGTAACAGAAAACATGATTCATTAGATCAGGACACCTTCTTCCATTGCTCCATGACCTAGTTCTGACACTCACATGCCATTGTAGGTGTTTTCATGGGCACTCTGACCTGGTCTGCAGCTGCACAGCCCCGTACTCAACAGGCTGCACTGCACTGTGTGTTCTGACACCTTTCTATCATAGTCAGCATTAACTTTTTCAGATATTCATCTACAGTAGTTCTCCTGTGGGATCGGACCAGACAAGATAGCCTTCACTCCACACACACATCAATGAGCTTTGAGCGCCCTTGAACCCATCACTGGTTCACCGGTTGGCCTTCCTTGGATCACTCTTGGTGGATACTGACCAATGGTTACCAGGAACACCCTACAAGACCTGCCGTTTAGGAGATGCTCTGACCTAGTCGCCTATCACGGTTTACCCCTTGTCAGAGTCACTCAGATCCTTGTACTTGCCAATTTTTCCTGCTTCCAACACATCAGCTTCAACAACTGACTGTTCACTTGCGTAATATATAATGACTCCCCTCACAGGTGGTATTGTTACAAGATAATCAATATTATTCACTTTATCTGTCAGTGGTTTTAATGTTATGCCTGATTGATGTACAAACGGCAAATAAAGTATTATTAGAAGTTTAACTGGAAAAGAGAAACTTTAATCAATTTCTTAACTGGTCAAAGCAAATCATAAGACTTCAACTACTACCCTGAAATCAGAGAATAATATCAAACGTTTTGGAAGTTATCCCCATTAATAAGGTCTGAAATGGTTCACTGGGGGGTTGCATGGAATTGAAATTGTTATGGAAGATTAGATAACAAGCATTTAGACAACTAATGCAAATAACTAAAGAATTTTAGGTACAAAACAACCTTCAGGAACAGTGCAAACTCTGTTGTAAGAGTTTTTTTATTAGATTAGATTAGATTAGATTAGATTATGTTATGTTACATTAGGTTGTAGGTTGTGTTGTGTTACATTACATTAGATTCAACTTTATTGTCATTATACAAAGTACAAGTACTGAAACAAGGAAATGCAGTTTGAAATCTAATCCGAAAGTGCAAAATAGTGTATATGGTTGCTCAGAAAATTGAATATACTGATCTCTGGTAGTACAATATCAATATGAAACAAAGAACCTTGGCACCAACATTGAGACTAAGAAAAGTTTCAATTTGATGACATTTAGAATTAACTTAAAAAATTAATTTGGCAGATCCAGGTGCAGGAATGATTCCAAAATGGCAACACTTCTTTGTCTGGCCAGTGTAAAATTATGAGGTCATATCTTTTTATTTCTCAGGCAGAGCAAGACAGACACGGGAAATTCAATAAATCATACAAAAGAACCAAATTAATGTGTTGTTTCAAAATTATCACGGGTTGGATGAATAATCGAGCCAGACAAGACAGATCCAAGTCAACGAATAAAAATCTGAGCTTGTGTGCGAGATTCCTCTTTTGGTGGATAGGATTAAAGGGCAACGTGCCAGGACCAATCAGGCAAGCCCCGACCTTTGGTGTGCTACGATTGCAGTGCCCTGTTATCTGAAGGTAACCGTGGTTTAATCAAGTAAACCAGATGAAAAGTGAAGGACCTCTCAGACACGGTCTGGGATTTATGGAAATGTGACAAGGATTATGCTAATATAGTGTTGAATGTCGAGCTGTTTGAAGGCCTAATATGCACATAAGAGATAAACCGCCCCACCAACTTTTTTTATGAGCGAGACATGGGAATGAGGCCTCACTGGCAGGTTGGTGAAATATTTATGGCATCAATGGCATAGAAAGGCAGTGTCACGCGGCGGGTTTGCAGCGAGCGTGGATGCAGGCGGCGTAGAGCAGGCAAGATGATGAGAGGTAGGAATATCCAAAAGACGGGGTTTATTTGGAGACAAACGGGATGAACGCCACAGAACATCACAAATCAGACAAATGAACGACAGGTGGTTTCCATCAGGGATTGCACACGAGGAGCGAGGGGGTGTGGCACGTACGGGGCTCGTACGGGCGGAGCATGACAGGCAGGTTAAAATTTTATCTGACAGGCACAATCCTCCGAACCCTCATAATGCAAACAACAAGATCTATATTCCTTTTTAAAGTCAAAAGTTTTTACAGTTGCTTTCTCTTTTTATCTCTGTCACTTCCTTGAGGGTCAAAATATCTGACTGTGGCTTTACTTGTGCTCCCCCCGTAACATACAGCCAGGGGAAACATTAGGACTGTTTTAGCTGGACTTCAGCCCCCCCCTAAATGAGTGTACAAGAGCTAAAATCAGAAAAATCACTAAAATCAGACTCCCCTAGAAAAGGCTTGGCCCCACTTTTCATAAATCTCCAGTGACACCCTTGTATATAGTGACACACAAAATGGACCCTAGATTCTACATTCTGACCCAGCAGCACTCCATTTCTCCATTTGCATCCTCCCAGTTACCAGATGTGGCCTTCATCGAATTCAAAACACTGATTTAGAGAAGCCGCTGCCTGCGGAGTACTGTGCCCGGACACTGAATTCTTCCAGCTTCCATAACTGGCTGTGCAGTACATTGTTTCATGAAGCCTGTAACGCCAGCCCACCACAGAGCTAAGCTAAGCAACAGGATCACTGCATCTGCGAAGTAAATATCTTCATAGTTTCATCATTGTTTTCAATAATCGGCTCACTAAAAGTGGCACGGTTGCATGTTTTGGAAACTGCAAATGTTACAATGATAATGTTACGATAATCTTTATTGACGTGGTGATCACATAAAACTCAACCCATAACTTGGATTGTTCTGCAATGGGGGGATTACTTCAATTTTTCTTCAGTTACTGGAAATGGGAAAAAAATGTATTAATCATTTATAAATACCAACAGTCAAATATGTAGTATTATAATCTTTCAACAGTCGACAGTTATTACAGATGTTCAGTCTGAGGGAATATTTATAAGCACAATTTCACATTTCTTTTTGTTTCTTTCCATAACATTGGAGAGACAAGACATTTGTGTAAAATGAGTGTATTCACCTTTTTCTTTTCAAAAAAAGAAAAGAAACAGTCTAGTATGACAAGAATGACAAATGCTTTTGCTTCTAAAAAATCTTTATGGTGTAATGTGTATAATATTTTTTTTCCAGTGGTGTGATTTTCTTGCTATTTATATTCGTTATTTAAGGTAATCTTTGGTTATACCTATTAAGACAAACCTAAATCTAATATTAGTAAAATGTTCATATGCGATCAATAGGTCATCTGAATGTGCTGTAGCAGTAACCCACCATGTAAACAGATCGTTCAAATTCATCATCCATATTAAATAATGTTTATGTATCCCCAGTACAAGCACACTTTGACCCTCTTCCAGAAAGAACGATCGTGTAAGACAATTGCATGTTAGCATAAACCCCACCCACTGTCCACCAGCTGGCTGGAAATAGCGTTTGTAAACAGCTTTTTGAATTAAATACTGATGTGATGATATCCTGGTGGGCGCTTTGTATGGAACTCAAGCACCTAATCACTTCCACGAATTCGAGCGGGGCGAGTAAGTGCACATGATGCACTTAAACAAGATATATACAGAATTCATTTTTTTCTTTTTTCTTTTTTTTTTAAAAAAAAGACAGTTGCGGAAGAAAATGAGAAATTAAAAATAAGAGTCTGCAAAAATAAGTTTCTAAGAAATGAAGACTTCGCCTTGGGGCGAGATTTGAATGATCGTTTTAGTACCATAAGCAGAAATGAAAAAGGTCCTTTAGAGCGATGTACACAAACGCCTCTTACCAAGGCTGAGTGATACCGTGAGTCAATGCTGCAGGGAGGTTCCAGATACGTTAGATTTAGAGGGGATCTCTGTACATAACTAACACATGCTAATGTGCAGTCTTATGTAATACTACATTTGTTACATTTGAAGGATGACATACATTAATTCTCAGATTTACTCAAAAACAAGATAATAAATGTATAAAAGAATGTGTAAAACATTTCTTCATCATTTTAATTTTTCTTCATTATTATAAACAAAAGAAGATACAGTAAATATTTTTTTGGCTTTGTCCACCCTCCCCCAGCCATCACAGTACACATAAGAAACATAAGAATAATCGTAGACGGTGTGAGTCTGGGGCCAAGGTTATGCTCAGAGACCATGATAGCATGCATTTTCCAAAAAAAAAACAAGAGACATTCAAAAACTATAGCAGTGAATTAAATGTCCTTCAAGCAAAAAAAAAAAAAATCTAACTTCCAAAATGATTGAGTAAACCAATTCCTATACTACTACATGAACATTTCTAAGTACTATGCAGTGGAAAATGGTCTTCAAGGTTTTCAATGAACTTAACAATGTGGACCCAGTTGTTCAAAAGTTATGTTTGGATCAGAATGATCCCGATTTGGAAATCCCATGTTTTTCTATCCAGGACTTGATAAGCCATCTTAGTTTTATGCCAGTTTTTAAAAGCAACATTGAACTGGATCACCCTGATCCATACACTTTTTAAGATCACCAAATCTGAATGACCAGTGTATTACAATGTAGACTGCTAGCTATGCAAACCACAGGTAGAACAACCAGTATTGGGTCACTTTAAGTGTTTTTATTTTTTTGGATCCTGCTAAAAGTTCTTGGATAGCACATAAGGTTTGATCCAGATCAAAACCAAGACTGGATTATGTGATCCTATCTGATTTCAGAATCCTTTTCTTTTTTTACTTTTGAACCAGTCATTTTCAAGATTTGATCCAATCCGATAGTCAAAATCTGATCAGACTACATCTGAACAACTGGACTCTGGTGTAGGAATCACCACTCACAGCCATATGGCCCCAACCTCCAACAAAACTCAAATTTCTCTGAATAATAGTCAGTACTTTGTTGTTTCACAAATTAAAAGTACAGGACAAACTGCTATAAAAAAAAAAAAAAACACAAGCTGTGTGGTACCTTTGCACCAATTGCAAGCCGTAGATTCACAACCAGGCTAAAGACTAAAGTTGGAAACACTATTTGTGTTTTTTTTATAGACAGGCAGCACAGTGGTTAGCCCTATTCCACCACATCTCCCCGGTTGGGGGGTTCAAATCCCACCTCTGCTCTGTGTGTGTAGTATTTGCATTGTTCTCCCCATGTCGTGTGGGTTTCCGCCAGCTGAACAGAGCCTAAGGCTAATGGGCATCTCGCATTTGCCTGTAGCGAGTGCCCTGTGATGGACTGGCATGCTGTGCAGAGTCCCCTGCAACTGTGTGTCCTACGATGCCTGGGATTGGCTCCAAGTTAAGCGGTTAGAAGCTGGATTGTGCTAAATACTCCCACAGAGAGCAAATGTTTTGTGACAAAAGCACTAGAACCACACCAACCATATTAGGTTATTCATTTACTTACGAGCGGAATTCACGGATTACCTTTTCACAGTAAATCTCATTTCACGTGCTTTCAGGGTTTTATTCCTACCAATGCAGGGGCTCAAATGGGGGGTGGGGGGGGGGGGTGGTCGACC
>JABFEB020000040.1:28124541-28141993 GCA_019775895.2 Stomatorhinus ivindoensis
GGGGGGTAGGTCGACCAGTACTGTTTTCTGACTGGGGTGGTGGGTCCCACTCAGTAAATTGTTATGATAGGGAAGGGGAGATTTTGTGTGATGGTCGATTATTGGAACATGACAAAGGGAGCACTTTGATTCGTTCAGGCGAAAGGGGCAGGTGATTAAGCACCCCCCCCCCCCCCCATCCAAACACACGTGCCATTTTCACGCTACAGCTCTTTGCACATGTCTGCCTCATTTGACCTGCTGGTTGGCACGTGCCTAAGCCCGCTTCCCTGTTTACATGGTGGCGATGGGCCCAAATTCAGCTCATCAACACAGAGGCCCGTTCCAGATGGGGAGCTGAGAAGCCCGACCCGACTCAAACAGCTGCAGCAGTGTGCAGGGGTCTGATGTGGCCTGTGTGTTTGCTGGGGGAGAAGGAAAGCGAATGACGTGCATGTTTACCTCAGAATTTCGCGTAGGGGTAAAGTAAGCAAAGTCAAACAGCTCTGGTAAACAAAAACACAGTTAAGATAAATGTCAAATTACCAGGTTTTGTGATGCCGCATGTTAGCATATGTTATTTTAAAGACACCTGGGGTTGCTTAAGACTACAGTCAGTTTAATCACTATTGAGTAAAAGCATTTTTATTACAAAAAGGCTAAAAAAACTGTTAGAGACTGTTACAATAAAGACTGTTACAAAAAAGATTAAATGCTACACAGCAGGATTAGCTGACCAACATTTTAGTTTCTTTTTTAAATAAATGCGTTCCCCAGTGACAGTTTGGAATAGGACATAAGTCTTTGTTTAGGATCAATTTATGGTCATTTTAATGCTATCTACAGCAAATATGTAGATATCCATAAAATGCGTAAATATGTACGTAAATATCCATCTTCTCCACCGGATGCTACTATCTCCTTACAACCCCACCTGCCCTATGTACAGTAAGGCCTGAGTCACTATGTAAGGCCTGAGTCACTAGCATCTTCCCTGCTTCACCTGTGGTTGCTTGTATTTTTGCACCTTGTTTCATGCTGCTTTATTTGCATTTGAGGTGGAAAATGGAATTTGACTACCACTGGATTGTGGGTAATTTGTTATTACAGGGCATACCGTGGCCTTATGAGCAGTCGGAGTTTGTATTTAGTTAGCTTTCAAATTACTCAATGTAACAGACAAGCATAGAGAAAAGATGCAGTTGAAAAAATAATAGAAAAGGTCATCATGCTGCTTCAGGATTCTTCCCTTACTCACCTTCTCCATTTTGCATCAGTAATGATTACAGGATCACATTAATTCCTGACAGATATCCGTTATTTACATAACCTACAATATCAAACAAAACATTTATTTGTGTAAAAATTCTAAAATAAAACAAAACATTTACAAAATAACACAAAAAAGTACAAAGAACAAAATAACAGATTCTGTTGTGCAATTAAAAAATCTCAGTTGTGAGTCTAACGGAGAACATTGTACAGTCATCTTACGCCCCCTTGTGGTTTCAAAATATTTTCAAATTTGATCTCACAACAATAATCTTTTAATTCGTGCATTTGCAAATGGAAGTATTTTCTGTTTTCCCCTACATAAGTACTTTTCAGCACTGGTGAATACATTTTTGGTGTTTCCACTAGACAGCCGCAACCAAACGATGTATTTATTTGTTAATTTCCACGGTTTCCCCTAATCTAAGATTATACATAGAGTATTGCATATCTTTCTCAAATTTTCCATATCTTACATTTACATTCTAAAACGTTGAGTAGACAGATACTCAAGTAATGCAGTAAACAGCACAAGAATAAGGATATTACTGATCCAATTACCATTACTTACCATTCTGCAAGTACAGAGGTTGTGCAGATGACGTGTAATATCCTCCAGCAATCTGCTGCACCGATTCTTTACACACATATGCAAATGTGTAGTATGATCCAAATCGATATATGAAAACGAAGGTTATTGGGAATTCACAATTGTATCAAGTGAAATATTAAAGAATTTATTCATGGATCTTTACAAAAGTTGTTTATTTCATGTCTTGCAGCTGCAACACCCTCTAGCTTAGCAAAGCTGAAAGGTGACTTGTGATCAGCCTTCGTGACATTTGGAGAGGGGACTTTTCCTTTCATACAGAAGAACATTTTAATGCCAATGAACACATTTTTGATGGCATTCCCAGAAACACTCCATCAACAGAAAAGAAAAAAACTGACCTCATCTTCAGGCATGGTACCTAAAAATCGAAATAAATTACTATTATGTATAAATACATGAATTAAATCACTCACGGACAGATGATACACATCAAAATGAATCTGGATGAAACGGCAGCACATTACGAATCTTCTTGGAATTGGGATGGGAATCTGAGAACACTGATATCCAATAAAAATCACAGTGGTATGTAATGGGTTCGGCTTTGTAATAATCAATTTAGGACTTTGTGAGGGATGTATATGTGCAGGAGGCTGCGGGAAAAGCAGTGCTGACAAGATTCCTGTAACGCACCAATGGAAGAATTCTGTGGGGCTACAGATGTTGCAGGACTGATGCAGAGTGGTAGCAGGAAGAAATATCATGAGCACAGTGGAACAATCAGAGCCTCCTGTGCAGAGGTGGGTGAGAGGAAGAGAGAGCAGTTTTAGAGGTACATGTAAAATATAACTGCGACCGTTGCTTAAGCAGTGGATAGATATTGGAGGATTGTGAAGATCTGGGGAGTGGTGTGAGTTCGTTTTAGTTTGTGGTGCCTGATCACAATGGGAGGGGGGCCAGGTGGGCTGCTCAGAGGAGATCAGGCGCGGATAATAAAAACGAGAGTTGCAGAGCTGAGAGGACAAAAAAAAATCACAATTCTGGAATGTGCACACTGCACTACTTCGTATCTAAAGGGTATAAACTTTGGAATGCATTGCTTAGAAAAGTGATCTGAACATCACACATTTTAGATATGGAAGAAAACCTGCAACCTTTGTGAAAAAATGCCACTATTTACATCATAGACTTAGAGCTCATTATTCTACAGCTTAAAATCTCAAGAATAGTATAATTTCTACCTATTTGAACAACTACAATCGCTATTATGACAGTTACAACACAGAGACACCCTAGATAGGGCACCAGACCAACACAGGACACTCACGTACACACGAAGGACAAATTCATCTAATGATGAAGGATTTTTTTTCTTGGAATAAATTTATTTCAATGAAAGGCTGGATTTTCCTCAATTGTTCAGTGTCACATGAAGCGGCTTCACCAAAACGTGGATTTTTTTTTTCTAACCCTTTTTACAAATTTTTACAAAGGGCGCCAATAATAACTCCACATATGGAGGGCGCTGTAATTGCATAAAGAAACACACAGAACATCGGGGGATCTCCACAAATGGACAGCAGGAGCAGAACTCAAACCCCTACTGCTGGAGATGTGTAACAATGCTATCCACCAAGCTACACTGCCGGCCAACATACAGCATTGCTACTGCACTTACCACTATATGCTAGTGCTTCATCTACTACTAATAGTACTACGTTTAATATGTACTGCAATTGCATTGCTGTTAGTAGCATCAGTTGCAGTAAAAATGCATTGCTGAAAATAATAACTGCTACTATTGTATTCTAATCATTTGAGGTATGTGTTCAGTATCTACGACTTCTGCAATGACCATTACTTTTTAAAAGGCAGCTTCCCCCTTTTCCCCCTAATATTCCATTTTGGTTTAATATTTTTTCCTAAGAACAATAATACGGATGTCAGTCCCCTTTTAGAAATGACATTAGTAGAAAAATCTTCGTTAAAATATGACGGTTGTGGTTTTGACTTAATTACAGAATTGCATGTTAGAAATACAAAAATTAGTAACCCGATTCTATCGTACTGCAAGGATATGAAGGGACATGAAATGGGGTAATTAAAGGTAAGCAGACAGTAACTTTTGAGCGCCACTTCAGAGATTCTACCCAGTCCGGCGACTTTCCCGAGCAGCAGTTTGAAAGTTACGGCGAAAGACGTAATCGCGGCCTCCGATTGGCCGGCCGAGCTGATCCGGGTACCGGGCGCGAGCCAGTTTATTAGCCTAAAGGTACCAATATGGCGGAGGTAAGAAGGAAAATAGGGAAGAAGCATCAGATTTTAAACGTCTGATTTTTAGCCCCGTGGCCGACATTCTCCGCTTATTTCCATTCGATTGCGTTAAGCAAGGTTTATTTTGGCGATGCATCGGTTTCTGGGGGTAAATCGGCCCGATTAGGCATATGAAAATGTTTGAATGTGAAGCGGGATCCTACGGGACTAGGCCCCTGCGTTCCAGTCTAACGCAGACTGTAAGAATGTTTCGTAAACCGAGCGGCGGCGAAACGGCTAGCTAGCTCACTAAATATACGCGTTTCTGTGGCCGATCGGACGATGCATTTGCTCCGATACATAACTTTCGAAGGTGGCTTTTAAATACATCAGTGAGATTGCGATGTAGTTGATGAGAATCTTTTTTTCCCTCGGGCTTTGGTTTATTAGATTAATTGCGAAGCGCAGTGACAGTAAGGATGGCCGGTTAAGGCGAAAAAATATGTGTATGTGTTTTGCATCGCTAATTATTTTATGATGGTGAATTAAAGTGCAATTTTGCCTTTATTTCGTTCCTGTCGAGGAGCGATGCACAAGGCTGGGTAGAAAAGACTCCCAGGTAGCGGAAAAACGGGACGCAGACGTGCATTTATTTATTTATTATTCCTGCTACTGATGGATTGACAGCGCTGCCTGATACCTGCGTTTTCTTACTTGTATTTCAATAGCTGTATTATCTAAAATGTCCCTGAGTGAAGTAGCAGGATAGACGTTGCTGCAAATGTTTTTCATACTAATGCTTGCCTTTTATTTCGCTTTGTAGGCTTCCTTTGGAAGTTCAAGCCCAGGTGAGTTTCATTTTCCCTTCCCGTTAAATTTGGAGATAGTTTCCAAGTATAATCCGATGATGCATTTCCATTAATCTCTGTGTGAAATCGTAAAAAATCTGCTTATTAATTTGACTTAAAATGAGTTTAAATAAAATATAAATTAACCAACTTGGATGACTGTTATAGGCGTATGCCAAATAGGAGGGGCACGATTATCCGGGCTGACGTGAAGTGATATGAATTGATGATGTCTGGTGGTAACTTGTATTGACTTTAATAATGTGGGTGTTTATGTTGCTTCAGGCTCTTTGTCTTCGGAAGACCATGATTTTGATCCAACGGCAGAAATGCTGGTCCACGATTTCGACGACGAGCGTACTTTAGAGGAGGAGGAGTTGCAGGATGGAGAGAGGAATTTTCGAGCAGAGTTGGCGGATTTGGAGAAGGTGCCGTGTTTTTTTAAATCTTTTGTCGGGTTTTTTAATATATAACGTGGAGTACTGATTAAAAGTCAATATTTTGTTTTAAGTTAATCAACTACCTTTTTGATTTTTCTGTAAGGTACATGATTACCTGTATGGCTTTTCGATGCCCGTTAGGTCTTTTAGTATTAAAATATTTAGTTAGAGACTCTCGGTTATTTTTATTTTTACACATTCTTGTCGTCTTACCAGGAGGGTAGCATGCCCTTGGAGGAGCTGCTGGCCATTTACCGTTATGAGGCGTCAGTCAGTACGGCTGCGGGTTCGAGCATGGACAGCTCCTCTGGTGAACTGACAGATGAACTGCCTGATATGACATTAGACAAGGTGAAGGCCATGATACCACTGTTTCTGAACCAAGAGCTTTCATTGTAGTCACACTGAAAAAAACGGCCATCTTTTAAAAGAAAATGTCAAATGTGTTTCCAGTAAAATTATCGTAAACAGAATAGCTGAAAATTATCTAATTTAAATAAGATGGCTGGTACAGGTTCCTGACTACACTGATCAGAGCCTTTATGTTAAGTTCTTGGTTGACTCCTCTATCTCTGTCAACACTAGACGTGCATTGGCCTATGATTGATATGACTGGGTTTTCATTGGGACAGCAGCCACTTTGTATCATTTCTTTCTAATTCAGTTAATAGCATTACTCAGTCATTCACATTAACTGCTGTGTGTGTTGAATCTGGTGTTTTTTTTCTCCTTTATTATAATATTTTTTAACTTTTTGTACAACTTTCTCTTATGCATCAAAGTGTTACGGTTATTGTTTTATTCCTCAACAGGAGGAGATTGCAAAAGACCTCCTTTCAGGGGACTATGAAGAAGAGACTCAGTCATCAGCTGATGATCTCACCCCATCAGTAACATCCCATGAGGCGACAGATTTCTTCCCAAGGAGCCTCAGATGTAAGGCCTGTCAGATTTTAATGCCTGGGTGCACGAACCGCAATAATCATGTGTGGTCTGGCTATGATGGAACTAAATTTTTAGTAGCTTATGTAAACTTTATTTTGTATTTTCCACCATGTGTGCTACCATTTAATTTTCTGTCATTTAGCACGGGCGAGACTATCATTTTCAGCATGAAATCAAAACAGTTCTTAATCTTTGCAGAAAGGGCTTCAGCGTCCTTTACATGCTTCCCCAATGCAGAGTTAATATAGCCCATTTGCCTTATATAGTATTGTATTTCACTATGAAGTGTCATTTAATATGTTGTCTTCAGCTAACACCATTTATGATGGGGACAAAGAATCAGAAGGAGAGGAGGATGGTACGAGTCCAGAAGACTCAAAAAAGGCAAGTCTTACACTATAATCCCAGCCATTGTGAGTGAAAACATGCAGTCAGACGTGTAAGAGTTTCATTGATTTCCTTATTTGTTTTGCCCTGATTTTGAAGGAGATAATGGTTGGATCTCAGTACCAGGCTGAGGTGCCGTCACGCCTCTGCAGTTATAACGAAGGCGAGAAAGGTACGTCCCTCCCCCTGGCTTTGGTTTATTGCCAGTTGTGTACTAAGGGGGAAAGATCATCATAGCACATTGATTGGCATGAAAGAATGGCATGTAAAGGAAGCTGGACCCAGGTAAAGTGTCTACTTTGGTGCCGTTTGCCCCACTGCAGGGTACGAGGGGGAGGACCAGTTACTGTGGAGTCCAGGAGTGTTGCCGGAGAGCAAAGTTCGAGATTTTCTGCACGAAGCAGGCTGTCGGGTAACGGATGGGAAGACTGGAGCTGTCGGAGAAGGGGTCTGCGTTCGAGACAATGAGCAGGTAGCACAGGAAACCGTGGCTGAGTGTGACATTGTGCTTGAGGCCGACTCTGATATGTTGCATTTCATAAAAAAAGCCAGAATGGATTTCTTAAGTGTTTAAAGTACAGTCAGTTAGCCGACTGTCTACACAAAATTGTTTTAATGCGATTGATTCATTAGTACCCAAGTCCAATGCAACCGGCAGTCATGTTTGTACTTGTTTGTAATTTTCAGTCAGAGAGAAAAATACTATGTGAATGCTATGCGATTCATGAACAAATCGTTTTTTAGTGAATCAGTCAAACTGGTTTTCAATTCTAAATCTTTTTTTGTATTTCTGCGCATTGCACAGGTCAGTCTGATTCTAATAGTCTAAAAAATATTTCATAGGTTATATAAAAACACCTAGCAACCTAATGTAGACTGTAGCCATCTTACCTTCAGTGCCCCTCTGCATTTGCGCTGCGTCCATGCCTGACCGTTGTATTTAAGATGCATCTATGCCCGGCCGCATGGTGCCCCTCTGCATATCGTGATCCGTTGTATTTAAGATGCGTCTATGCCCGGCTGCATGGTGCCCCTCTGCATATCGTGATCCGTTGTATTTAAGATGCGTCTATGCCCGGCCGCATGGTGCCCCTCTGCATATCGTGATCCGTTGTATTTAAGATGCATCTATGCCCGGCTGCATGGTGCCCCTCTGCATACCGTGATCCGTTGTATTTAAGATGCGTCTATGCCCGGCCGCATGGTGCCCCTCCACATACCGTAATCTATTGTATTTGCGCTGCGTCCATGCCAGGCCGCATGGTGGCTGTGGCTAACTATCCCCGAATCTGAGCAATTCACAGGTTCAGAGAGCTCAGCACATCTGGTTGAAGCACTAAGCAATTCTTGTGAAACTCTTAACAGCCATAGAAGATGTTTATGACATTTATTAATGTGCCATTTCTTATTTAAAATGCTTGTAATTACATTATTGGCCTCTGGTATCAATGCTAGTATTTGATTCGTTTTGTTTGATGTAAGATATTTCTGGAGTGGCATTCGTATAAATCTTTTTTTCCCCACAGGAAATGTGTATTTCAGTACATGTTGGTACTGAATGTGAGGTTTTCAGGAACACGTTACTCGCATTGTAGCAGGACTGACTTTGTTTCTCTATTTAAAATATTGGTTGTGGCACGAACAAAGTGATAAAATGATTAAAACTGACTGAGTTCAAGCAAGGCATTAGATAATGTAACTCTTATGGACTTGCTCTTCTAACGAAGTGGTTGTAGTATTAGATCTAGACCAGGCCTGGGCTCTTATTTTCTATGGAAGGGCAAATCTGAGCTTCACTATGTCAGCATGGGGCATTTTTTTCCCTGATCTTTGTTTGTTAGGTCTTCCTTTTCTTATTATTGAATGACAGTGTTTTGGGGAAAAAACTTTTATATATACTTGACTTTTTTTTAATGATTAGTAAAATAGCTGTGCAGGTCAACTTTTGCCCAGGTCTCATGTAGACTTGCTGTAATAATGATAAGAATTGTTAAGGTAACTCGATACTTTGCTTTAATTCAGGCATTATATGAGCTTTTGAAGTGCGACTACAATACCCACGAAGCACTTAAACGGCACCGCAACAATACAAAACCTTCAAAGGGTGAGTGAGACCTCATGAGGGAACCAAGCCCACAACAATACTTCTTTTCACGGTGGAGGAGGAATATGATCTTTTTTTAACATCGTTGTTTTAGATGGACTACCATGGTCTGAAGAAGAATGCAGAAATTTTGAACACGCTCTTCAGATATATGATAAGAACTTCCACCTCATACAGAAACACAAGGTAAACCATCTATCTTGCTTGACTGCGGGGATGTTGCGTCATACGCACAAATCATTTATCTTTCCTTGCGTGTCTTTTTGTTTTTAAGGTGAAAACAAGGACAGTGGCTGAATGTGTAGCGTTCTACTACATATGGAAGAAGTCTGAACGCTTTGACTACTTTGTACAACAGAACCGATTCGGAAAGAAAAAGTACAGCAGCTATCCAGGAGTAACGTAAGTGGCTCTCTTCTGTAACCTCATTTAACACAAGTGGTCAGTGATCATCAGGCCTGTAATTTTATCCAAGCGCTCTGGTTTTACTAGG
Source organism: Stomatorhinus ivindoensis (assembly GCA_019775895.2). Lineage (NCBI taxonomy): Eukaryota > Metazoa > Chordata > Actinopteri > Osteoglossiformes > Mormyridae > Stomatorhinus > Stomatorhinus ivindoensis. The sequence continues at coordinate 28,133,816 of JABFEB020000040.1, forward strand.
TTTGCTCCATTCAGTCAGAACTGTATGTTTTTGGACTGAACTCATCAGTGAATCTCATACCTCTGGTCATAGTTTTGGAGCTAGACAAATGGATTCTCTGCTGAAGTTGCCTGGCAGTCCTGTGATGGAACTTTCTAGAAACTAGGGGTGTAAAGAAGCATCGTGATGTATCGATTAAGGTGGCGATTCAATGCATCCATCTTTAACGTTAGAATCGATTTTTGCAGGTAAAGATACTCCTATATCAGGGATGCTGATAGCACCGCCCACATGGGAATTTCCTAAATGTAGGCGGGTTAAGGCTCATTAATATTCATGAAGGAAGCACTACATGAAGATCTTCGTACTACGGTGGTGATGTTTGCATTACGGTGTTTTTGGCTTTTGGGAAATTCACCACTGTTGTAGTGAAGAATGCTCACATTTAATAGGTAAGGTAATCTTTGCACTATGATGCCTTTGGAAAATGCCTGTTTTGTAGTGCAATAAAGTCAGTCTTTTTGTGAGCTGAGGGTTAGGGTTAAGATCCTGAGGTAGGTAGCTAGCTAAGTAAAAAAGTATTGTTAGCCTTGGAAATGCATGTACGTTAAGATATCACTATTGGTTTGATATGCCAATCTTGGTCGTTATTGCCAGCTGATTTCTAAACCTTAATCAGCATTCAAAGTTAGCAGCATCAGAGCTAAAGGAACAACCACCAAAATAATGGAGATGATTTTATTGAATGATCAGCCATTTTTCGTAGTGGAGACAGGGATTTTATCGGCTCATTCTCCACTTAGAAAAAGCCTTAAAGTATTGACCTGCGACCTGGTTATAATCCATTATTAAATCTGACTGGCAGATTGATCTTTCGTTTTCCTTACTATGTAACGGCATAACTGCTAATCTGTCCCTTTCTTTCCTTCTCTTCTCAATGCAGTTCAGTGGTTGGCCTTTTGACAATTTATACTGGCTTGTTCTCTTTGATAATAACATTCATCCATTTTCTATACCTGCTTGTCCTGTTCAGAGTCGCAAGGGTCCATAGCAAAAATTATTGTAAGATTCTGCTTTCTTTGTATTTGGTTAATAGTTTGCAGTTAAGTTTTCATGGTAATATTTGTGAATTCTTTTTCAGTGAAGTTGAAGCTTTCAATTTAGGTTATTATAATAATTGATTAATTGAATTGAATCATGATAGAAATTAAAGGTTTCCAATGCATTAAATTGTTCCTTCAATTATTGTAATCAAATGGCCTGGGAATCAATGATTTACACCCCTATAAAGAGACTTTCTGCAAGTCTGCCCCCGATGAAGTGTCTTGGGTGTTGATGGCTGATCAGCTTCCCTTTCTGTACTGTAGTGACCTGATGGACCGGCTAGTTGACGAGGCAGAGGGCCTGGCCATGGACAGCTCTCCCTCTGTGTGTGCTGGTGGCGGACGCTTGGAGCCTCCAACAGAGCAGCAGCTTAGCCTCCTCAATTCCATCACAGCTAGTGACCTCACAGGTATGCTGACCTCACAGGTATGCTGACCTCACAGGTATGCTGCCTTTACACTTTGGGCTCAAACAACCACATTCCAGCGCTCTCGTGTGGCCAAAGTAGGTGTCTTATGGGCTTTGTATTTCTAACCTCCTAAGAAAATCAATTTGGATTTGTTGCCAACTTCTACCCTTTAACAACATACATGATGTGAATTGATTTGCTAAAATAGCTCTATAATAAAAAAAACAAAAATTATGAAAGTTTCTTATAATAAATGTCAAGCCAAACAATGCCAATTGAAAGGCTGTTGACCCCCAGGCTGTGACGTAGCTGATTCTCTCATTTACAATGTAGTGGATGTAGCGTTTATTTCTATAGTCTTGTGGCCCCACGTGATAGTTGTCTTATAGGCTGTGCAGTGAGCCACATTAATAAATGGCTGGCTATCATCTGGAATACAGTAAACCGCATCCATAATGAATGACAGGATTATAAGTCAAATGTTCTGTAAGGAGCTATGCTACCAATGGCATCTATAATGGATAACGTTCGAAAGCATTGCCTCTGTTTGCAGTCGGTGCTGACTGTGACCATTTCTGTCCATTAGCACTGACCAACAGTGTGGCGACTGTGTGTAACCCTGCGGACGGGGCCTGCCTGGAGTCCTTCAGCTTCCCCCCCCTAGAAAACCTCCACCGCAGCAGCCTGGGCCACAGTGAGCCCTTGGGTTTCGGCGCCAATGGCGACGCAGAGTGCCTGAACATGCTGGACACTGGCTTCTACCACTCTGAGCTCAGCCCGCTCAACGTGTGCGGCAAAGACTGCGAGCGACCCTCCAAAAGGCTGAAGATGGGTCTCGCTGAGCCCCTGGTGGGCGAGGTGTCGGTCGGAGAGCTGGGCGTCGGCTATGAAGGCCGCACGCACCGCATCACCAGTGCCAAGATGGCTGTTTCCGTCACAGACTTCGGGGGCCTGTCCTCCGGCGAGACCAATGGCTTCATTGGCCCGCACTCACTGCACACACAGCCCGCGGCCCTGCAGTCAGAGTAAGGCCTCATGCCGGACCAACCTCCTGTTTGACGAAGCCTCCGTCAAATGTGTATATATTCTCATTCACTGGAATTTTTTTTATTATATATAAATATATATAAATATATTTGTGTTTTCTTTTCCTTTTTTTTTTTACTATGACATCAGTGATGTCTTTTATCGTATAGAACTAAAATCTTGATTTCTCAAGAGTTGAAATAGCCATTTATTTTCATTTGTTTTTCTTTCATTTTCTTCCTCCGTTTGGAAGCACCATATCTCTGTCCATATACTTCGGGACCTGAATGCAGGGTTTGTGCATGTATGTCCTCTTCCTGGTTCAGACAAGCCTTTAAGTACCTTACTGTCGTCCAGTTAACAAATGGCAAGGATCCCCAGATTGACTGCCAGAAACAGCTTTTCATGTTGGGTTTTTTTGTTTTTGTTTTTTGGTACTTTGGAATATCAGTACTTGGAGGTACCAAGAATGGCCAGGCCCCTTCTGACGCCCTCTGCATGCTGCTCTGGCATCACTCCCCAAAACGACACGCATTTAGTGCAAGAACTTTCTGCAAATTGAGAAGCACTTCTGTTTATTAGTTTTTGTTTTTTTTTCTTTCCTTCGATCTCCTGAGTGGACTACAGAAAGAAAAGGCTACAGGTTCCAAAGGATTTGAATCTGGTGATTCCACGCCACAGTGGATATTTACCTCACTGCCAGATCCTCTTTGAGTTGGCTGTAAATTAGACATTTTGATTTACACACACACACACACACACACACACAAATCTGACACCATTTGTTTTAAATGAGGTTGAATGGGGGAAAAATCAACTGTCTGGTCGACTTGCATCTTTTAACTCTCTTGATCAAAGAGAATATCATTGTTCTGTTTTTCTTACACCTGGTTCTGTTGTTCCTCAGAGCAAAAGTGCAAAAACTCTCCTTAGGGAAACCCTAGTCATTCCACGTGTGTATGGGTGGCCTGATTTATCATCTCCAAGCCTGCGATTAGTTATAGATACAGCTACCATGTGGGATGGCCGGAGGGTGCTCAGCGAGATCTGGGCAGCACTGCGTTAGGAGCTGAAATACAGCGTGTTGTAGCTGTAGTAGTCATGTGAACAGGAGCTGGATTGTATCAGTGAATCTTGCCTTTTATCCCATAAGTTAGGTGATCTTTTGGAAAGTGGAAGGTTGCCCACAATGGCAACATTTAATCTCTTTGCATCCCACTGCCCTAGGCAGTCTGTCAGGCTGTGATTGCAGATACACCACTTTGCCTCCTAGATGCACACGGTACCGAACGAGCGTCTATACGATGGCCTGAGTGCCTATTTATTGTGAAGCCTGCCCCCCTCACCACCCGTGGTTCACATTTGACTTGTATGGGGGGGACAACTTAAGGGCCTCTATTGGCACATGTCACTCTGAGGAAAGGCAAACCAGTGATGTGTGAGAACAGCTCGATCCAGGCGTGTAATTCAGTCACTCTATTTATTGCTGGTTATGGTATTTTGACGCATTTTCTTGAAGGCTGAAACTCTTTGAGACTTTTTATTTTGAGAAGGCGGGGAGAAAAATCAAAGGTTTTGCTATATGAAAATGTGTGGTTTAGAGGTAGTCAAAAGGCGGATATTTATTTATTGCAGAGTATTATGGGCTGCACCACGGTCCCACAGCTTTAGCCTTAGTGTTCTGTGTTCAAATTGCTCCCCCTCCCCCGGCAACTGTACAGTGAAACATTGCTAAAAATATTGGCACATTTTAACTTCTAGTTTGTGATGTATAAGAATATTTTTACTGACTTTAGTGTTGTTTATGTAAGTTGATCAGTGCATGTACATCCTTGGTTTAGTAAGCTTGTTATGGTGAATTGTTGTGGGGGAGAATGTTAATAGTACAATTTCACAGGAAAGCCTAAGTACACTTTGGAAGGTGGGTCTTGCTTGTCAGCATCTCTCTTCTGTCACGCTATCCAAATTACTGTCTTATTTATTTGTCATTACTTGTCAGGGATTCCCATTCATTCCAATTGAAGGCTGTTGGATTGTGAGGTTTTGAGTTCTGTCACTGTCTTCAGTTTGCAAACCAACAGGTTTCTTGGGAATCATTACCAGTTATATGAATGCAGTATAAGTGATAATTTATCTATGCATTTTGAGGTTGACTGTAGGGTTGGAGCAGCCCTTTCAGGGGTATTTTAATTCTGAATGTTGGACAATGGAGTGGATAGACATAGAATTACTGAAATGGTGAAAAAAATTCTTTGATTTTCTTAACTAAAAAGTTCAATAGACTTGCCAGTGTGGAAGAATGTCTAATTGGTGTTCACTGCCATCTTTCATTTAATGTCACCTCTTCTGGTTGACCGCCCCACCTCGAAGAGAAAATATGCGTAGTCATTTCCCCTTAATGGTGCCGTTCTAGTAATTCTATTTCTATGGTGGAGTATTTGAGACCAATGCGTTGCTCACCATAACAAAGGTTCTGTTGCAGAATGGGTCACTAAGTTACTAATGTATATAATCACTGGGTAGTTTTTTTGAAAAGTTGAGTATTTGACCTCGTGAATTTGTGTTGAGACAAAGATTTCTTTTAATTCCCTGTTAAGGCAATAATTTGTAAATATGTACAGAGGCTGTTTTGTTTGACTTGGATTTTTCTTTAACCCCATTTTCATTTAATTTGCGTCAGAGGACAGCTTACCCATGCATGCTGTGATCGTTCACTAAGATGCACCACTAAAAACAGCTTTACCTTCAACGTATTAAGCTATTTTTCTGCACTGTTTTTTTTTCTTTCTTTTGAACGCTTTGCAATCATTGTATACCCCCCCCCCCTTTTTGCAGTAGTTGTCTGCTAAAAAGGTATTGCAGATGCGCTGTGCTGTAGAGTAATAGGTTGTATAAAGTGCCGATGAGAACGTTTCCAGCTGTCCACTGAAACAAGTGATGTCCCACACTATACGTGTTGGTGGTCTGCATCATGTTCCTTTAAGGGGTCACGCTGTTTCACCGGGTTCTGACATCTGGATCCCACAAGCAGAGCTGGGAGCCTCCTTATGCCTTTTTTCACATGCTTCTGGAAGCCTCTTGGCATGACCAGGGGTGGGTTTTGGTCTTTTCTTGCAGTAAGGCCTTTATTCCAAGTGACTGCGCATCCAGTTTTTTGCAAAAACTGACACGAAACACTTCCATATGTCTGTATACTCTGCAGGTTCTTCTGCGAAATGTGAAGGCTGACTGTCTCGTGCTGCAAATTGAAATAGAATGGCTGGGTTTTGATCCATGCAACACTGAAGTACTGTACTTAGTATTATGTTGCACCAGTGTGGCCCATTCTTACTGTTATATTCCAACACTATAAAACAGTGCATATTCAGCAAGGTGCAGGTTTGGTGTGTTTTACATTAGGACAGCTGATTGATCAAGTTGTGGTCTCACTGCCCTGCTTCCACTGAGCCCGTTAGCCAGGGGTAGATGGAGTGACCACAGGTCAAGGCGCTGCATTTTCTGTACAGGACAGAAACGTTAATTCCACATTTTGTGTTTGAATCGGACATCTGTTGTCTACCAACTCTGGGTGCTAAATTTGCTGTATTTGTTTAATAAGACTGATGGAAATGGCAACAAAGGAAATTGACTTCTGACATAATTAGAAGCCAGAATGACTGCTTGTTTAGTGCCTGGTGTTTGACGCGGTACTTTTCCTTTTCCTGGAATCCCCCCCCCCCCTTTTTTTCTTCCCATTTCCCTTCCCAACATTAAATTTACTTGGTTGTACCTTAGTACCAGTTGTTGGCAGATACAGTGTACAGTTTGGTCACTTAGGTTGTGCAATTATTTCTATTCGTCTTTTGCAAGGACTGATTGATCGCTAGCTTTAGCAAACATAGTGGTGCAGTGGTATTTATTTTATCCAAAGTTTGTACGGAATGGTTATAGAGTAAAAAAAATTCAGAATGTAATCGTAATGGCATTTTACCTGTAGGGAAGTATGTGTCTATTTTAAACCCTCCACTAAAATCAGTCAAATGTGCTATTTTAAAGGAATATTTAGTACAAGATTTTTTTTCCTAAACACTATTTTTAATTTCTCTTATTTTAGAATTTAAAGAAGCAAATACAGTCAGTACAGTTATGAGCATTCTTGGTCTGAGTTGAGAACCACCTTTGTGAATTACACGAAACAAACACAAATATATATAAATATATAGAGAGCCAGAAATATAGACAATCGAAACTGCATTTAATATCTGAAATGTTCAAGACAAAATCTTTATTGTTTATAATATTGTACATAAACACTGAATTGTTTTGTTTTGTTGAGCATTATTTTGTATTTTCTGTTGTACTTTAATACCTTGTGTACAGATCCAGAAATAAAGCTCTGGAAATCTTATCCTCCATGTCTGTCATTCGTGACTAAAATGAGCAGTAACTCTCCATCACATTTCAGTGAATTTCTTTGGCGTAAATGCTTTTTGATGTAAGGCCACGTGTAAATACTACTGTATCCATTTGATTCTCACATTATGGATCCAGCCTGACTTGTCTTTATCATAAATAATCCTTGAAGGGTTCGACACTGCAAGTTAATTCATAAAGCATAAATTCTAGTTGTAATTTGATTTTTCCTGAATTACTGGTAAAATTCCCCATAGTATGAGTTTCCTTATTTTAAATTCAGAAATTGACTATTTGTACCTGCAGATCATTGCATTTCCAGTGATAATGAAATCAGTTTAGTTGACTGGTTGCTAGTGATGAACAATTTTAGGCAGGTCAATAATCAATGTGTGTAATGTTTTGCTTAGGTAGGAAAAGTAATTAACAGACCAATATGTCTGGTGGCAGTTTTGTGAGCGCTGAACAGATCAGTCATCCATATCCCCACATTTGGTCAAGGGCTATGGGTAATGCGCGTAATAATAATAGTTCTTTATTGATCTCTGTGAGGAAATTCTCTGTATGCCTACCCCAGCTTGCTCTCTCTAGATGAAACCAAGCTGGCCATGAAGGGCAGTTGCCCATAGCAGCACCCAGGGAGCTGGGGGTTAAGGCCCTTGCTCAAGGATCTGCAGATGTGCTGAGGCTGGGCTCAGGCTGGTGACCTTCTGATCACAGGCATAGAGGCTTAGCTCACTGAGCTACATCTTCCCCCTCCAAGCGGGTGAGGGGGTCTGTGGCCATGGGAAGAGAGGTCGGGTCAGACTTGTAGCACGCTGCAGCAGCGACCATCATCAGGGTAAGTGGTGTGAAGATGGATGCATGCTGCATCACTTGCATGACCTGATGAGCATTTTCAAAATATGGAACATATAGCAATAATATGAATTTTAAGAATATTGTGTAGAATTTATCTGAAATTCTGGGCGCTATGAAAGTAATTTGTTTGATGAACATTTTGTGTTGATCAAAAACGACTGAATTTTTAAAGGAGTTAAAAAATGTAATACAATTAATAAACATCAAATTGTCATTTGCACTTAGTCAATTAGGAAGTTGTTTTAGAACATTTGACGGCAGTTTGATGTAGGTACCAAACACCCAAGTAACAGCCTTCTTTCTTCTCACTCTCCCTGTAGACCGTCTTAAAGTCAGTGGTGGAGGAAGTACTTAAGTTTAGTACTTAAGTAAAAGTACAACTACCCTGCAAAATATATACTTAAGTA